>CM023481.1:111690634-112250474 GCA_013339685.2 Hyalomma asiaticum | reverse complement strand
CGTCTCTCATAATCAGAACTGGTTTTGGGACGTTAAACCCCACAAATCAATCAACCAACAAACATTGCAGACGAGGGAAGGCTTTAATGTTTGTTGGTTCATTAAGTTTTTTCTAACAAATAAACGAGCCCTTGACCCATTCCCTTTCGTTAAATATATATATATTCCCAACCCTGTGCCACTCAACATCATGGCAGAATCCTCATAGTGGTTCCGTCCGGTCGGCTACGGCTGCAAATTACAGCGAACGGGTCGGCGATTCTAGTGTCTGCAGTGGGTAGCCACTTTTGGGAGCAATGTTCCAACGTTGGTGTGATCAGTACCACTTTTTTGTACGGGTTGGATATGGATGCTGGTGGTGTACCACCAAGCCTCGGTACTCGTGATACTGTACGGTACGGCACGGCGTCAAAGTGGGCGCTCTCAAATTCCTACTGTTTGGACAGAGCTACCGTTCTCAAATGGCGTTACTGACACGCTACGTGGCTGGTCGCAGGCGACTCATTAGGGGCCGAACTGGTCCTCGAGATACTGCTGCTCGAAGTACCGGTTGGCTCTCGCACACAGATGAGACACGGTGCAGGGAGCCTACGTTTAAAATAGCGCTGGCCAAGTGTTGGAAAGCTCTAACTATAACGCAGACTGCCAGATGGTGTTACAAATAACAACCTCAGAAAGCATGCCAAACACATCCAGGTCGGCCGTGGCACATTCCATGATATCGCAGCTTCGTGCTCCATACTTTTCTTTGTCGTTGTTCCTGTGCAGCATCCCTTGGTCGAGACCCCTTTACACTTTCCAGTTTACAAACAAAATATCTTACAGGGCCCTTTTTTACACGGCTCATGAAAGTGACGTGTCGCAAACCACCTGCCTCGTCGTTCGAAGGGCGCTGTATCAACCCGTTGTTCTAGCTCTCTGCGCGGTTTCCCCTAACGCAAACTTCCACGAAATTGCCGCTCCCTCCATGGCATGTTGTCTACAAGCCGAAAACAATGCACGAGCATTGTTATCGTGCGCAACCGGTACTCCAGAGTGTTGACGACATCAAAACACACACACACACAGAGGAAGCTCGGCACTATGCTCACGAACATAACAGCGAGACTGACCGCAACGCGGTATCGGCACGCACATATTCGACGCGTTTTTTCCGTTATCTCCCTCTCTCCCTTCCACTTTATGTGTGCCTGTACAGGGAACCGCGTTCTCAACCGTATCCCGTGGTAGCCTTGTATGGGCGTTTCACGGTGATAGATAGCATTGTTTTGCACGAACACTATGCTGTAGCGGAAGAACATTGTAAGTAAGCGCGAAGAAAGGAACTATTGACTTGACGAGCCCTACGGGGCGAGACGCAATTGCTTTAACCATTACCACCGGCCTATGTACAAGAAGCACAGTGTTTTCCTATCGTGTAGATGTGGATGAGTGGTGCATACATAGAAGAGGCAGGGAGCTATGATTGAGAGAAGGGTGTTGCCATAATAAAAAAAAGAAAAATCAAGTTTCTTTTCCTTTCTTGCTCGTCGTCCGCTGCGGCCGACTCGAAAAAGCACAGCACATACCGCCTAGCGTTGAAAGATGCTGCAAAGTTAATCTATGGGCTTTCGCTAATAGCTAAATCACGTCGTGACCTTGTAGCAAATGCGCTTTACAATGGGAAGAAAACACGCAATGATCGTGTGAGGTTCCGCATTAAATATATCTTAGTATGATGCTTATGTTATACCAGCCTTCTTGCTTAAACTGTATTTCTAAACTCCCTAATCCTTATAACATCCCATTTGTTCTCTACTATGACACCGCAAACAGCCCTTGTGGGCTCGCCTCGCTATAGAGAAAATCCTAGCTTTAAACGTTGCCATTTTCAGATTTCGATAGCGGCTTTTCCGGATCCAGTGATTCTTAGCACAATCTGCTGCACTTGCCTCGCGGCCTCTGGGAACTTAGGACCGGAGATTAACCCGTATTACTTGTGGTACTTTGCGGTTGATAGTGCACAGAGGGTCCTGTCCTGTTCTGGTGAGGGTATGCGTCACCGCCTACGGTCACCGGGATCTGGCTGCATCCTAAGTCTTCTTCTGCAATTACATCAATACGGGGTCCTCTTGGTTTGTTTTTAGGGGCGAAGCTCCTTAAAGCGGCACCCGTTCGTCCCTCGTCGTAGTCGTCGTAGTGCGTAACCAGTCTTACGCTTTGACCTCCAAGGTGGTGCCGGTGGGAGATTTCTCCTGTGCGTTGTTGAACAATAAAAAATTCGCAGCGTGCGCGTTAACTAAAAGCCGAATTCTTCTGTCTCTCATTCCCCATTAGCAGCCATTGGCAAGTTCCAGTAGGAAACGTTAGTAGAAGTAGAAGTGTAAGTGTTAGCTAAAAGCCGACTTCTTCTGTCTCTCATTCCCATTAGCAGCCATTGTTTACCTCCAAGGTAGTGCCTGGTGAGATTTCTCCTGTGGGTGATTAAACAATAAAAATTTTGTTCAAAACGCCGTTGATTGATGAAATAAACCAACGAAAGACGCCAGATGTTTTCTAAAAGCAAAACGAAAAGACGCCAGATGTTTCTAAAGCAAAACGAAAAGACGCCAGCTGCTTAACGAAAGACGCCAGGTGTTTTCTAAAGCAATGGTTTTATATTCAAAACCATATCGCGATACAGGTTTGTCAATCGTTTCACGTCAATTTTATCGGGCGAATTAACGGAAGAAATTTCACGGTTTAACCGATGATTACTCCCAGGAGCTTCGCCCAATCTCATCATCATTCACCTCGTGGATCTGCCGTCAATTTTTTCTTAATACGGTAGGTAATCACCCAGTTGCGGTATGTTGGGCACAGCGGTGGCTGGAACCAGTTAGCAAAACATAATAGAACAGGTGAGCTGATAGGGGCTGAATGGTGTTGATGGCATGGGAGAGTAAATTATTTGTCTGCGCGCACTGGTCTTTGGATGATATGGAAGTTATGCTACAGCTTTTAGTTGCTCTACGTGCAAACATAGGCAGCAAACCAAAAAAATCGGCAGATCCCACGTGCAGTGGAAATCAAGGAAATGCGAAGCACGCATCAGGAACATAAAATGGATTTGCATTGTTGTCTCGCTATACCGAGTTTGGTACATATGAAGTTAACTAAACGGCCGCAAGAGCACCAAGACTCTGGCATGTAAACCATGCTGCTCATGACACGCGTGTCATGATTCTGATGTTATGACCTGTCATTTACGTTCGTCGTGCTGTCGTGTTGTGTCATAGCAATTTTGGTATACATCCCATTAACGAAACGCGTGGCATGTAAATCATGCCTCCCATGACATGCATGTCATGCTTTTCATGATCATTTATGTTCGTCATGCAGTCATCTTGTTGCATACCAATTTTCCTATACATCCCACTAACGAAACGGCCAAGAGAACACGAAGACCGTGGTATCTAAATCATGTCGCTCATGACATGCATGTCATCATTTTCGTGTTATGACCTCTCATTTATGTTTGCAATGGAATCATGTTGTGGCATGCCAGTTTCCTTATACGTCCCATTAAAGAAACGCGTGGCATGTAAATCATGTCGCTCATGACGTGCATGTCACGATTTTCATGTTATCACCAGTCATTTATGTTCGCCATGCAGTCATATTGTGGCATATCAATTTTTGTAGACATCCTATTCACGAAACGACCACGAGAGCACCAAGACCGTGACATGTAAATCATGCCGCTCATGACATGCACATCATGATTTTCATGTTACGACCTGCCATTTATGTTCGTCAGGCTGTCATGTTGTGCCATACAAATTTTCGCATATCCATTAGCGAAACGGCCAGGAGAGCACCAAGACCGTGGCATGTAAATCATGCCACTCATGACATGCATGATTTTCATGTTACGACCTGTCATTTATGTTCGTCAGGCAGTCATGTTGTGCCATACAAATTTTCGCATACATCCCATTAGCGAACGGCCAGGAGAACACCAAGACCGTGGCATGTAAATCACCCACTCATGACATGCATATCATGATTTTCATGTTACGACCTAACATTTGTGTTCTTCAGGCAGTCATGTTGTGGCATGCCAATTTTCGTAAACATCCCATTAGCGAAACGGCCAGGAGAGCACAAAATCGTAGGCGGCTAGATAGATAGATAGATAGATAGATAGATAGATAGATAGATAGATAGATAGATAGATAGATAGATAGATAGATAGATAGATAGATAGATAGATAGATAGATCGCCTCCGTGGTTTCCCCTCCCCTGCGTGCATCGACTGCGGAGAGGTGGAGACCCTCTCCCCACCTCCTGTGCGACTGTGCGCGCGCTACCAGCAACTACAACTGTGCGCGCGCTACCAGCAACAATGGCTGCCCTGCGCTTCTCCTGTTATCGGAGGGATGCAACGAGTGTCGCAGCCCTGCTCTTGCTGCCCTCCTCACCTTTATCGAGGACATCGGTCTGACCGGGCGTCTTTAAACCCGCCCGCCCCGCTGACTGTTTTGCCTTTTCCGCGGCCAGACTTGGTGTAGCGTCATGTATTGTGCGCTCTCGGCATAACTTATGTCTCACAATTTGGCGAGAAGATCCCCATACCACCGGACATTCGCGAAACCATCATCATCCCCCTCATACGGGGTAACATGCACCCTGAACATAATACGGAAAGACGCGTCGAGCGCGCCCAGCAACTCGCTAAGCGCTACGCGCAATCGACATACGTTGCCTATGTGGATGCAGCGGAGTACCCCACTCATCGGGCCATGGTCCTGGCTGTGGCCACGGGGCTAGAACACACAATTACCGCAACTGCCTCCATTCGAATAACCAAACCCGAAGAAGGCGAAGAAGCAGCCATCGCTCTAGCCTACGCGACAACTCAAACATCCTGCATCATCAGCGACTCGAAGACTGCCATCCGCAACTTCACCAAGGGCTTGATCTCACAACCGGCGTGCCGCATACTCACCAGTGCACCCCTCTTACGTCGCCGCCGCGTTCAGATCGTCTGGGCTCCAGGCCACTCGGGGCTCGCGGGGAACGAAAACGCTCATGACGCCGCCCGAGCTCTCGTCTACCGGGCGTGTCAATCAACAGAGCGTGACTCTTCGCAAGCCGACACGGCCGACGGGGAGAGGATGGTCTCCTCTTTTCGCGAGCATGCGAGGGACAGAATGATTACCTTCAAAGAAATCCTCATGTACTACGGTAAGGCCAGGTTCAAATATCCACCACCAGACAAATCCCTCAATAAGCAACAATCCACCACCTGGCGTTTATTACAGACACGCACTTTCCCCTCTCCAACACTGTACAGCCGTATTTACCCCACAGTCCATACACCACAATGCAAGGCGTGCGGAGCGCCTCGCGCCGGGCTTGACCATATTATATGGGCCTGTCCCAGAGCGGCCCACACTATAACACACAGCACAAACCCTACATTTAGAATCACCACGGCCGAGCAGTGGGAGGCTATGCTGCTCAGCGCGTGCCCGGAGGACCAGCAGTGGGCAGTCCGGCTGGCCGAAGACGCCGCCAGGATTCAAGGCCTGGCCGCCGCCTGAGGAAGGGTGGTTACGGAGGGCCTCGTCTCTCGCCTTCCGCCACCCTTGACCCCAGCAAGTACACATAAATAAAGTTTCTATCTCTCTCCCCTTTCCTGTCACTATCCTTTTAATCCCCCACTCCCTGAGTTACCGGCTAAGGTCTCCTCACTGAGGGACAGTTATCGTGCACTCTTCACCCTCTTTTTATAACTTTCCTTTAGAATCTCTCTCTCTCTCTCTCTCTCTCTCTCTCTCTGTCTCTCTACTTCGCACAGAAACTTAAATGTCTGCAACCCCACTAATAATAGTCGCACGTGGCAATATGGAACCGCTAAAAGCTGTAGCATAACCTCCATATCATCCAGAAACCAGTGCGTTCAGACATCAAATAATTTGCTCTCCTATGCCATTGACACCATGCAGCCTCTATCAGCTCATCTGTTCTATGCCTACCCCAACGTGTCAGATATCCTACATCTTCTCGCGCTTCTGCGCACACCGTTTTCCTGCTGCCAGTTCTATCAGCTCCTTATAAACACCGCCGTACAAGAGTAACTCCTCATAGGGGAAAACACAAGAAAGACGTCAGCGCAATGAGCTAAGGCGTGCCGACTTTTGCGTGCTGTGTTTCGCGCTAAAATGCTGATTTGAATATGCCCGAACTAGCTCATCAAAGAACTGTGATAAACCTACGTCCCACCCACCCATCTTTTTTTTTTCTCCCCGCCAAGCGGTTGCTCTTTTCTTACTTCAATCTGCAGGAAAGCTAGAGGCGGAGGAAGGAGAAACTGTGCACGGCTGCTGGAGTCGCTAAGCTGCTGTTCTTCGCCAGCCCATTTAGATTTCAACGTGGCTGCCACGACGGCTTCATTTAATGGAGGTTAACGTCCGTTTATAGATCAATCTGTTGCTTTTCAACCTGTGAACTTCTGACCGCGTCTAATCATAAATTTCTTACAGACTTCATGCATGCCGCCGTTCGCAGAAGGTAGAAGCATTGCGAGCGGCATTTCTTAACATCGGTCATCCCGTTAAAGTGTCTCGAAGCTTCTTACACGTACAACAACCTTCATCTCGTCTTCTGTCTCTGCCACGTTGCCCCGATCGAAAGCACCACCGCGTCCCCGCCGTACCGGGATTCCTTTTCGCTTGTTTTAACAGCGCAGCTGTTCTGTGCCTAGCAATGGCCACTGTCGTCACGCTCCATGCGGAGCGTTCACTTAGCCTCGACCCACTACCCACGGACGCGCTCGACCCAAGTTTGCCTTCAGCCTATTGCTATGTGATAGTGATTATGCGAAACCAAAGAAAAAAAACTGTGGTTGATCCCACTGTCATTGGAATCGGTATAACACGAAAGTGAAACCTGTCTTTGCACATATGCGGCAATCTAGCGAATCGAGGGGCGGGAGACGGGTTGGGTACTATGGACATGTGAACCCCTTACATGTACACATCAGCGGCACCTCGACGCTGCACAGGGATCGTCGAGAGTTTCACACAAGCGAAAGCATTCGAACGACTCCCCTTTCTCCGGAGACACTGCGCACACCTGCTATATAAAGCAGCAGCGTCCGCAAACGGTCAAACCTTGCAAGCGAAACCGAACTGTTTGGTAGCTCTGGTCGTTTTGGTCGTCTGGTTGTTCTGGTCGTCTGGTCAGCTCTGGTCGTTCTGGTCGTTTTGTGAACGCACTCTTCGTTGTGCGAAAGGTGCGTCATTTGCTTGTCGGCGGCCGTCTTTGTGTTCCTGGGGTAGAGGGCGTCACACCGTAATTGGTTATCATATACGTCACCCAAGGCAAATTATGCAGCGCCCGTGGCTCAAGCAACGCGCCGGCAGGACACTGAGCATGCGCGGTGATAGAGGTGTCGAGGCTACTGAAGCGCTAACTGCTGGCGCGCTTATCAACACGACAAACGACTTTGAACCGTCGTTTCTAGGTGGCGGTACCACCGCTGAGAAGCAAGATTGCAGTGAAGAGGATGCGATGTTAATTTAAGAGCAATTTTGCTTGCTGAACACTTTTGCTTTAATCGGGCATCAATTACACGCAAATAGTAAAGCGGATTAGTAAAGATATAAGGCCCGTTTTTTTCTACTGCACTGCAAGTCTGGCGGTGGTGTGGTGGTAGCGCTTCCAGCTCCTATATGCTGTGGCTCACTGGCTCGGTTGTGGGTTCAAATCCCAGTGAGTGGTACTTTTTCGATCTTAAATGCCTGTTTAATTTTGAAACATTTGCTGACGTTACGGAAGTACGTCGAAGATTTCTTGGTGGACCCCGGCATAAAACACGTTCTTGTTGAAAAAAAAAGAAGAAGGGCCCTATTTTTCTGTGGTGGTGAACACTCGCAGAAAATCATAGATATCACAAAGAAAACACTGGAAAACCAAAGCTCCGCTGTTTCAGCAGAATTCACACTGGATGAAATTTCCTTCTAGTTTTTAAGGGTGAAGTATTTCTTGACTAGTTTGAGTGACTTTGACCTATCTATATATCTAGCTAGCCGCCTACGTCTCGGTGCTCTCCTGGTCGTATCGTTCACCTGGTATACGCCAATATTTGTAGGGTGGGGTATAAATGTATGAAGAAGATGAATGACTTATCTTTACATCACTAACACCGTATATTCGCAATATACGTCCCGATTAATGATCTTGCAATCACGTGTAGCTCAGACCCGTCGCGCTAGGCCCACGGTGTGCGGGTATGCGACACCGGTGTTTGAATTTTAAAGAGCCTATGCCGATCAAAGATCAACTAAATTGACATATGAAACGCCACGGCTGCGGGGAATACGCATATGAAACGCCGCGGCTGCGGGGAGCTTCGAACGGCGTCCGAAGTTGTCTGGACCTCGCACGGTGTTCTGCCTCCAGGATCGGCCCACACTTTTCTCTTCGCGGCTGACACCGCATGGACGGCCTAAGGAGCTCCGCCCTTAAAACAAGAAAGAAACCCCGTTTGTCGTCGCTGGCAATTTAAATGTGCACATAACAAGCACACAGACACACACACAACTTACCAAGCGGTCGTCGGGTATCCAACAAGGGCCCTCGAGGTGCCAAGCAAGCATGCTACCACTAGACTACAGCGGCTCCTCCCACACGGTTATATAGATAAATAAACCTATTGCACCAGCAGTTGCAGTGATGATGCTTGTGAAACGTGCCTTGCGCTTCTAATGTGTGATAAGCGCTATCATAGTAATATATATGTTCCGTTACCATTCAGTGGGCTTTCGTGCAACTTAATGTTCGATCCCCTAGGAAAAAAACGAACGATACCTATGACAGCACATCTACACACCGTATATAGTGCATTTTTCTTCGACCAAATAGACGTCTGTGCTTTGGACTAACGTGAGTACCAAGGTTACATCGTACCATGAGCTATACCATTCGGTCGCCACGGCGCTGTCCACGTTCCCGGTTAGCCCACGTTAGCATGAGTGGGTGTCCATGCGCTTTCCACAAATACCTTCATACCACTCTTAGCACTTCGCTGAATGCCAAGCACTTTCTCGCAGGCAATTTTCTCGTTGACTGCTTCGCATGACAGCGATTCCCACAATGCGTGGGATCTGCAGAACTTTTTTTTTTCTTCCATTTGTCGACCAGTGCTTCGCTTGGGCCTTGTCTGTGTGACATAGTGAAGACGAGTGTGAATGACGAGAGCACAGCACAGAGAACTCTGAAGAAGTGATTTAACTGAAAATAAAACATATGTATGTGAACTTTGCACACGGCGCTCTTTCACCACATCACCTACAGAACACCTCTTCACCTACAGAACACACACGCACACTGGGTGGTTGGCCAAGGGCCAGGTAATTTTACGCAAAGCATCAAAATATGCTCTACCATTGCTTAATAAAGAAGGGGAAAGTAATATAAATGAAAGAAAATTTAAACTATTGACATGCACACAGCTTAATCACTTTCTGCCAGTGACGTTTACTACAAGAATCTGAATGTCGCTTCGAGCGCGCTGGAGTGAGGCCACGGGAGGTCGCCGGCCTTATCCCTGAAGCAATCGCGCGTCAGCGGCTAGGCAATTGTAGCTAACCAGCCAGCGTCCCTCCCCCCCCCTTTTTTTTTTCTTTAACGATACCTACCTGTCGCTCATGAAAATTCACGGGTCAGTCATACAAGTCTTACGAGACGCATATTACGCGTAGCATACCCAGAAATTGTATTAATTTTCGCGCGTTTTATTACGAAATATTAGTCACGTCCGTTTGCCTTTCTTGGCGTGTTAAAGCAGTGTGGCCTTTGTTATGCAGGTTTCCGCTCGCTAAAACACAACTGGTCCAAAAACGACTGCACATTAACCGTAAAAAAAAAGACTAGCGGAAACCAGGCACCTCCGGGCGGCTGACTCTGCGACAGCCATTTTACCAGGTCGTGTTCCGACAGCTCAAACGTAGGGCCACATCTTCGGGGTGATGCTGTAGGCCCCCTTTCAGCCATGTGCTATGGGACCTCCTTGTGTATCCATCTCTCAGGCACTTTCTTTTAAAAATTTGGGAAGTGACGAAGAATCAAAATGGACAGCGTAGTAATGACTGTCTTCTTTCCCGAAGCAATTGCGAAAGGTGAAAAAGCGGCGCTCGCTATAGTTATTCTGTTTATGGAAATCCGTAGTTAGCTCCCAAAATGCCCTTCCGGCGTCAGCTTGCGCGTCAGGACAAAAGTTGTTTTTCGCTTCTCCGCGACGCCCCATGCAAGTAACTTCATACAATTTCACGGTGCCGTTTGGTTCGAAATGATGATGATGATGATGAGTGGTGTTTAATGGCGCAAGGGCCGTTTGGTTCGAAATCCCGTAAGCATGTGAGTACAGCGAAGAACTGGCTCTCGCATTGCACTGTTTATCACCCACTTGGCAAATACATTACTGCTTCCTGACTGCCTCGTTTTGCTAGAGTACAGGTTCAAGGTTGAGCAGCATTGTATGAATAAATAACGAGCTTGTTAGCTGGCTTGAAGACCTATATGGTGGAGTAATGTCCGAGAATGTATAGCTTCGAGTTTGACCTTCACAGATTCAGGCTTTCAAGTAGAAAGGTGACATTATATTTTATACAGAGTTGTCTGCGTTCTCACAAAAGGCGAATGTGTCATTTCTAAATCGATGGATATGAATTGTGTTTTCGCGTGTCCAGTGTACGGTTAATGTGTATGCGCATTATATATGCATGGAAAGCAGTGGCTTTTGCTGCATTAGATATGCAAATCATGTGTCATAGATTGCACGTGTTTTACAAACTTATGTCGAGGCGTGTAGTAGTCACCATTCGTAATGCAAAACTTGCCGTTTAGAAAAGTACAGAAACGAAAACGACCTGTTCCTCTCCTGCTGTCAAGGAGTCTTTAGTAAATAATAATAATAATAATAATAATTCAGGCCTACCTACTTCACACAGCTTCCAGACGAATAAGCGAGCTGTTGTGCGAGATGTTATGTTTATGCCTTGTCCAATTTTCATCCCTAGTTATCTTCATGACAGTTGGAGTTCCAATCTCTGAGACGAGGACGACAGCTAGGGCACCTTTCCAGACGTTTTCTACGTAACCAGATGGTGGGAGATGCGGCATGCTGATAATGCGGGGGCACAGTTGCAATTTTTGGTTGATGGATATCACCTTTGAAAGGAATCAGTCGACAGAGAGGAGTCGACCTGGCGGAGTGGTGGGAAGGGGTCAAGATGGCGGAGTGGTGGGCGGCATTTGCAACGCCGCCTACCGCAAGGAGAAACCTGTACTTATCTCAATAAGATTAACGGAACTGCCGGCAGCTGTAGTGCGATACAATTTCTCGCACACACTAATTTACCTGCCCTCGGCTTTTGGGAAGTGAAACACAAGCAGTCTTTTCTTTTTCCCTAACGCTACAAAAATTATAGCTCGTAATAAACGCCGCACGTTCCGGTTATATAGAGGGCACCAAAAATGCAGGCGCCTTTTTCTCCGAGCAACCATTAAAACGACTCTCTCATTATGCTCTCCTTAACAAAGACATCGACGGCAGACAGGGGAGGCATTTCTTTTCACGCTGATGATCCAGCCACAATCAGGATATGGGTCATCCTGGTCGCACCGTAAAGCGGAAAATCTACCTTACTCAGCTACGGAACTGGGTTTCTGTACATTGAACTACCGGATCCCTCCAAGAAGGGCCTCTGTCCACCACAAATCAGCATACACTACAACTTGCTCTTCTAGCTTGTAATGAGCAAAACATTCAACTTAAGATATATACATATAAGGTCCGTAAACATCGTGTGGCCATTAGCACACAACTATATCGAGCATTTTCCTGGAGTATGGCGCCGCGGCCACCACAAAGTGGCAACGACTGGATTTTCTCAGCTTTCTCAGAAGCAACGCCTACGCGTTAATCTGCAAAGTAACTGCATGAACTAGAGAGAATGGGGAGAAGTAACTCTTCTCTCGACACGCTGAACTGTTTCATCGTGCCAATGCTTCGGACACCAACGTAAATAGCTTCTCGAAAGCGCCGAATGTGCGTCGTGACATGGGCTGTGTTGTCATCGGTTGTAGCAGAGCGGCAAATGCGGTTAACTCTTCTCCGAGCGAGCAAAGTGACTCTGGCTGAAGCCGTGCATTGAAAGCAAAGTGCACCCGCCCCCGAAGCCTGCCCTTTGCCAGTGTAAGGCATTCTCGCTTTTTTCTTGCTAGTTGCTCATCCACCAAGTTATATGACATCTTGTTGAGCTAAATTTTAAAGCACCCTTGAAACTAAGTTATATGCCTTTTCATAGCAATCTTTCATGTCTGGTCTCCAAGCACTGAAAGTTCTGAATCGGGTTCACATTTTTTTTTAATTCCTATTATGCGCGCTACTCTCAGAACTGCTCCGCTTGGCCTCCTCAAAATGCGGTGATGCTTTCTGCCCCAGAGTAACTCGTGTAACTTGCGTCGCGAGCTTCTAGGCGGCAAGATAGCCAACTATGCAAGGGGGCTTTCTCGAAAGCGAAAATAAAAAGCAAGTGCATTTATTACTCCATGTTATTTTAACACAAACGTTGCGCCAAGTATCATAGGCAAGTTACATTGGGGACGGGAATGAACTCCGTAAACACATGCTCAACGTTTGCTCTGCCGACAACCTTTCCGTGCTTAATACTTTCATTAAGCGACACCACAACACCTAGACGCATGAACCTCACGAAGTGGTCGGTAAACAAACCAGATGGAGTATTACAGAGCAAGCAACGTATGAAGGAGCTCTGAGCATTCGCTGGAGCTTATTGTCGGTCATGTAATCAACTCCATATCACAGAGGTGCGTACTAGACTCTACAAGATATTAAAAGAACAGCTTCTCTTCTAATCCAGTCTTTTACACTTAATGACAATCTTGTCTTCATTCAACTTAAGGTGGTGGTGGTGGTACAACGTTGATTCTGTCCCGTCCGAATACAACGCACCATATATCATATCAGCAATCGATTTAATGACGTGGATCTCGATTGGGAACAGGGTGACCTTTAGACGGAGCTACAATTGTTACAGAAGAAGGCGAGAACTACATTACCAGAGAGACAGAGTGAATAAAGATTGTGCGCTTTTCTTCGCTAAATTAGTTTATAATGCTCCAGCATGAGACCAAGTTTTCAGAGCGTGCGATCTACCGACCGCGCTATCAGCCAGTCGCACGTTACGCTCACCTCATACGTAGAGCCTAAATGCTTCTAAGCCCAACCCACGTGACGCGACTTGATCAAACTTGCAAACTCGGATGACTATCATGGATTGCGAGTCTAAAAAGATTTATTTATGCGTCGTAATTGTCACTTGCCCCGTCATTATTACTGCTTCGTCACTGTGAATGTTGTTGATTCATTCTTAGTCAATTCTACTGTTGAGACATGTTCAAATTTGTTTTTTTTTTATTTTGTAAGTTGCTGAGGCATCCTTATGCAATTTCATCTTGGCCTAGTCACTATAATATTGCTGAACAACTTATTCCTTTCCAAATTATTGTACATCATTCGGACGTTTCTAAAAATTGCTCTATTTTGGCTAATTAACTCCTAATTACTTATAATCAACCTAGGACTCTCGCCACATCCACTCACACTCTACGCTTTCACTTGATACATTCAATAAACCATACCCAATGAATTACGCATGTACCCAAACTATCAATTACCATGAGCACCGTAACACAGTAAGTATACAAATAAGTTATTCGCGCAATATTGCAACATCATTTGGGGATACCTGTACACCTATCAAACAAATGTTATCAGTTATTATCATCATCTCACCTAAAAATGGTCACTACTATTCTTTTTTCAGCAAAATTTTTACATTATGTGGACAATGCCTCCCCAGAAAGTAATCAATCTTCATTTTGCAAACTATGGCACGAATTTCTCGAAAAAATTCACATTTCACTACAGGTGCGAAATAGCACTGTCTCATGTTACAGATGTTTAAAAGCTGAAGGCCTGTAGTCCGGAAAATAGCGCATCGCACCAGCGGAAATCTTTCTCGCTTGTTATACACCGGTTGTAATTTTGGCACACGATAAGTCGAATTCATATCGTCTATGGCACTCTTTTTTTCTTTTTCGAAAAATCGCCAAACTTTCATCTTGGAGTAACTGCCCCTGGCTGACCCCGACATTGGAGGCCTTTTTTAGTTCTTTTTTTGCCGGGTTAACTGAAGCCATGAAGCCGAACAGATATCCGTCGAGCCTTCCAAAGGCGTTCTAATGATAAAATAGGAAACGTGTGGTCAAACGAAGTATAAATTCCGTTAAACAATCCTAAAAATGCCAGAACTGCAGAAACAGCGAAAATTCAAAGATTTAACTGCCCTTTTTTAATTATCATCGCTTATTTTTATGAAAAATATTGAAACATGGAAACATGCCTCATAAAATTTCTGTCGTAAACATATCTTGGATTGTTTCGTTCTAAATGAAAAAATTCAGCCCATTTACCGACCTATATGTATATAGTTGCTAACAATGTGCTGCGTTTCGATAATAAATAAAAATTATTGATATATGTCGTTCTTATCTCACTGTTTTGATGTGGTAATGACGAGTGACTCGGGCAGGGTCTTCCTTACTGTTATGAGTCACTAGATAATTGACCATTAATTAACACAGCTCTGCAAGCGTGTATTCGTTGACGTATAGCCCACGCGCAAGAGCACTTGTAGCGCGTATTTATTTATTTATTTATTTATTTATTTATTTATTTATTTATTTATTTTCATGAACTAGTCGGGGGGACCGTATTCTGGTCATAATCTTCATTCTCCTCGAAAAACGATGTGCGAGTCTAGAGCCAAGTGGAAAATGCGACGGTGGTCGCGGCAGTGGATGAACCGGATGGTTGTATCAGATGCGGGCAGTTGCAAAATGGGTCCCGAATGTCTTTCATTTTCCCTTAAATACTTATTTTAGTCGCAGAAACTCGTGCTGTGTGGACAAACTCGGCTCCTGGGCGCCGTCGGCTCGAGCTGTGACGGCGGCTGAAATTTCGAACTGTCGAGCGTAGTTGGCTCTCTGAGCGAGAAGCGTTCTCGCTTCTTGTTTTTCTTGTTTACATGTGACGCAACGTCCGTAAACGAGTTCAAACGGTGTGAATAGGGTGCACTTCCGCACAGCTGTAATGCATGCGAAGATCATGTACGGTAGAATTTGGTCTCATCGATTTGTGCTCAACGTAGATTGACAGCGTATCGGCTGTAGTTCTATTATGGCGTTGCGTTAGTCCATTAATTTGCGGGTGATAGGCTACGCCGCACCGAAAGCGCCATCAGGTGGCAGACTGGATAAACCTGTCGCGACCGTCGCACACGCAATGGCGCATTGAGATTCGCAACTAAACAACTGATAAAGAAAGCTTTGATTAGATATGTCATGCACGCAGTGTTCCCACGCATGGTCTCCTCACAACAATTATCAGGCGCGAGTGAGGAGAAACAGCACAGGCGCTTTTCTTTTTCTTCTTTTTTTTTTTAGGCCAAAAGGGGCAGCAGAAAGTCGGACGAATCTCGTTCGTGGTGGGACCAGAAGAAAGCTCCGGGCAGTAAAATGTAAGACACGGCTATTCCTTTCATGGAAAATTGAATTACGATTGTCAATGCTTAAACGCACTCTCCATTTCGGTTCTCTGCAATTTCCCGCTCGAGTAGTCTGGCTGAAGAAAACCCTTCAGTGCTCCAAGCGTAAAAACGCAGTTCGCTGGCCATGCCAGAGCTTACGTGCGCGGTCCCTCCAGTAGTCTAGAGCTTCGCAGGCGTGGACCCAACCTAACTCGGCCTCGCACTTCATTTCTCCCCTATCTATACTGTGCGTGCTCCAGCACAAAGACATGTAAATGCGGCCAACTGGAAAATTGCCTAACCATGCACTGCAAAAGTTGGTTCCTTCGGTGTTGGGCAGAACCCCGTTGGTCTGGGGGAATGACAAGCACAGAACATATTCAACAAGCTACTATATATATATATATATATATATATATATATATATATATATATATATATATATATATATATATATATATATATATATATATATATATATATATATATATATATATATTGCAAGACAACGTCTAGCCCTAAGTGTCTTCTTTATTCTGTCAAGCCAAAGCCCCACAACGGTGGTTCTAAGGCGTGATGATGAGTATGTACAGATGAGAAGATGAAGCAGATGTATAGTGCTCGCAATATATATATATAACAGCTAATTAACTTAGATTGCCTCATGAACTTTGCAGTAGCAGGGTCTGGAAGTTATAAATCTTCAATGGCGAGTATCGTCGTCCATGTGGCTACCTACAAGGACAAGCGCAAACTTACAAGTGAATTTTAATCAATGTGATTAAGTACGCCGATGTAATGTCGCTTCCCTTTTGGCGTCACTCATTATATTGTATAAAAACAACGTCCTTCTTTCTATTAAAATTCAGTTGTAAATTAGCGCTTGTCCTTGTCGTTCTTTGTGTGCTTCGTTGTTAAGGGTGCGCAAAATAGTCTCACCATGACAACCCTGGATTCTGTCTGTGCTGAGCGTTGAGGCTTCGTAGCTGGGAGGAAAATAGCCGAAATATCATACACTACATTTCGAATTGGCCGCCGCAATTTTCGCAACGCGTCACCAGCGAAGGTTGCATTTTCACTTGAGGTCCGGCGCTCTTCATGTGCTCAGTTTTATTTTGGTACTGCAGAAACCGCCCAGGTTTTCTTGCGCTGCAGGGCTTTAGACAATGACTTTTTCATTCCTTTAAAATGTGATATGGCATCGTCGTTCTCGTGGCTACACACTTGACTTTGACAATAACTGCCAAATTCCGCTAGGTAGGAAGTTAATTAGTGAATTTAATTACCTCACTAGCTAATTAGCACAATTTGTCACTTCGTGACGTCCGCTGCAACTAGCAGTCACCTATCTTCTGCTTTCCTCAGACAGCCTAATTTTAAGAATGTTTGAAAGCGTTCGCTGAGGCACACTGTATACGTATAAGAGAGAAGAGAGAAAGCGAGAGTTAAGGCAACACTGGGACACTAGGATTCCCATGGGCATAAGTCCTCATGACTTAATGAGAAGTCGTTCTATGTACTGACAAACAAAAAAACACAGATCTTCACGTGCTCTTTAGTATATAATAAATTACTATGACAGACAGGATGGCGTCGTTCAGTCGGACGTGCCTTCAAGCTGCGATCGTTCTCCGAGAACGATAACAGTCATAAGCCGCTGCATCCTGACATTTCATACACACAATAGGGGCGCGGCACCAGTTTCACCCCTATGTAACACTGTAACAGACCATATGTTCCGCGCTAAGAGTCTATAGCAGATGTAGGCCCAATGTGGCACGCTGTATTATGTAACTTATCTCTGTGTGCGCCGACATAATGTAAGTCATTTCACGTCTCCGCCTCACGGCACTCAATAAGGAGTGAGTCAAGAATGTTTTTTTTTTGTCTAACCATAATAGGCCATGGTGACTGCGAAATGGCTTCTATTGCATGCTGACGGCGGCTGCATTTCGATGGAGGCGAAATGTTGAGGCCCGTGTGCTGTGCGATGTCAGTGCACGTTAAAGAACCCCAGGTGGTCGAAATTTCCGGAGACCTCTGTCAGGGCACGTCAAAGAGCCCCAGGTGGTTGAAATTTCCGAAGCCCTCTGTAATATCATGCATTCAGGAGCTGCACAGATAGCAGGGGTAGGAATGGCTTTGTCTCAAAACGTGCGCTGTTTATCTAGGTATGCACAGGGGGTGTGGCATTTACAGTCACAACACTTTTCCCTTCTTTAATTGCTTTAAGTGTACCCTATCGGCCTGGTTTCATGCGTGTTCAGGACGAGCGTGCACAGGAGCTAGCTCCGGGCTCTCAGACACCTGGTCATCTTCAAGGCGCCGAGATGGTGGACGGTGAGGATTGGTTGTTGTTGTGTGGGGTTTAACGTCCCAAAAACAGCTCTGATATGAGAGACGCCGTAGTGGAGGGCTCCGGAAATTTTGACCACCTGGGGTTCCTTAAGGTGCACCCAGACGAAGGACGGAAACCGGATTTTTCGCCCACGCGGACGGGTACTCCTCGGACTGTCCGGCTGCAGGTGCATCCAGACGGCACACGAAATTAGCAGACGACAGAGCCGGAGAACCGGTCCACTCTCCAACGCAGCCTCCCCACTATTTACCAAAAGAATGGTTTGAGGGTTTCTCCTCCACGGGCAAGCCGACGACAGTCGCGCGGAGAGGGGGAGAGAGTAATGGTTGCCGTCACTTTTTATCGACACGCTAAAGTTGCAGCTCTCCCCGCCAGAATCTGGATCTGAAAAAGGGGCTGGCGTTATCCGTGTCCACGGGTCGCGGGCGAGAGGCGGACGAAGCGAATCAGTGATGTGCGGTCACATGACGCGTCGTCCGGCCCGGTAAATCCAGTTTTCGTCGTTCGTCTGGATGCACCTTAAGCAGGTGTGAGCGAGAGGACGTGATTCCTTGTTGAATCGACTGCTCAACTGCGGGTGCAACAGGCTAAGGTGCGTTCTTGGGGCCCATTTCCAAAAATAATTGAGCAGGGGTGACCCCCGTTGGACGCACAAGGAGTGTTTCTGTAGGCAAACAAAAATTGATAGACGCAGTGCTGTAATGATTTGTCATGTTTCGTATGGTCCCCGATTCGCTTTATCAGGCTTTTCTCGACAGTTTGCACAAGCCGTTCCGCCGAAGCACGGTGATAAGCACAAAAGGACAGAAAGTTGAGCGAGTTGGTAAGGGTCCATAGTCAAAAGAAGAGGCGTGCAAGACACGGACACAAGGGGAGAAGTGAATAACACTTCTGTTGCTCACTTCTCCCCTTGTGTCCGTGATAATCACGGTGATAAGGCGCAGATGTGCAGTGGCGTATGCCGTTGGAAGCAAGAAATGTGGTGAATTGAGTAGACGTGAACTGTGGTCCATTGTCCGTAACAATAGACTCTGGTAGCCCAAATCTGGCGAATATTGTTCGCATTTCTTGCACAGTTGCTTCCGCTGTAGTTGTCTTCATGCAGACAACTTCTGCCCTTTTGGAATAAGTATCTATCAAGACTAGCAACCAACGTATATTGGCAAAAGCAAAGTCCAAGCGCACTCTTTCCGATCGTTTGCTTACCCGGGGCCACGGTGCGAAGTCCACGCGATACGGACTGTTTTGCGCAAATTGACAGACCGCACAACTTCGGGCAGTGTTTTTTCGTTCCTGTTTAGGAGGAAGGTGTACAACACTGCTGGCAAGGAAGCGAAGACGCTTTCGCTAACGATAGAGACAACGGCTCCTGTGTATCTGCATCTCAACCGGCGTACTACAATGTGCACTTCCACTCGGTGAGGTCGAGTCGTTGGCCCCCTTGGCTGAACGTGAAAAAGTTGTAACTCTTCCCCTCCTTCTTCTTCATCTTTGAAAGCATTAACTGCGTCTCGCTTTTTCTTCTTACATGCCCGTGCCAGGTAACCCGTGTTTTGCAATAATGACATCTTGCTTTTTGATATTAACAGTGCGAGCATCGTGTAGCTCCGCATGTCGGCAACAAGAATTTCCGGCTGCCAGATCAAATGAAGCTGTCAACTTTTTTTCTTTGTTGGCCCTTCTGAATGGCGTGGATGCCTTCGTCGAGCAAGGTTTTGTCAAAGATTTGGTGGAAGGTTCTGGATTCTTTCTCTGCCAACTCCGCGCTCCTTGCCAGCTCGCATGGGGTCTCGAGGCTTAACTCATTTTTCTTCAGCAAGCCCGTTTGAATCGAAGCGTCCCTAAGGCCCACCACAAGTTTTTCTCTAAGAGCATCGTCTAGGAACGTGCCGAACTCGCATCTTGCGACCATATGGCGTAGTTTCACTGCACCCGTGGAAATTGTCTCACAGTTTATTTGGTAGCCGCGAATAAACTTGAAACTTTCTGCAATAACCTTGCTTCCCGGAGAGTAGTGTTCCTTCAAAAGTGCAACGATTTTATCGAATGACCTTTCTTCTGGCTTCGCTGGGAGTAAGAGGTCCTTGAGCGTCTTGTAGGGGCGTTTACAAATGGCTCTTATAAATGCAGATTTCTTGAGGCTATCATCCTCGGTTTGTGTCAATTTCCTGTAGTGGCCAAATCTTTCCGTAAAGTACATGAAAGCTCCTTCGCCGTCATCGATGAAAACCTCAAAATCGAAGAAGTTCGCCGTGCTGCTCGAACTGGGTGCTCCTTGTCAAGACTTCGATCCCGCCCTCGTCGCCACTTTTAATAGCATGTATTCAGGCGCTACACAGATAGCAGGAAAAGGAATGGCTTTATTCCAAAACGTGCGCTGTTTATCTAGGTATGCACAGGGGGTGTGGCATTTACGTCATACAGTCACAACACCCTCCAATAAGGTGTCTCTCATAATCATAGCATGGCTTCTGGATGTAAAACCCTAGAAATTATTAATTATATTAAGGAATTTTAACCGTGTCTTCTCCTATGCTTTCCTGCTTACACGACCGACTTATATGCCCTTTTTTGCCATGGCGAACGCCCCATAACGTAAAAATCATTTAGGAAGCGAGGCTTGCGTTTCCTCTATACGCATGCATGACCGCCATCAACTAAGTTGCTCCTTGTTTTTCCAGTTTTACTGTTCGACTGTATCGTGGGTGCGACGTGTTCATCCTCGACTATGCAAGCTCGTAGGCGAACCTTAAGGTTGGCAGCTGTGGGGGTAATTTCAGCATCCGGTATAGGAATTATAACAACCGCACAATGACCGACGATGCTGCGCTCGTCTGGAGCGGCATTTTGGTGGACAGACCAGCCGCTCCACATAGCTCAGCAGTCACTACTACGAAAGGCCTATAGAAGCGGTAAGATTCCTTCTAGCTATTGACATCCGATGCGAGACGCGCTAAGCTCAGCTCTCCCCGCACAGAATCTGGATCTCGGCGGGGCGGCGTTATCCGTGTTCGTCGCGGGCACAGGAGGATGAGCGAGGTGATGTCGCGTGCATCGACGCTCCGGCCGGTGCAACAGGGGCAACGGAACGCGTTCAGTGACGCATCGTCAAAATATTAGGGGTGACCCCGTTGGACGCACAGGAGGGTTTCTGTAGGCAAACAAAAATGATAGACGCAGTGCTGCAATGATTTGTCATGTTTCCTATTTTCCCCGATTCGCTTTATCAGGCTTTTCTCGACAGTTTGCACAAGCCGTTCCGCCGAAGCACGGTGATAAGCACAAAAGGACAGAAAGTTGAGCGAGTTGGTAAGGGTCCATAGTCAAAAGAAGAGGCGTGCAAGACACGGACACAAGGGGAGAAGTGAACAACACTTCTGTTGCTCACTTCTCTCCTTGTGTCCGTGATAATCACGGTGATAAGGCGCAGATGTGCAGTGGCGTATGCCGTTGGAAGCAAGAAATGTGGCGAATTGAGTAGACATGAACTGTGGTCCATTGTCCGTAACAATAGACTCTGGTAGCCCAAATCTGGCGAATATTGTTCGCATTTCTTGCACAGTTGCTTCCGCTGTAGTTGTCTTCATGCAGACAACTTCTGCCCTTTTGGAATAAGTATCTGTCAAGACTAGCAACCAAAAGCAAAGTCCAAGTGCACTCTTTCCGATCGTTTGCTTACCCGGGGCCACGGTGCGAAGTCCACGCGATACGGACTGTTTTGCGCAAATTGACAGACCGCACAACTTCGGGCAGTGTTTTTTCGTTCCTGTTTAGGAGGAACGTGTACAACACTGCTGGCAAGGAAGCGAAGACGCTTTCGCTAACGATAGAGACAACGGCTCCTGTGTATCTGCATCTCAACCGGCGTACTACAATGTGCACTTCCACTCGGTGAGGTCGAGTCGTTGGCCCCCTTGGCTGAACGTGAAAAAGTTGTAACTCTTCCCCTCCTTCTTCTTCATCTTTGAAAGCATTAACTGCGTCTCGCTTTTTCTTCTTACATGCCCGTGCCAGGTAACCCGTGTTTTGCAATAATGACATCTTGCTTTTTGATATTAACAGTGCGAGCATCGTGTAGCTCCGCATGTCGGCAACAAGAATTTCCGGCTGCCAGATCAAATGAAGCTGTCAACTTTTTTTCTTTGTTGGCCCTTCTGAATGGCGTGGATGCCTTCGTCGAGCAAGGTTTTGTCAAAGATTTGGTGGAAGGTACTGGATTCGTTCTCTACCAACTCCGCGCTCCTTGCCAGCTCGCATGGGGTCTCGAGGCTTAACTCATTTTTCTTCAGCAAGCCCGTTTGAATCGAAGCGTCCCTAAGGCCCACCACAAATTTTTCTCTAAGAGCATCGTCTAGGAACGTGCCGAACTCGCATCTTGCGGCCATATGGCGTAGTTTCACTGCACCCGTGGAAATTGTCTCACAGTTTATTTGGTAGCCGCGAATAAACTTGAAACTTTCTGCAATAATTACTTCCCGGAGAGTAGTGTTCCTTCAAAAGTCCAACGATTTTATTGAATGACCTTTCTTCTGGCTTCGCTGGGAGTAAGAGGTCCTTGAGCGTCTTGTAGGGGCGTTTACAAGTGGCTCTTATAAATGCAGATTTCTGCTATCATCCTCGGTTTGTGTCACTTTCCTGTAGTGGCCAAATCTTTCCGTAAAGTACATGAAAGCTCCTTCGCCGTCATCGATGAAAACCTCAAAATCGAAGAAGTTCGCCGTGCTGCTCGAACTGGGTGCTCCTTGTCAAGGCTTCGATCCCGCCCTCGTCGCCACTTTTAATAGCATGTATTCAGACGCTACACAGATAGCAGGAATAGGAATGACTTTATTCCAAAACGTGCGCTGTTTATCTAGGTATGCACAGGGTGTGTGGCATTTACGTCATACAGTCACAACACCCTCCAATAAGGTGTCTCTCATAATCATAGCATGGCTTCTGGATGTAAAACCCTAGAAATTATTAATTATATTAAGGAATTTTAACCGTGTCTTCTCCTATGCTTTCCTGCTTACACGACCGACTTATATGCCCTTTTTTGCCATGGCGAACGCCCCATAACGTAAAAATCATCATGGAAGCGAGGCTTGCGTTTCCCCTATACGCATGCATGACCGCCATCAACTAAGTTGCTCCTTGTTTTCCCAGTTTTACTGTTCGACTGTATCGTGGGTGCGACGTGTTCATCCTCGACTATGCAAGCTCGTAGGCGAACCTTAAGGTTGGCAGCTGTGGGGGTAATTTCAGCATCCGGTATAGGAATTATAACAACCGCACAATGACCGACGATGCTGCGCTCGTCTGGAGCGGCATTTTGGTGGACAGACCAGCCGCTCCACATAGCTCAGCAGTCACTACTACGAAAGGCCTATAGAAGCGGTAAGATTCCTTCTAGCTATTGACATCCGGTGAAACGAAACGCCACAAAGCACCCTAACCCCCCAGAAAATCATCGCACGGCCAACGGACGGGAGCTTTCGCTTTGTGACGCATCGTTTTCGTCTGTGCTACAGGAGCCCACCAGCAATTGCAGCCATGCTGGGACGTATACGTCTTCCCAACCCTACATAGCTGTCGCAAACCTGCTCGTGCTCCAATCAACGCAGCGAAACCTAATAGTAAAGCTCTGGCGGTCTTTTGTCTTGGAAAGTGAACACAACCACGTCGTTAGGCGTCGCGTAGTATCGCGATATTGGCAAGGTTAAGAAAGCTTTCTCCACTCTTTTGTGGATGAAGCTCCGCTCTAACATTGCGAAATTTCAACACACGACATTCAAGGACGACAATAACGACATACTGTTAGCCTTCTTTTTCTACATATGCTTAATCCAACATTCGTGTTCGTCTGATTCCTTTCCAAAGTATACACGATGCCAGTGTGCCAAAGAAGGTTTGTAAGTATCGTGACACGGCCGATGGGCAGTGACCTGCGAGCAGCTCTCTTGTTCATTACACGTCGCTGTAAGTTATGTTTCCTTGTATAGTGCTCTTTTAGTGTTCCGAAGAAGGCCACTGCGTTTCTTAAGCGTCAAAATCCGCCAACTGTGGGCTGCCTAGAAACAATAACTCCCATTTCTACATTCGCTTTAAAATGACACCCGCTCATTAGCGCATGAATTTCAGCAAATATAAAACAAAACACACGGAACCATAGGCTATGATGCGGTTGTTTAGGGAGCTAACGTTACCTTAGTAGCTATTTCACACTTTCTTTTAAAGTACGTCTTCAGCATGTCCTTCAGAACCTTCATTTTCTCGTTATTTATTTAGCTCTGAAGCCTATGCCTGGAGTCGAGGAGCGTATTCGGGACCACACTAGATTCAAGAAACACTATAAGCGCCTGGAACAGCCCTGGTTAATGGCGTCCGCAAGCCTTTCATTCATTAATATCAAGTTTCGTAAAGCGAACAGACGTCTTCCGCATATATTTTCTTTTCTTTCCTTTTTTCTCTTTTTCTTTTTTTTTTTTTGTAAAAATGGGCATTCAGTTAGCCCTTCTGATGCACTCATAATCACAGGAATCAAATACCCCTGTCCTATCCCGATCCCGTCTAAAGTCTTATACTGTATCCGTGAACTGTTGAGAGTGACCTCAGCGCTGGTTTCTTCTTCTGACACTTCCAAAACGAACAGCCCCACGGGGTACGTGTGTTTAGCTTACCCATTTTTGCGATTCTCGCCGTACAGACTTTAGCCTTCCCTGTGTAACTTCATCTGTGTTTGTTGGACTTGATAATCATTCTCCTTTGATAACCATACTCCTCCATAAAGATATCAAATTGGCGACAATAGAGCCTTACAGCTTAGTACAGAGCGACAGTAATGTCGTCAGGCTTCTCCCGTATGTGCAGACACTGTCGATAAGACGCTTACCATTGTTCATCTAATCCAGCGAGGCTGTTTTCATTCTCTTTTTATATCCCCCTTTCACACCTTGACAGCGAATTTTCTCGAACGTGCGAAAGACACTGAGGCACGTCATCAAAATTATTTCATTAGATTTTTCTTGTGCCTGGGACCAGGTACGAACGAAGCTATACCCCGAGCGTTATAAGCCTCTTCATTCTGTCGCCGCATCTCAGCTTTGTATTCGCCGTAAGAAGACCAGCAGAGAATCGGAATCACGTTACCTCCGACCAAACCTAATTTAGAAGCGCTTCTCTGTGTAACTATAGATGCAGGGAATAGAATAAGGATTGAGTGAACACATTGTCAGAATGCCTTGACAAGTTCCGGCAGCACATTTCTTCCTTCATTTTCTGTAAAAGGCAGAACCCACGCCCCTGAGCCACGGATAACTTCGGAAGGCCGGCACGGAATCCGTGAGTATAACGGTTGGTATGCCCAACGCTTCTCTATTAACTCCGTCGCATGCACTGGCGTTGGAGGGACTACAGGTGCAATAACAGGCAGGCCATTGTCCCTCAGAGCATTTTCGTCGAGCGCTTTGCTGGTCGCCGATTTTTATTAGCGTTCATACCTTCAGTGACGTAAACGCGGCTGGCGATGTACGGAATGTGGCATGCGCGCACAACAGTATTCCTGCGCGCAGGGACACTGTTGTGCTACCGCCGAGCTGTGTGTAGCAAGGACGTAATCCGGAGACGGGCGACACCAGCTCTCGTATCACAGATATAGATATTGTAGTGGAGAAGCCGGATCGCTAATGCTGCACTAGTGGGGCGTGAGCTGAACGTGATTTGCTGCCCTTGTTAGTTAAGCCTAGACGCCATCGTGTCTGCCAGTCCGACCCCGTCGTCCATAACCACGTCGAGCTTTCTTATCACAATTGGTGGAGGATTGCTGGTTCTTCTGTTCATCCTGGAACTGCGCAGCCGGACTCTCCGTCACACCATGGCTACCGGAACTGATTCCAGCTCAACACCAGGGTCTCCCCAGACCAACGTCTGCCCTGGAGCGGTCCGTCAGCGGGACCCTCCCATCTTCAGCGGCACTGATGACCACGACGTCGATGACTGGCTCTCCTCATACGAACGCGTGAGTGTCCACAACAAATGGGACGACGTTCGCGAAACTGGCCACCGTATCTTTCTACCTGACCGGGATTGCCCACTTGTGGTTCCGAAACCATGAAACAGACGTTCCCACCTGGAGTGCATTCAAAACACGGTTCAGCGAGGTATTCGGACGCCCTGCGGTTAGAAAGCTTCGTGCGGAGCAGCGCCTTCAGTCCCGATCTCAGCAGCCCGGTGAGAACTTTACCAGCTACTTGGAAGATGTCATCGATTTATGTAAACGTGTCGATGCAACAAGTGACCGAGGCGGATAGAATCAAGCATATATTGAAGGGCATTGATGACGACGCCTTTCAAATGTTGATTTCGAAGAGCCCCTCCACAGTCACCCAGGTCATCCATTTATGTCAAAGTTACGACGAGCTTCGCCGACAACGCCTTGTGACTCGCCGCCCTGTTCCACATCAGGAGTCGCTGTCCGGCGTGATACCATGTTTTGAAGATCCAACCCTCCTCTCGCAGATCAAAGCTTTCGTGCGAGAAGAAGTTGCCCGCCAGCTCTCCATCATTTCCACCCCGTCGCAGTCAACTTCGTGCCTCAGCCCGACCATTCGGCACGTTATACAGGAGCAAGTGTCCGAGGTTCTTCCGCAAGAGCGGCTCCCTCAAGATCACCGCTCCGTTAACGTACTCCGCAGCACTATCTCGACCACGACCACCGGTGGTCCGCGCTCCGGCTCCAGTGCCTACCCCGAATTTCCCAACAGCGCCGCCACCACCTCCAGTCTATCGAGTCGTTAACCCATGGCGCACCGCAGATAATAAGCCCATTTGCTACTCGTGTGGGATACCCGGACACGTAGCACGCTTCTGCCGCCGTCGTCCACTACATCCACATTACGACTCACGCACCTCTGTTTACGACCATTCGTCGTCTTACGCTTCCGACCGTGACACAGAACCACCCCAGCCAAGCTTTCGACCAACACCTGGCCGCCGATCTCCCTCTCCCCGCCGTCGCTCGCTCTCCCCGATGCGTCGGCGTCCATCTTCAACGGAACGGGAAAACTAAGTGGCGCAGTTCACGAGGCAAGAACTGCGTCATCGTCGAAATGCCCAAGCCCTCTTCGCTCTCCGCCAAATGTTATAGATGTCGTCTTCGAAGGTGTTTCTGTGTTCGCGCTTATTGACACTGGTGCCGCTATATCCGTCATATCTGAAAAACTGTGCCGCTCAGTTCGAAAGGTGACAACGCCCTTCTTTGGTCCGTTACTTCGTACAGCCACAGCAGAGCACGTCAAGCCGGTTGCTGCGTGTACCGGAAGAGTTTTAATTCAGGGAAAGCTCTACACCGTCCAGTTTGTCGTATTGCCCCACTGTTCGCACGACATCATCTTAGGATGGGATTTCCTTTCCCGTCACCAAGCCATTATTGATTGCTTCCGAGCAGAAGTCGCCTTCTTTTCACTTGGCGATGCCATGTCTGACGATGTCCCGCTCTGTCGACGCAAGTTGATTATCGCAGATGACGTCGAGATACCTCCGCACTCGTCTGTCGTGGCACCTGTAGGCTGTTCCGCGATTTCCGACGCCAATGTACTCTTCACACCTTCAGCCGCTTTCATCAGTCGCCACCTCGTACCACTGCCAACTGCTCTGCTTGCCCTTGAAGATTGTGCGACAGCCCTTCTCTTTTCTAACCGATTCCCATTCCCGATTACATTGCTTCGCGGCGAATCCGTCGGTACTGTGGAGCCTTACGAACCCATCGCTATGTTAGACGCCCCAGATGGTTCGGCGGAGATGAACGTCCTCTCCCATAGTTCTCCACCTGCACCATTGCCTCAGGAGGTTTTCCGCCCTGTCATCGACGACGGCTTAAGCCCAACGCAACGAGAGGAACTCCTCGGCCTCCTTGAGAAGTTTCGTCATGCTTTCGACAGCCACAGCAGCACCCTTGGCCGAACGTCGACTGTCTGTCACCGCATCGACACAGCTGCTCACCCACCACTGCGGCAGCGGCCTTACCGGGTATCATCGACGGAATGGCGCGTCATTGATGAGCAAGTGGGTGACATGCTAAAGCGCGGTGTAGTTCAGCCATCCAACAGTCCATGGGCATCGCCAGTCGTTCTAGTAAAAAAGAAAGATGGCTCGATTCGCTTTTGCGTAGATTACCGCCGCTTAAACAAGATAACTAGAAAAGACGTTTACCCATTGCCGCGAATCGACGATGCCTTGGACTGTTTGCAAGGTGCTGAGTTCTTCACCTCTCTTGATTTACGATCCGGTTATTGGCAGGTACCTATGGCCTCAGAGGACAAGCCGAAAACTGCCTTTATTACACCAGATGGCCTATACGAATTCAATGTGATGCCGTTTGGCCTTTGCAACGCGCCCGCCACATTCGAGCGCATGATGGACGCCATTTTGCGAGGCCTAAAATGGAACACGTGCCTATGCTACTTGGATGATGTCGTTGTATTTGCACCTGATTTTCCCACTCACCTTCATCGCTTGGAGCAGGTTTTACGCTGCCTCACCGCCGCTGGCCTACAGCTAAACTTAAAGAGATGTTACTTTGGCGCACGAAAGCTAAGCATTCTTGGGCACGTCGTGTCGAAGGACGGCATCCTTCCGGATGTTGCAAAGCTGCGGGCTGTGCAAGAATTCCCAAGGCCAAGGAATATAAAAGACTTGCGCAGTTTCATTGGCCTCTGCTCCTACTTCCGCCGCTTCGTTCGAAATTTCGCTTTGATTATGTCCCCACTCACAGAGCTCCTTCGGGGAGACGCCAGCCTTTCTGCGTGGTCGCCGGCTTGCGATCGTGCCTTTGCGACGCTACGGCAACTCCTCACGACGCCTCCAATACTGCGCCATTTTGACCCTACCGCTGCCACAGAACTCCACACCGATGCCAGTGGTGTCGGTCTCGGTGCTGTCCTCGCGCAGCGAAAGCCCGGATACGAAGAATATGTTGTTGCCTACGCAAGCCGCACTCTCACAAAGGCTGAAGCGAATTATTCTGTCACCGAGAAGGAATGTCTGGCGATCATTTGGGCAATTACGAAATTTCGGCCTTACCTGCACGGCCGGCCTTTCGATGTCGTTACTGACCACCACGCCCTTTGCTGGTTGTCGACTCTCAAAGATCCGGCTGGTCGACTCGCCCGATGGGCCTTGCGCCTCCAGGAGTACGACATCCGTGTTGTCTACCGATCAGGAAAGAAGCACGCCGATGCCGACGCTCTTTCCCGTACGCCAGTCGACACAGACGTTGCCAGTGTCTCCGCCCCTGATGACTTATTTTCGCCATCAGCGTCGATTGACATGTCGTTGGAGCAACGCAAGGATCCTTGGACCGACTCTTTGATCCGTTACCTGTCTGAACCATCAGCCAGCCCGCCATCCCGAGCTCTACGTCGCCAAGCTTCCCATTTCGCCATCAGGGATGGAATCTTTTATCGCCGCAATTACGAACCAGATGGGCGCAAATGGCTGCTGGTCATACCGAGACAGCTCCGCGCAACTATATGCGCCGCTTTCCATTCTGATCCTCAGTGCGCACACGCTGGTCTGTTCAAAACTTACGCCAGACTACGCCTCAGATTTTATTGGCGCGGCATGTACACCTTTGTGCAAAAGTACATTCGATCCTGCACAGAGTGCCAGCGCCGCAAGCCTGGTCCTTGCCGCCCTTCTGCACCAATGCAGCCTTTGCCGTGCCCATCACGACCATTTGACCGGATTGGCATAGACCTATACGGACCCCTGCCATACACTGCTGCCGGAAATCGATGGGTTATTGTAGCCATCGACCACCTCACGAGGTACGCGGAAACTGCTGCCCTTCCATCGGCGACATCTCGTGACGTTGCTTCTTTCGTTCTGCACCGCTTCGTTCTTCGCCACGGCGCTCCGCGCGAACTCCTGAGCGACCGAGGCCGCGTCTTTCTCGCCGATGTTGTCGAAAAGCTACTTGCTGAATGCCATATTATTCACCACTGCACCACCGCCTATCACCCGCAAACAAACGGGCTGACCGAGCGCTTTAACAGAACTCTTGGCGACATGATTTCGATGTATGTCGCCTCCAACCACACTGACTGGGACGTCATTCTTCCATATGTAACTTACGCATACAATACGGCGCCTCAAACGACTACCGGCTTTTCCCCTTTCTTCTTACTTTATGGCCGAGAACCGTCATCGCCGATCGACACTATCCTGCCTTACCGTCCCGACTCATCCGAGGCCACCCCGGTTTCCGAAGCCGCTCGATATGCAGAAGAATGTCGCCGACTAGCTCGCTCCCACACCACCCAACAACAAGCATTGCAGAAGTTTCGCCACGACGATGGCCTGCCAAACCGGCAGTTCCCGTCTGGCGCTCTCGTTTGGCTCTGGGTGCCTTCCACATCTGCGCCAGGTGTCGCCCCGAAGTTTGCGTCGAAGTATCACGGCCCTTACAGGGTCCTGCGGCAAACTTCTCCCGTCAACTACGTCGTCGAGCCAGTCACACCAACCTCGGACATGCGCCGTCGCGGCCGCGAGACTGTCCACGTAGATCTCCTGAAACAATACCATGAACCGCTAGTTTTCACAGCGCCTTAGCCCACCAGAGTGGCTCCGTCTCCAGGGAGGGGAAAGATGTAGTGGAGAAGCCGGATCGCTAATGCTGCACTAGTGGGGCGTGAGCTGAACGTGATTTGCTGCCCTTGTTAGTTAAGCCTAGACGCCATCGTGTCTGCCAGTCCGACCCCGTCGTCCATAACCACGTCGAGCTTTCTTATCACAATATCATCATAATCATCATCATCACCATCAGCCTGTCTACGCCCACTGCAGGGCCCCATAAATCTCCAATTATCCCTGTCCTGTGCTAACTGGGCCCAATTTATCCCAGCAAACTTCCTGATCTCATCTGCCCACCTAACTTTCTGCCGCCCCCTGCGACGCTTGCATTCTCTAGGAATCCACTCTGTTAAACTTAATGACCAGCGGTTGTATTGCCTTCGCGTTGCATGGCCCGCCCACGCCCATTTCTTCTTCTTAATTTCTATTAATATGTCCCTAAACGCGTTTCTTCCCTAACCCACTCCGCTCTCTTCTTTTTCCTTAATGTTACACCTAACATTTTTCCGTTTCATTTTTCGTCCTCAGTTTATGATGAACTCCCTTTGTTAGCCTCCAAGTTTCTTCCCCGTAGGTGAGTACCGGTAAGATGCAGCTGTTATACACTTTCCTCTTTAGAGACAACGGTAAGCTACAATTCATTATCTGAATATGCTTGCCGAATGCACTCCGCCCATTCTTATCCACATAATTATCTCAGGCTCATCGTTGGACCGCCGCTATACCGCTACTTAAAAAAGAAAATGCGCGTCTCTTCCGTTAGGTTGCAAAATTCCTTCCGATCTGCATGCTGTTTTCAGCTTTCTCTGTTACGACAAGCTCCAACATTACGGCATTAGGTCACACAGAAACTTATGAACCCATATAAGCTATGAACTTTCTAATTCTCGAACAAATAAAAAGCTCACGTAACAACTTCATTCTATGCATTTAGGCCGCTCTACCTGGATTTTATGATTTGCGTGCGGTCTGCTACTGTGACAAGCAACTCCTGCAAGGAAAGAACTAAGGGGCTTGTATGTTGTAGCATCTGCTATTGCTGGATGCCATGCGTCGGCTGAAGAACTTCTTCGGTGCACATAATCACGCGCGGCAGCAGCATTGGCATCGGTGACGGTGGCATAGCACGAGCTGGCTCGAGCTGCGCGCTTTCGTTCCGTTCAGAACGCTCTGATTTTTCAAGGAGACCAGTCGCCATGACCGACGTTGCGACTAAGCGTGGCGGCGATGCCTCGGATGTGCTTGATGGCCTGAAGGCGCATGGCAACGATTCATCATCGGTCGACTCGACTGAGCCTTTGACGCTGTTTTCGCTGAAGCGAAAACTGCGCAAGGATTATGGCCGGCGCGTAATGGAGCTCCTAAACCGGTACTTCCGGGCTATCTACGACCTATCGGCTTTCGCCAACAAGGTAACGTTCCTGGACCAATGCCGTATCATGAACGTCGTACCAGCGGAGTACCGTGTCCAGTGCCCCGACATCAACAACACGCGCACCGTCGTCCGTCTCCTGGGAATATGCAGCTACAAGCTTCTGCTGGCAGACCTCGAATACAACTGGGCACGCAAGGATCAGGTGGCGCATCTGCTCGAGCTGTTGTATGAAGAACTCGCCGGCGTCCTCAGTTCCGAGGATCTCCATGATGTGCTGGCTGTCTCCAAGGTGAAGTACGAGAACGTCTTCGAGGCCACCCAGGAAAAGCAACGCGTCATGTTTGACGAGCTGCTTGAAGAGTACGAGATCAACAGCAAGAAAGAGAAGGACAAGCGACGCCAGAGTGGACGCGACTTCGAGAAATGATCCCGGGGCCTGGATGTCTACCGTTCTTTTTTTTTTTTGGCCCTGTCTTCTTCTTTTTTTTTATTTCGTGAAGAGACATGTACTCACAGGCAACCGAACGCAAGTACTGCCTTCTACCTTGCACTCGCAGTGCTTAGGAGAATGGACGCATGCATGTCTCAGCGGCAGTTGTTGGGGGAGCCTTTCGAACTGCGTGGTCTTGATTCAGTCAGGAAGCTTCGTTGTTAACTTTTTGCCATGTGTTTGTTAAAACTTTTGTCCATTAAAGTTTGTTTTGTAAAACACAAGGATTTTGTCTAGTTATGCAGTTATTAGGCTTTATGGCCTATTTTAATGATGGCGCAGAATCTTCTAGCGGTTTTCGCCAAGGGTTAGTGGTCTTCCTACAACGCAAAGGTTTTTTTAACCTGCATTCAGCTATTTCTTATACGAACATCAGGGCCTCGCAGATCTCATTCACAATATTTTTTCTTTGGGGCTTTTAGATGGTTAAGGATGTTGGAGCGGTTTTCATTAAGGGTTGGAGGAATCGACCACAGGTTACAAGAGACTTGGGCGGTGTTCAAATCCAGGAGATGACATTTTATGCGAAGCGACTGCGATAGTCAACTCAGCCAGACCTTGGGTTGCAAGCCACTATAGCGATCTTGAATGCCGAGAGTGGTTGAAATGTTGTAGCTTAAGACAGGGAGACCGGTTTTAGAAATAGTTTACTGATCATGAAAAACTCGAAGCCGTTGGTTTCCCAAATAATTTCATTTAATGAGTACGTTGGAAAATGGTTCGCTGCAATTCACGCCATAACACAGCATTCTTGCGATGCTAGCATAAAGGAGTCGAATGAATCGTAAAGTATGTTGCAGCTAACGCGTTCTGATCTGGTTGCGCCAAATGTTAACTAGGTGCGAAGGATTTTTTTTTTCTGTTTAACGAGAGAGAACACTGAGGCTGGCTTTAGAACCCTTGTAGCGCATACCCGCTACACCGAGCTTTCTGTTTGTATAAAGAACATTTTGCCTCGGCCTAGAGCAGCTTCGCTGTTAAAAATGATGACACTGCCGGCAACCCCGTCTCAATCTCATCAAATGTGGGAACACTGCAGCTTTTGGAAGTGTGCATGTAATTTATATGAGTGTTCGTGCTGGTGAACATTCTAAACGGGCACTGATATCACACAGTAGACGGGCTTCTAGCATTTCACCTCCAGGAGAATGACATACTGCCGCGGGAGCGATCTAACCTTATTTGATTTAGAGTTTGACGTCCCGAAAGCACGGTATGATTATGAGAGACGCCGTGGTGGAGGGCTCCGAAAATTTAGACCACCTGGGGTTCTGACATCGCACAGTACACGTGCCTCGACATTTCGCTTAGATTGAAATGCAGCCGCCGCGGCCGTGGTTTGATCCCGCGATGAGCAGCCGCGGGAGCGCCATAGCCAGACACCAAAACGGGGCAGCGATCTATATAGCCTCTTCTGGGTTAGGAGCCGTGCACCGCCCAAACACCGTGTCAACGCGGTGTCCCTGCGCCATGGGTCTTCCTGAAAGGAAATGCTAGGAAACCAAATCGTGATTATTCATGCGTGGTAGAAGGGCTGCTAAAGTGCTCTTTTTTTATTCTTAGAGTGTTCAAACAACGCGCTCTGGTTATAACGAGGTTATTACGGAAGCTTCCCGATGTGATTCAACAGAAAACAAACGCTGCTTCGTGACACTAATGTTAGTTTCGTCATATCCTCCCTTTGGTAACCGTACACAACGTGTGAAACACGTTTCGAAAACTCGTCGAGGTATACGAATGGAATCTGTCGTTAACCTTGTGAGTTTTACTGTTGTCTACAATAAACGCTACGAACGCCGTGTCATGTCACTGCAGAGGCTATGTGACAGCGCACAGCGATGTTCATGTGGCTTTAGCACGCATACTGGCACTAATTAGTTCACATGTTCACAGTACCCAAGCCATCTCCCGCCCCTTGATTCGCCAGATTGCCGCTGCCGCTTATGCATTCCACAACTTCGCGAAGACAGGTTTCACTTTCGGGTTATACAGATTCCTATGACAGAGGGATCAAGCACATTTTTAAGAACTCCGCAGAGTCAGCACTTTCAGAGCAGAACGATCATATAGAGCAAATTTTAGAAATGAGCTTCTGACAATAAGTATTTTTGTACATTATGCCCAGGCCTTCGATCCCGTGAAACATGACTTATCATTAAGAAAGCTTTAAACATGTGGCATCAGAGGCCTCCCACTGAAGTTAAAGAGGCCTTATCCACAAGAGTGAGACAGAGACAGCAATATGTGCTGTAGGGGTCTGCTCTACTAATAACTACTGCTAACAGCGGCATCGCTGCTAGCAACCCCCTGCAGTGGGTTCGAGCACTCAACGAGCAGAGAATGAGGTAGTTGCGTCCGCGCACTCGCTATCTTAGCCATGCATCGCCGCGTTGCCGCGCGCGCCAGTCCGCGGCCCGACTCGAGGCAGGGCAGCGCGAACCGCCGCCCGCGGCGAAAGAGGAGAACATTAGGCGTCACTCTCCGTGCATGGTGATTTAATAAAACACGTTAAATGAAACAAACAAAACAAGGCCGAATGAAAATCGAATTAAACACAAAGAATAACAACGATAAACAACACGCGAACCCAACAACACCAACAAAGAACAGTAACAAACAACACGCGAACACACAATAACACACAAAAATACCATGCAGCGAAGAAGCTCCTAACCCCGGCCAGCGCACCCGCGACCGCGCGCCCCTAGAAAAGGAAAATAGAAGAAGAACATACAGACATGGGCGTCGGTCGCAGGTCGCCGCCGTGGTCGCTGGGGCTTGCAGGCACGCCATCCGACCGATGGCCTGGTCGGCCGGAGGCCACAAAAGTACGTGCGCACCTCTCCAAGTCGCAGCGAGTTCTCCTGAGTCTCTCCAAAACCAGAACGCGCGAAGATTCTAGAAATTACTGCTGTCCAATGCCAGCCTAGTTAAAACCACATGCGGTGGAGCGGGCGGCCCCTCAGAGCGAGCGGCCGCCGCTCCGTCCAGCTGGGAGAGGGGGATGCGGGGGCATTCCGCTCAAAACATGGCGTCGCGCCGTACCCGGTCCCCACAGTGCACAGAGACAACTTTAAATCGCCGTTTTAGAAGTGTTGTATATTGGGCTAGTTGCTGTTTAGACATGGAAATAATCGCGAAACTGCGCAAGAGGACAACACACAAGAAAAGATACAGGACACATAACGGTACAAAGTAATAGCTGATTTATTGAAGACAAGTGACGCGCATATACGCGTCTCCACAAGGTGCGCAGGCGTATACCGAAACGAAGAACCTTGGGATTATGCACAGGAAGTTAGCCGACCATAAGCAATAGACCTGTCTCTTTTCTTTTGTGTCGTCCATTTGCACAGTTTCCCGGTGGTTTCCATGTTTGAATCGCCGACTGAAGAAATAAAAAATTCAGCGGCTCTTTCCCTATATCGCGAAAATGGGGGCAAGCGAGCTTGATGTGTGAGTGCTGACCTACTTCTGTCTGTCTGTCTGTCTGTCTGTCTTGTATTTCTCTCCCTCTTTCTGTCTTTGCTTCTTTCTTTCAGTCTTTATTTAATCACTAATCCCCTCCTTTTTTTGTTTACTACTTTCTTAATTTCTTCCTCTCATTCCATCTTTGTTCCCTTATTTTATTGCGATAGCAATTATATGGACAGTTTCGGCTGGTTTTTGCCGTCCCCGTCGCCGCCGTCATGAACCGTATATGTATAAGTATGTATATATATATAAAAGTCCCAAAGAAAAATAACTCAGATAAATGCTTCCGAAGCGCGGAATCGAACCAGGAACCTCTCGCTCCGCAGCGCGTGGCGGTAACCACTACGCCACGAAAAAGCAGATCCTTCACGGAGCTAACGGCGAGCCTTATATACACACGCTTTACCGCTGGCAGGACCGAGAGACCCCAGGCGCTTATAAGCGTTTCTTCATTACCAGCGAGATGGCGCGAGGAGCGCAACGGCCACATTTAAAAGTCGTCGGCCAGCTTTCACGAGGCTCTTCAGTCAGTTTGGCAGGGAACGTGTCGCCGCCGACGGGTAGCTGGGTATGTTTTCCACCGTCCCACAGACTGTGCGCATTTCGAATTTGCAAGTCCAAGCGAGACAGACGCTCCCCTCGACTGGCCGTTGCCAATAATGCAGTTTTTGAGCAAAGTGGAACGCTTTCATTGTAAAGCGCCAAACACACTTCTAACTGCTGACACGGACAGGTACGCTGTCGCACGCAATGCGCGGCGTACATTTTCACGAGATGCACATTCGGAATGATCGTATCAGCGGCAATAAACTACCGAAAATACCAACCATGTATATCCAATCAAGCAAATGAAATGAGCCATTTATTTTACGCACTGTTCCTAATAGCAGCATTGCTTTCAAGTTCGTAGACTTGCTGAAGACGGGCGGGTCACTGCGGTGTCGAAGTGGTTATCCTTGTGTGGGACCAACTCGCGCTGGTGACATCGCTTGCACGCCGCACAACTCCTTTCCTCGAGATTTAACCATACCGCATAATATTTTGCAACACACCACTGTTTTCGCTTCACTTTCTACGATGAATTTACACCAGCCGACGAACACTCGCTCACTCGCTGTGCTGCCACAGAAAGTTTTCGCCAGGTGTAATATTTGCGCAGAAAGAACCTTGCTCTTCCGCTGTCTGCTCGCGCGGTTGTTCGTGGTGAGAAGAAGGATGTTTCAAGCTTTCACCGTGATGTCCGCGCTGATGTTACGGGAGCGTACGAAAGTCACTCGAGCTCAGGGGACGCCGCTAAACGAACAAACAGAAGATGAGCGCGAACTATCAAGTGTCACGGCTCGACCCTTGAAGCACGCTAGTTTCCTTCGCTGCTTCGGCCGCCTTTGCAACAGGAGCGCTGTTCAAACTAAGAGTATCCATTGTGACAGCTTATGCGCGCTCGTTCGGTGTATGTCTGTGCGTTCGTTTCGTGCGTGGTTCACTTGATAGCTCGCGCTCATCTTCTGTTTGTTCATTTAGCGGCCTCCCCTAGCTTTGTATGTGTAGCTTTGTGACACGCAACGTATAAATCCCATCGTAACACCACGCGCTGCCCACGGGAGGCGCTCACTTAGCAAGTGCATGTTTGCTACAATTAATATTGCTCGAGAAGCTGCGATCGTGCCTCACTTCGTATAGCATTACAGTTTCTTGCTATCGCATTCATTGCTTCGCCCTTGCGGCGAAACTGTGACTTTTCCTTTTAAAAAATTCAAGGGATTCATGTCGCTCAGATATTTTGCTGAGCGCGCACTGTAGAGCACGTGTTATACCTGCGCGCGCCTAGCGCTTGCTCGAAGCGTAGCAGAAGAAAGAAGCGCCCGCGAACTGCTTTCACCATGATTGTTTTCGCGTGCGCGCCACAACGCCGACACTTGGGACCATGCCAAGCGTCGCTTTAAAAATAAAGGTACCCCAAAGAGGTATGCGTGCTCCGCTGCTTGCTAATAGCATGTAACCAACACAGCACGTATGCGCTGACGATAATGCCAGATACAAGCGGCGAAGGGAAGAGGCAAAAGCGTGATGATGGTGATAATAATGTACAGATGAAGAAGATACGCGCAAACAAATGACCACAGTATATTCTTAAAGGGCGTCGGTACAATGGCATCCGGAAGGGGGGTCAAAAGGGGCAGCTTTACTTACCTGGAATTTCCAATATGCAGTGCTTTCTATGCACTATAGACGCATACAGTACGTCTATGGTGCATTAGTGAACATTGCTTATACTCCCCGCCTTTTGCGTGACAGATTCCCCTCACTGTAAAATGTTACGCGGACGCCCTTGATGACAGAAGCCTAAATTCATCACGTATACGTGGACTATCCTAGCGTTCTTATTTCGTCGTAATGCCATACTAGCCTTATAAATAGCGCCAGTTAGTTTCTTCAAAACCCATTAAAATGGCGTGGAGAAGATTATTCAAAAACGACCTCTAGTAAGACAAAATCTCTAAGCTTTTATACGAAAGGCGCACATATTCCGCGTAAGCATACTTTTGAGTGTATAGAAGTGTTGCAAGCAAAGCTAAAGGATGCGGCACATGTTCCTCTAATAAGCGGCGTTACATACAGTGTGGAGTCAACACGTAGGCTGAGCAGTACAATGGCTTAGCAATACCACGAGAATGCTAAACAGTATCAGACGTCTTCTGTCAGCATGAGTAAAAATATTAATTTGCCACTCATTATCTGCATCGCCCTCTGCCATAGACCTATCAGATACCCATAATAGAAAACGCCCGACATCCGATCACTCTGGACCTCTCTTCGATGCATACCTTCCTTTACTCATTGTCCACTCCGTACTATACGTACGCGGTAATCAAACTGAACTCCAAAATCGTCTTATCTAATTAAACTCTTATGGTTCGTAGAAAAAAATGCAGTCATGCAGAAAGTTGGACAAAACCCCATTCAAGAAAGCAGTATTGCTTGCAAATGATAAAAATTAACAGTGCTTAATTCATTTCATGACGCCGGCATTAATACTATAAACATAACACTGTCCGAAGTGTTTCCTTTCATCCAATATCTTTCTCAATTGACCGAATATCAACAAGACATTTTATTTGGCCTTCATTTATATTTACGTATCGTCAAGTGTGTGCAATGTATGTGTGTGGAATTTTTTCATTGTTTTCTCACGTAATTGTTATATTTGCTTGCTGTAACGCCATATGTTTGAAGCGTCACATGTTTGGAGGCACTGACGCGTAACTGAAATGTTCTTCAGTAGCATTCGGCAAATTAGCCATACCATGTTGAAGAGACACGTGCCACTAAATACCCATTATGAATTTCGTACATGGCATATCGCGATTGTACCTGGCGTGTCATGATTTCGCGTTTGAAATAGCGCAGGAAGAAAATTGCTGTTGGGAGATGAATAAAGGATATCGCCAAAATCGCTGGGTACGCCAAACGCACCGCAGAGTTTTTGAATTGTTGACCCGAAGGTGTAGGCATGAACGACTTAAAATATCGCTAGTTAGGGTTAAGTAAAAACGCGTTCTTTCCTTCTCGTTCCAGCCTGTACGTACGCTTGTCAGCATCATTTCCGCTTTCACACCAAATTCGAAGTCTAAACCATATTTTCAACTGCGGAGCTCTTCACTCGCGCAACCTATTCTGCTCTGCACTTGCTTATTCCTGTTTCATTTGTCCATAACTGTACAAGAAAAAATGTGGCTCGATTGAGAAAAGAACGCTATTTCCTGCCGTCCTTGTCAGGAGCACGGCTCAGTGTATGCTGGAACAGGGAAAGAAAAATGGAAAGGAGAGGAACGCCGTACTTGAATGTTCCAGAAACTTTGACCAGCTATATGGATTTTTAATGAGCACTGACTAAGCACAGTACACGGGCCTCCGGCATTTTCCCTTCGATCAAAAATGTGACCGCCGCGGCCGATTTCGAACCCTCGTGACTTTTTCTTTCTTTCTCTCTCTGACTTTTCTTCTTTCCTGTTTTCCTCTTTTCGTCTACGTGATTTTTTAGTCGCCGTCTTTTAGAAGTATAAACAAAAAGTATTGCAAAGCAAGTAAAAAAAGCAACCATTCCGACGCCGGGACTCGAACCCGGGTATTCTGGGTTAAAGCCAGACATCATAGCCACTAGACCACACCGGACCTCGTCCAAGGTGCTCCAAGAAACGTAGTGCTTCTGCGAGCAAAGCCTGCAGTGAAACGTGCAGGGACGTCGGCGTCGGGAAACGTGACTGTAGGGACTCGCTCAAGTGCACGCCCCCTCTGAACAGTTGGGCTGTACCTTTCTGACGCTCTCGGTGTATAAGCTAACGGTGCGCTAGAGGGTTACCCCACCGACGACTATACGAAGCCAGAGAGGCAAAGCAATTCGGGCAATCTTTTCAAAAGTTTTAAGCACAATAGCTGCACTTCCATCAGGGAATGAATGAGCTAGAACCTATCGGTCACTTCTTAAGCTCGCTGAAGCCAACAAAAGGGGAAAAAATGAGAACAAAAATGGATAAATATCCTTGACCAGAGGATACTCAGCAACTTCTTTGATTTATGATTTCATTTATAAGGTGAGTAAAGAAAGCTGTTGCCTAGTGCAGCCTTGTGAAAAAAATGGAGCGCACGATGTATTTTTTCTTCTTTTTCTTTTTTCCAGCAATTGAGCGCGTGTAGCTCAGTTGCACGGCCCCGGTTGCATTTTATACGATGATCATGACGTGGTAAGTCCATTGAAGCCTGTCATGTGCTTCTCTTTCAGCCCTCAAGGACGAACGGGCACGTACCACGGTCGTATCAAGAAGCCCGACCCGTTTATGCGCATAGCAACCTTCAAGGTGAAAAGGACGTGTTGTTGAGCTAGTTTGTTCATTTCTTCAAGGAATGGTTATGGTGCTAAATCGACGGGACACAGAGAAAGACAGAACACACACTGGCTCCAGTAAGTGTTATGTCTTCTTCGTGTCCCGTTGGTTTAGCGCCATAACTATTCCTTCAGGAAATGAACCAACTAGCTCAACAACATGTCCTTTGGAACTCAATTTCTTCTACATTGAGCTCTTTTATGTGTCGATTGTCTACGCGGGATCAGATTTTTTTTCGTGCGTCCACCTCATCTCTGTGTCAGTATGCCGGTCAATATTTCTTTCCTACTGCATCAAGTGGAAGTTAGTGCCGTTGCAGCTGCAACATTTATTTGGTCTTCAAGAACCGTCATAGGGTTATGCCCGAAGAATTTGCAAGGTTTTAAAATGGGAATTGTGGCGTCAGGTTCGTGTTTACCAGGATTGGCTGAGGTTTCTTGTTGAACGACGAGGTAACAGAGCGAACCACAGGGAATTTCAAAATTTGGCGGTTGCAGAGCACGGAATTCCTATGGCAGCGCACAAGACTTGGCCTTCCACCAATAGAACAAGCAGCTGCAACCATGTCGTCCGTAACCATCCTCGGAGGTGTATCTGTGCCGTGCGATGTTCAACAGGCTTTGAGAAATGGGCCGAAATACAGCCACCAACCCACTGTGACGCGCCCGCAGCTTGTAGCCATGGTTCATGACGTTGCGAGCCGGACGTGCGAGCTGGACCGGGAACGAGCAATTGCAGAGGGAGTTGAATGCCTACTACGCGCTGTAAGTGACGAGCTTCGGCAACAACCACCGAATAAGAAGATTGTGAAGTCCCTAACACAAGAAGGGATTGCCGTTGTAGAAGCAGACAAGGAGGGTGGTCTCGTGCTAATGCCAAAGGGAATGTTTGACGAGAAAGCTCTTGAGGCGATTCAAAAGAATTTTAAACCGACGCGCGCCTTACCTAAAAAGCAGAAGACAATGGCTCTACGCGTGCTCAAGGATAGAAATTTGTTTCGCCTTCAAAAAGCGGTGCGATAGGCTGCAAAGGATAGCCTTGAAGTCTTTTTCACGGGCAAGACACACAAGCCAGGGTGCCCGCTTAGAGTAATTGTTTCCGAGAAGGGTACCTGGCAGGACGAGCACAGCAGCCTTCTGCAACGTTGCCTCCGCAAGTTGGACCTACAGGACCCATTCATGGTGTGAAGTTCGATGGACTTGGTACGGTATTTGGCTGAAGACAAGTTGCCATCCGCCAGAACTACCTTTTCTTTGGATGTGCAGTATTGTTTTATTCTATTCCCCAGAGTGGGCTCTTTGATGCGGTTCGGGACACTGCTCTCATGAGTAGAAAGGAGCTTTTAGAGCTTTTACGATTTTATTTGCAGTCTACCATTGTGCATTTTAGCGGTTCTTATTTTGTACAGAGAGATGACGTACGCATCGGCTCATCTGTGGCGCCAGTCTTGTGTGACATCTTTTTTTCATCCATTGACAAGCGCATTAATGCCACTGTTGGTTTTAGTAATGTAGTAAAGATTTATAGACATGTTTATGACTAAAAAAATGACGCCAGTGTGTGTTCTGTTTTCCCTGTGTCCCATCGATTTAGCGCCATAACTATTCCTTCAAGGTGATTCGAGAATATTCAAAATTTTCTGTCATAGTGATATCACACTTTTCTTGAAATTTCTGCGATGGAATGAGTTTAGTGTTAGCAGTCTTAAATTTAGTGATACACAGATGTATACTTGAGAACTGTTGTGAAACCGCAGTACTTAAAGGGCAACTCCGGTGATTTTTGAGCGCCCACGGATCTTGATGAAGTTTTCAATATATGTTCTTATCGTCACCGTAATAATATATGCCGACACAGCCAGTTTCAAGTCATTTAGTTGTCCTGAAAACGAATTTTTAAACTTTTTAGCGGATTCCCGTGCGGGCCACTCTGTGTTTCTTTACTTCAGTACCTCCCAAGCTGCCTGCCCGAGCAAGCAGGCTGTCAAGAGCAATGCGTTCATACTTCAGCGCTCAAATCGCCGCTGTAAATTTCAGAAAAGCTGGCATAACTCAGTATATCGTCGGATGACGTCACCGCTTTCATTTTTCTGGCACCAGATCCATATGTCTGATGACGGTTACCCTTGCGACGTCTGCGCATACACTGCAAGAAGCGTCTACCTGTTTCATTTTCGGTTTGAACAGCATCCTTCATTCGGTTAATTAAAATTATTGGTGAGTTGCTGCGAAAACTGAACAGCCTTGCCTGCTACAGGACTATCAGTGCCATTGGAAAACAGCGATATCAGGATATGGGGAAAAAACAGCTGGAGATTCCCTTTAAGGGGCATGTACGCTGATGATGTCTAGCATTCATGGGACCCCTTCTTAACTAAATAGTAACTCGCTAACAATGTTTTCGATGGCGAAAAAGATACCGATGTCCAGAACTACGCTTCCTCAAAGCATAGAGCAGCAGGTTTTGGGACGCATGTATCAGACGAGTTATCCCTTCAGGGTTGCTCACTACGAGATTTAATTGACATTATTTTTGTCCTCTGTGACGTTCATTCAACTTGCTTCGATGATCTCCAAACAAAATGGATGCTTCGCATCATCTCTTGCATGGCCCTTCAGTCTGTCGTCATTTTTCTTTGTTTTGCAGGCCGTGACTAGCACGAAACAAAGCAGAACGGCAACTTTCCTCGCCCCGATACCTCGTCACATCCACCGCACCGGCCGATCACTTCACAAGTTCCGACCTACTAAATGGCGAAAAAGTTTTCGCTCTATACTGAAGGTCAAACACATATTTATACGCGTCGGCCAAGGCGCAGACGTTGAAATCGTAATTGTTATATGTTTACAAGCGAAGCTATCACCATTTATTTCTTTCTTGTGTATTTATTCACTCTCCGTCGTGGTGGTCTAGTGGTTATGGCGCTCGACTTCGGATCGGAATGACACGGGTTAGATCCCGGCCGCGATGGTGGCCTTTTCGATGGAGCCGAATGTGCCAGAGGCCAGAGGCAATGTCAACGCACGTTGAAGAACGGAATTTCCGGAGCCCTCGACTACGGCGTTCTTCCCCTTTCTATTATTTCACTCCCATTTCCCTACTCCCACGGCCACTGAGCCGAGTTCTTGGCAAGGGCTGCCGAAAATAGCGTCCTTTCCTTAACTGAGCCACTCTTGCTTGTGTATTTATTTAGTCTCTGCTGTGATTCGATGAGCCTCAGAAGATGCCTTTGAAAGTATTGATTTGATTTTCGAGATTTAGCGCCCCAAAACCAGCTCCGATTATGAGAAACGCCGTAGCGGAGGGCTCCGGAAATTTCGACAATCTGGAGTTCTTTAACGTGCACTGACGACATATAAAATTTTCCATAAACATACCTTACTAATTAGCCAACTGATCCAACACCTAAAATATGCAATTCACGAGGATTGTGAACATTTTTTTGTGTTTTTCATTCGTCTTAAGTGTATACGTATCATTGGTATAATTTGTAGATTGGAAGACGGAACAGCGCTGCCGTGGCAGTTGCTCAGTTTATAGGCACACAAAACCTGCATACACGAAGCTTTTGGTAGCGTAGTCCGCCGGCGGCTAACTTTCAAATGGCCCCTCCTCGGTGGTCTAGTGGGTATGGCACTCGGCTGCCGATCCGAAGGTCGTGGGATCGAATCTCGACCGCGGCTGCTGCATTTCGAAGGAGGCGAAATGTTGAGGCCCATGTGCTGTGCGTTGTCAGGGCACGTTCAAGAACCGCAAGTGGTCGAAATTTCGAGCCCTTCACTACTGCGTCTTTCATAATCGGAGCACGCTTCGGGACGTAAAACCTCACAAATCAATTAATCAAATCAGGGTTTGCGACCGGACTGGATACGCGGTAAGCGTCACCATCTGCTAACGCCACGTTGTCGGCCTTCATCCCTCCTTTCCGTTTCGGGACATGCTGCGCTTATCAACAGGTCATCGCTAGTTTCATTGCCGCATCCGTCTGATAGCCTGAAATCTTACATGATGTGGCTATCAACGAACCCGGCCGTGTCCAACAAATCTCGCTGGGCAGCGTGCGTCTCTTTCATGTTTCGTGTGCCTTTGTTTTTTCTTGCAAAAACAACCACACACTTGAAGTCGAAGCAAATGCTTGAATCCGAGGTTATATGATGTGTTAGCGATATGCGCAGTAATTAAAAAGCTGACCAATTAGAGCCAATTAGGTAATTCAAATTGGTGGACACGTAAGCTTCGCCTTTAAGAGTGGAACGCGATAGCGTTATCGTGGCCAGTTTGCATCGCCTTCTCATTCGCTTGTCATGCTCTTGAATCACATAACTGCGTAGTTCTCATGGCGCAACATTCGTTTATCACTTCACATCTCTGCCTCCGTCTTGTGTGGCCTCCCTTGCGGTCGGGTACAAGTTGACGCAGATGCCCCATCAGTACTCGCCGATGAGGAACGCTCCGCAGTGCGGCCGTCATCAGAACGCAGTACCGAACCCATCACACGAGTGTAAATTAAGAGCGAGCGAGCGCTTCGGTGCGTTTTTCGCAGAGCGCTGACGCAAAAGCGCCTTCTGTCGGCATCGGCGAACAGTGGAAGGCTTAATGCCTATGCATTTGTCCTCTCCATAATGTGCTGGAATTGTTTCAGTTTCGTCGTAACAGAAGTAACAGTTTACATGTAATAGAATTCCACGCCGAGCCATCATGTGTGTATGGGTTAGTGCAATCACAGTTTACGATACTTTTCGTTGGATTTTACATTGAGAAACTGAAATTTGTTATTTAGTACCTGTGCCATGGCGGAGGACTTGCGGGGTGTACCCCGGATCGCTACTACGGAAGCAGTAGCCTGACATGCCTGTATCCGCCGGACGCCGACGCCCGCCGACTCTGGATTTTCTGCGATATATATATATATATATATATATATATATATATATATATATATTATATATATATATATATATATATATATATATATATATATATATATATATATATATATATATATATACACGCTTTAGCGGCGCTTGCTTTGAACTTTCAGCTCGTTCCATTTGGGACTTAGTGATATAATTCCCAGCAGACACCATCGTGTGCGCGCCAGCTACATGTATGCGCTGCTCTTGGTTGTCTGCTGAAAAAAGTCAGGCCTACAAGGGGCCCAGCAGGAACGCTGAGCAGGAACGAATTTAGCTGGTCAAGTTACGAGCACATTTGTGTGTGTGTGTGTGTGGGGGGGGGGGGGGGGGTGCGTGGGTGCGGTGAGGCTATTTATGGTGAATGCGATCTCTTTTTTTCCTTTGCTTCATGTTGGAAGGCGATACTTTCTGAAATACAAGCATTTGTTTATCAAGGGCCACGAGGCTCCCCTCGATGGTATCGTCATTTCACACGCGTGTATCCCCCTACATTTCTTACGGGGAAATTTAACGCGCCATCCATGTAATGGCTGCCGTGCAATTCGGGAAACTCCACAAGTACGGAGCGTGCGCAGCAATATATTGGTACCTTTACACCTCCGATACTGAAAACGACACGATGAACACTCTTAAGGGACACGCCGAGTAGAAATAACACTGATATGTACGGCACTAATGAGGCACGTGCTTCTTCGATGCACAAAGGGGGGGGGGGGGGGCGTGCGTTGGTGCGGTGAGCTATTTATGGTGAATGCGATCTCTTTTTTCCTTTGTTTCATGTTGGAAGGCGACACTTTCTGAAATGCAAGCACTTATTTATCAAGGGCCACGAGGCTCCCCTCGATGGTATCGTCATTTCACACGCGTGTATCCCCCTACATTTCTTACGGGGAAATTTAACGCGCCATCCATGTAATGGCTGCCTAGCAATTCTGGAAACTCCACAAGTACGGAGCGTGCGCAGCAATATATTGGTACCTTTACACCTCCGATACTGAAAACGACACGATGAACACTCTTAAGGGCCACGCCGAGTAGAAATAACACTGATATGTACGGCACTAATGACGCACGTGCTTGTTCGACGCACAGACACATGAAACTTGACCTAAGCAACGTGCTTTTGCCGCTAATGGCAGGCTGAAAAACGGGAGTCGTTTCTTTGATTCCTTATTGAGACGAACGCAATCGGAGGAGTTACCGCCATTTTCTCTATATATCTGGCTTCTCCCCAGAAGATATTGAGCGGTGGACATTTTGCGAGCAAAAGGGCGATGGAAAAGGGGAGGAGGCAACGGTGGAAGGGGGGGGGGGGGGGCGTGCGTTGGTGCGGTGAGCTATTTATGGTGAATGCGATCTCTTTTTTTCCTTTGTTTCATGTTGGAAGGCGACACTTTCTGAAATGCAAGCACTTATTTATCAAGGGCCACGAGGCTCCCCTCGATGGTATCGTCATTTCACACGCGTGTATCCCCCTACATTTCTTACGGGGAGGGGGGGGGGGGTGGGGGGGGGGGGGGGTCGTAGACAGAGAGGAAGGTTCAAGGTGGTATGTAGTTTCGTGGTGAAAACTGGAAGCTCCTGAACTTCGATCCGGAAAAGAGTAAGGCTGAAAGAGAAGCATGAGAGAGCGTGCAGCAATATCTAGCGTACTCTGTCACTGTGCTGCGATCTCTCCGCAGGCCTGGGCGTTTCTCTTCAATATATACTTCCACGAAAAGGTGTATTCGACAAACATCCTTATAAAGGACTTTTTTAGCGGCGTCAAATGCACCTTCCTATACATCTAAAACAACGCGCGCCGTCTTTTTTTTTTTTTTTTTTTTGCTGACAAGCCATATTCAGCTTTAGGCATCAAACATGCAGTAGGTTGACACCCCTATCTGAAAAATCCTGTACCCGCCCCTGGCCAAGACAACATAACCTGCGAGCATATCCTGGGTATATCAAGAGTAGGGCATATGGCCCAGACAAGATAATTTGCGAGCATATCCTGGGTATAAGAAATGCCAAGAGCATAGCGCATATTCTCTGCTCTTGGCAAGTCATATACCCAGGATATGCATCTTTTCGAGCGCATCGGCAATTTCGATTCCATTGCCACCCGCCATCTTGCGGGCGTGTAGTGCTTCTCAAAACAAGCGATAAAGAAGAAGGAAGTGGTAATCAAGAAGGACAGGATAACGGTACGAGCACTAACCTTCCAAATGATAGTTTATTTATACACTCAGCTAACCTGTCCCATGAAACCAACAAAACAACAAACCTAAAACAACAATACAGAAAACAACCAGAGTGTCAGAAAACAATCAGGTGTCATCTGGTGGCAGTCCGAAAGCGATAACGAAGGGGCGCGTACACATGAATTTCCAAAACTCAATAGATGTATGGTTTTCGCTTCAATAGCTGCGCTCCAATTCTGGACAGCATCGTAGACAGTCTACGTTGACAGCTTCGAAGAGAGCTTCGCGTCCTTGTCGTCCGAGTAATGAAGCGTGTCTGTATAACGTCTGCGCGATGTGCCACCTGGTGTGGACAAAAGAAAGCGCAGAAAAACGCACACGTTTGTCGTTCTTTTTTTTTTCGTGTTCCAAACCACGAGGAGGAGGAAGAGGAATAGGAAAGGCAGGGAGATTAACCTTGCCTGACGCCGGTAGGCTACCCTGCGCTGTGGAAGGGAGAAAGGGAGAGAAATTTCTAGAAAATAGATTAAACAAGAAAAAAGAACAAATGAAAGAAAAAAGACGAACAAGAAATACTGCAGTGTCGCTGACGTTATAAAAGTTGTTTGTCCATTTTCAGAGACGGTAAATGAGCCAAAACATGAAAAACTCAATATGGAAAGCCCCTACTTGCGGTCAGACGGCTGTTGTGGTCGTGGTTCCGCAAAGGAGGTCTCGTCGGCTGATGCGACCTCCAGTCGACGGAAAGCAGGAAAGACCGCTCAGGAACGACCGCTGAATATATGTGCCTTCGTCAGTAAACTGTAGACTTTGCTGTCAACCTGAGACAATCGAACATTGTTTTATCCTTTGTCAAGACGCATTTCATTTCTGGGACATTCTCAAGCGAACGAGTAGAAAAGAACTTCCTCTCACACCTCACGGTATTAGGTTCCTCCCGTTCAGGAAGAGCAGCAGTAATACGCCGTATGACTTGGTCATGTTGTTAGGACTTTATGCCCTCTGGGGGAGCCGCATGATTGACAGACATGCTGAACCACCTCGCTCGACGAAGTCTGTGTTCCGAGAAGAGGTTTGCCAAGTACGCTGTGTGCTTGAAACCTTGGATCATGTTCCGGACTGGTTTTCACTTTTGGACGCTTGTGTCTGTTTACCTGACTTTTGAAGATTGTATGAACTTAAAAGTGCAAAGTGTGTTTTTTACCGTTAGATCGAGTGTAATTAATATATGTGTGCAACTGTATAGTACAGTTTAAACGCATATACTGGAAATATTTCCATGCAATAAAGAAATAACAACTATAGCCGAGAACACAAGGTTCACAAGGGGTAATGCTAGATTGTGGGAGTGCTATCACCAACAAAAGCTGCATGCTTGTTTGGTAACCCAGGCTGGGGCTGAACCCCAACTTGGTTTCAAAGCCCAACAAGCGTTCTCGACTGTCACGTAGAATGCTCGACTGCCACGCAGAGGGCTTCGAATCCTCCTCGATCCTGGTTATTTTTTTTCCTAAAATTGCGCGATAGTGGTTACGGACACCGCTGGCGGCGCACAATTACGGCGCCAAAAACGGCCGTTGTTGTGATCTAATAACAGCTTACGCTGTAAAACATCGGCCGTTACTGAGCAGTCACCCTTAACGATCCAGAACCCGCTGTCCACATTCTCGAACTTCATGTTCATCGTGCGCACCAGGGTACGTGGCACGGTTTCTTCGACCTTGACCATCGCGCTGCTGCAAGTCGATGGCATTGCATCCTCAATGACACAATTCGAAGCCTGAACTTGAGCCGGAAAACCCTCCTCCTTCACACCGTGTTCTTTTCCCACGAATATTTCATGAGCCACTAGATGCCGTGGCGTGTGTACCCACCTGGACATAAAGTAATCGAGGCCCCTGTGTGGAACGGTCAGCGTCCTGCCCTGTTTCCGTACTCGGTGACGCTCCCGTGATGCCTATTGTAGCGGTCTCCGTGTTTGGCGAATCCAGTGGGCGTCTTGCGAACAGGCTGATGCGTGGTCTCCAACCCCCTATGACTTTCGCCGACATCGTAGTCTAGAATCACTAGTCTCTGAAGTGTCTTATTGAGTACTCCCTACTGATGGTGCTAGCTGGAATGAGAGGACATCAGTAGTGGCGATCGTCGGCCTCACTGCATGTCTTTCAAGGAGCCTATGTTCTCTTCCCTTTTTTCCTTCTGCGCCTGTTACGTGAGCATGTGCCACGTTGACCAAGGCCATAGCTGTGCGAAAAATCCTGAAGTGGTTCTTCCCATTCGTGTTTTTCCGTCGCGAACTCGTAGCACACGTCCTGTTTGCCTTGAAACTCCTCACACATCTCCTTTCTCCCTTGAACCTCGCCACGCGTGTCGATCTGTCTGCCTGGAAACTCCTCGCACCAGTCTTCTTTTTCTGCCTATACAAGCTTGTAGTGTTCATGAGTCTGTTTGTCGCGTACTTGGCCATAAGAATCTTCGGCAACGTTACCGTCTGCTGTAGTGGAAGACCTTTGTTAGCTTGGTACAGCAGTTCTAATTCGTTAAATCAATGCCGGCCACTTGCGGTCGTGCGCTTCCCAAATCTCTTGAAGAGCAGCGCTCACCATGTCACAAAATAGTGCCCACTTCTTCGACGAGCCCGGCGTCAAGTTAAGATGAAGCGCCGAAAACATGCAAAGAAAGAAAAAAAATCACCCCGCATATCCACGAAGTGAATGATGATGAGTGGGCGAAGCACCGGGGGATTATTTGGGTAGCCGCGAACCCCCCGTACATTGCCCACTCGAACATGCAAATGAGTGACAACACATGTGTACAGGATATACAATGTTGTTTTATGGGTCGTGTATGGTATTGCCGTGCGGACTTCGTGCGATCACATACCTTGCAGCTGTGCCCGAAACTCCGGACAAGGAAATAGCGCTTGAACTATTCGCGATTCCATCTAAATGCTCCTGGAACCAGCCGGTCCTGGAACCAGCCGATCCAAGGTCGACCTCGAAACGCGGCATGGTATCGCATTGCCGCGGGCTGTAAAACAGCTCTATAGTTCCTTAATCGACGCCGCGCCGCCTCGGAGAAGCCCGAAAAAGAAAGAATCCTCATCAAAAGATTTTTGTCGCGTGCCCCATTGCGTGTCATGGCGATGCAAAGACAGCAACACATCGTTTCATCGGTTCCCCAAAGAAGCAGACGACGCTTCGCGCAGGGCAACATGGATTAGGAACTTGCGCATCGGCAAGAAGGTGACGGCCATGCTAGTTTAGTCCAGGCGCTTCACTCGCGACGATTTCTTCCTCCCCGGTGAGTACACAGATTGTGTGTGCGCGCGTTTATTATCATGCGCGCTTTTCGAAGAGCCGGAGTGTAGTTCAGTTTAGGCAAGCGCGTGAACAAAATAGCGACATCGTTTATACGTGTATATCTGGTAACGTTTTCTGAGCGTGCCTATGCTCAACTTGAATCGCGGTAACATTAGCGAGTAATAGCTAAGGGGCTCAGCGGTACAGCGGGCCCATCGAATGAGCGGAGGGGACAGCGGAGCGCATGACGAAAGGATGAGTAATAGCTGAGCGACGCCCTGCGCTTGTTTCAGCGGAACGTACTGCTGCGCCACCTGTTGAACAATGTTGAAGTTACTGTCGATCGAGCAGAAGTTTTACCTGTTGAATAACTTCAAGTTACTGCGAAAAGGATCGCAAAAGTCTTTTTTCATTAGATCACAGGTGTTATGTGGAAATGCATCTTCGTTTTTGCTACATGACACGACGACACGCCGCCGCCGCTTGTGTTGGGGGCTGCCATCTTGCAAAACGCTCGTACGCTGGCCCGCTGCGTACGCTCCGCTGAAGAGACGAAATGAGCGGGGGAGCGGCTCGCTCCGTAAATGCGCTGGCTGTCCCAGCGTGCCGCGCATGCGCAGTTGGCGTCTCCGCTCGTTCGCTGGGCCCGCTGTCCCGCTGAGCCGCTTAGCTATTACTCCCTATTATTGCTGACGTAGTACTTTTGCCCGCACGCATTGTAGTAAGTAGATATAAAGCGTGCGCTTGCCTTCGTTCGCCGCCTTCGTCCCATGCGCGCGCTGCGCCTCGTAATTTGTTTGGTGGTTATGGAGGTAATGTGTGATCGTTCAACGTAGCGCGTTTGCATTTCGAGTTCATCTGGTGACCAATTCAGAATTTATTGCGCTTGTTTCAAATTTTCAGCCCTCGACCTGTTCACCGCGCCTCTAAGTTTGTCTTCCGGCACCACGCGCAGAACTGCACTCTTTTAACACGTTTATAAGTGACGCATTTGTACTCAATGGAGCAACACCGCGCACATGTGCTTGCATCTTTCGGAGAGGCCTGCTACGCATGAACACGTACCTGCCTTCTTCAACTTCAGGCTTGCTGGAAAGGCTCTTTATCCTTAAGAAAATCTGATGCGGGTCTCCGAACAAGTTCGACGTTTGAGCGCACAGCGCAATTATTTCCGCTGTTTCGCCGCTCAAATCTTTTAGACTGATTAATATCAGACGTTCGGTAGCAAGAACCATTTCGCATTCGACCCGCAATCAAGAAACTTAAGCACACCGCTAAGCGGAAGCGCGGCCGTGACCCTGGATATAGAAGCCATCTTTGTTTTTCTCAGCAATGTTGCCAGATGAACCACTTTTTCTGGAGTTGTGAATTGACATGATTGTCCCAAGAGAGGGTTTCTTGACACCAAACCCCTAAAAACTTTTGCGTTGCCTCTTGTTCTCTCTGCATTCCTCTAAATAAAACAGTAATATTAAGAAGCATTGGCTTACTTATAGTTTTAAATAACATATACTTTGTTTTGGTAACATTTAACTGAAGTTTGTTTCAGTTCAGCCAGTCAGGTAAAAATGTATATAAGAATTAATTTCTTTTTCAATCTGTTGTAGGGATGCACTTGAGAAAAAAATATTAGTCTCATCCGCATACATGGCTATGTTCGGTGCAGGTGAGATGCTTGAGAGGTCATTAATGTATATGTTAAATACATTGTTGTTTTAAATACATGTTGTTTTTCTCAGCAATGTTGCCAGATCAACCATTTTTTCTGGAGTTGCGAATAGTGAACTAGAAGCAAACATCTTGTTCACTATAGCTTAAACAGCGCATCGGCGCCACCAACCTCAGGTAGCGACCGCTTTCGGCGTTTTACAGCCATTTCCCGCGCTCTCGCCGCGTCCGGCTCCGCTTGCCGGCGTAGACGCGCCGCTGCAGCTTCGCAAGCCCTCAACTCCGGGCAGTGCTGGGCAGTATCGAAGATACATGTATCTTAGATACTATCTTAGATACTCTTTGAGTATCTTGTATCTGTATCGCGATACATCTTGAAAGACGTGTATCAGTATCTGTATTTTCGATACATTGAAGAATGTATCGAGTATCTTAAGATACAAGATACTGATGTCGGAACATCACCGCGCGACACTAGAAATACTGGCAGAAGTCCGCTGCTCAAGCAGGTACTGCCGCCACTAAGCTTATAACGCTGATCCGCGGTGTAAACGAACAAACTGCGAAGCCTTTTGTAACGTGTTGCCAAAATAAATTCTCTTGTTTATTCTTTCTTTTCTCTGTCTGTGTCATTCCTAATATTCGAATATTTCTATTGCACTTCGGTTTGCAGTTATCTCAATGCCATCTTGTAGAGAAAGATAGTCTGGGTGTGTGTGCCTAGAGTGAACAGTAACAAAAGATCTGCTTACGACTTAGTTGAATGGCAAAATCGAGTGCGCATTATGGATATAACAATTCTAAGGAGACGCAGAAATATGTTAGGAAGGTGCCTCGAGAAACATTGTGGTACTAAGTACTCCTTTCTCATGAGCGTCCCCACCTGCACTGTAAGCAAAAGTTGCCCGATATTTGGGTTTTTGCGGCTCATGAGCCTTAAAAACTCCCTTGTTTTCAAAATTACTACGTCTTGTTGAGGTAAAAGGAGCATATGACATAGTTTTACTACCACCTATTAGAAAGGTAGTAAAAGGACGTGATTGTCCTATTTTACTACGTAGGGGGTTTTGTGTCACGTGATAAAAAAACCCTAGTCTAGAGTTTAAAGCCACGTGATCAAAAACTACGTACCACGTCACGTGGCAAAAAACTCCAAACTGCCGTGGCGCAGGGGTGGAGGCCGTGATAGCCCTCGAATGACTATTTAGGCCTAGCCACATGGTACGCGTTTGCAAGCAACTGTTCGTCAAAAGCGTCGATCGCGGAAGAGGGGACGCGACGTCTCGGGGCGTGAGTGTGAACGTCGTGAGTGTGATCAGCGCATACGCGTATCGGCGCACGCGCCGGCGTCCGTCAACCAGAACGTGATACCGTGACATCTCCGGCAGCTATGCCTAGTGACCGTCGTTTCGAAGGCACCGCCGAGTTCTGGGAAAGCACGGAAACTACGGTCGCAAACGTTCCTGACTGACCGCATCGTCAACCAGTGCGACAACGACACGGCGAACTACCCCGAGTGTTACCAGTGCGGCGTGGTTTTGTGCTGAGTTCGAGCGATGTCTTGGTGGACGGCGGCCAAGTGAAAACGCGCTTTCGAGTATCTCTGCTCCCGCGCTTGTGCCTGTGTTTGTTGCGCTCTCAACGAGTGAAAACGTGCTTCCAATGTTATAAGTTCGAAGGGTGAGTCCTCGTTTACTGCTCAATAAATTGAGCGATGTCTGCATTTTGCGTAAGCCTAGTGTTTACCCAGCCACAGTAAACCTCGAATGAGCTTTAAAAATAACTCTAAAAAAAGCCGAGAAAATATTGTTTAGGCAGTAAAAAATTACTCCGCGTATACTCGCTGAAAACCTCCAGGGGGGTAAATAATTACTGCCGTTTCTACGTTGAAAAACTCGGTTAGCGTGAGAGTAAATTTTTACCGGGACTGTTACGTAGTAAAAAAAACCCAGAAAAGGTAGTGCGCTAGAGGACAAGCTGTTTACTCCCGTTCCTGGTTGTTTTTGCTTAGTGTGTGCCACGGCGGCCTAGTGGTTAATGCGCTCGACTGCTGGCCTGAAGGTCGCGGGATCGAATCCCGGCCGTAAAGGCCGAAATCCGATAGCGGCGTTATACTTGAGTCCCGTGCAGTACTGTACTTAGATTTAGGAGCATCTTACACTGTAAACAAAAATTACCCGAGATGGGAGTAAATGGACCTGTCCTCTAGCGCATTCCCTGATGAGAGTTTAATATACTCCGGTCATGCGGAGTAAAAGATTTACTCCGCTTGACCGCAGCTGTATTTACATCCATCGAGGAGCTTTTGCGGGTAGCTATGGGAGTATTTGTTTACATCCATCGCGGAGCTCTTGCGGGTACCTATATGGGAGTTTATGTTTACATCAATGTATGAGCTTTTGCTGAAGCCAGCTAAGCCTAGGCGTGGTCCGGGACAATTTCTTGCATAATTTTATTAATATTCGATCTACCTGGGTAAATTTGGTATCCTTTTGGTCCTTGCTCCTTCCGGTCGATAGCCTTGACGTTTGCTTTCCGATTATCCTGGCTTGTCCGCATACAATCTTGATAATTTCGGAAGCCTAAAACCACGTCAACACTCGCTGGGCGGTGGTGCCCCAGCCACTTCGTAACAAAATATTTCCGATTCCCGCATCACTGTGGTGGTCTGGTCGATGCGCGGCATTCGGCGTCTGGCTGGAGGAGCAGAGCGGTCACCAGTGGAAAGAGCCTTGACACGTTTACACAGAACACTGATCGGCCGTTGCAAACTCACTGCGTACTCAAGACTCGTTTAAAAAAACGAAGTGGCGCTTCACTTGGACGCACTAAGCACACGTGCGAGCACGCACAGATACAAATCCCACCGACGATTCGTCGAACCAAGCAATGCACTGGAGCATCACACGGAAGCACTAAACAGACGCGCGAGCTCAAGCGCGCATACACACACACATCACACCGCCGCAAGAGCGTCGCAACCGAAGACGGCTGTTAAAAACTCCCATGTGGGGGTTGGGACCACGTGAACTGAAACTCCGTGTGGGTAGTATAATAAGGTCATGTCGTTTTTATACTCCGTCACTTAGCAATGGTGGTAAAATGATGTCATGCGCCGAATTCACTCCGCTATGACGGAGTAAATGGTTGGGGCATGGGAGTTTTTTCGGTTGACGCGCTGGTAAAAGCTCCCATCTCGGGTAATTTTTGTTTACAGTGTAAAGAACACCAGATGGTCTAAACTTTCATAGCCCTCCAGTACGGCATCCCTCATAATTATATCGTGGTTTGGAGAAGTAAACCTCAACAATTATTATTGTGACCGTCCCCACGAGCTCTTTCATGACATTTTCCACAAGCAGTGAAATTTCCAGTGTGTGATCTTACTTGGTAGGCTGACGACACCTTTTGCTGAGAAACATAGTAACTAATAATGTTACAGCACGATTCGTTCTATTATATATATATATATATATATATATATATATATATATATATATATATATATATATATATATCCATCCTTTCTGAGTCACATTGTTTTTTTCGCTGTCACAAATCACAAGGTAATTCGCGCAATCAATGTCAAGAGTATGAGTAGCGGAGGTATCCTGCGACACTTTGTACCGCTACGATGTCCGGAATTCTCTCGTAGAGAGAAATTATTACAAAAATTGCACATTCGTGAATCCGTCGATGACGAGCGCTTTACGCGAGCACATAACTAGAATTTAGGAAGTCATTGCGGTTTTATGTCCTTTCTGTATAGAAGATCCGTCACAAAATATGTCGCTACGAGCGTTGTTACTCCTGTACACTTGTCCCGTGGTCCGGTACTGCGTAAACGGTATACGCGTACGGACCAGCTTAAACTCAAAGTCGTAATTGCGGCATCGTGCCGAGGTTATGCATCGCCATTTTTGTTATTAGGTGGGAATCCACTACCTGGTTGGCAAGTAGAGCATCGACTTCCATGAATTACAAAAACCACAAAAAACCGCCGACAGCGTAGCTTATACATAGCTGTCATGTTTAGCAGCCAAAAGAGCCCCAATCAGTTGTTTGGGAATGAAAACAATATAATTATAGCCAGAAAACAACAGTTGTTGAGATACTAACACATGTTTCTAACCAAGCTGTACTAACCAAGTTAAACTTGGTTGGTCGCAGTTCTGAAATTCTAAAGCAAACACTCCTGTTCATAGGCGTTTTCTGCTGCATTATATATGTCTATAATATGAAATTTATAAATGTATCGAGTATCTTAAGATACAAATGGCAAGTATCGTATCGGATACAATTATTGAGGTGGTATCTTGTATCTGTATCCGAAATACTTCTTGCCCGAGTATCTTGTATCGTATCGCGATACAATTTCAAAGTATCTTTGCCCACCTCTGACTCCGGGTCAGCTTGCCGGCGCTGCAGTTTCGCTGCAGCTTCGCGAGCCCGAAACTCTAGATCCGCTTGTCTCCGTTGCCGTGCTGAAGCGGCTCTGCGAGCCCTCAGCTCCACTTGCAGTTTTGCCGCCTTATCTTCATTCATAACGAGGTGCACTCCATGACTGCCGCTCTCGGAGAGAGATCGCGCGCCGGGAGCGAGTGACACTGGAGCGACCTTAGCGGTCTCCACTCAAACCCAGAGCACGTGCCGCCTTGTCTTCATTCATAACGAGGTGCATTCCATGACTGCCGCTCCCGGAGAGAGATCGCGCGCCGAGAGCGAGCGACACCGCAGCGCCCCTAGCGGTCTCTACTCAAACCCAGAGCACGCGCCGGGAGCGATGGATGGATGGATATTAGGAGCGTCCCCTTTATAACGAACGGGGCGGTAGCCGGGCCACCGCTCTAGCTTTATTTCTTTTTCCTCTACAAACATTTCTTTTCCCGGATCACACATATTTTCACAACTAATTTTTCTCCTCGCCTACCTATTTTATCTATTATCGTTCCGCTGTGATGTAACAATCTTACCCGAACTACCTTGCGCTTCTGTTTGCTCCATACCTTTGCGCCACCAATACTCTAAGCGCCTTTTACTTATCTCTATCGCCGACATGTTCAGCTTTCCCGTGCTACCCCTGAAACTCATGGCCTCCTGTAGGGTAGTGTCCACAGCTACACCTGGGTGTACATCTGCACATTCAATCAAAATGTGATCTGTCGTTTCCCTAGCTTTTCCACAGCACGTACATGTATCCCCCTTCTTTATTGAATTTCGCTCTGTAACTTCGGGTTCTCAGGCAACGGACCTTGCTTCAAACAGTAAGGCGCTTCCCTTTGAATTATCGTAAAATTTTTCTCTCTTGATTTCGTCTTTCCCTTTTCTATAGTTGTTCAATGCCGGCTTCTTCTCCATTCCTGCTATCCAATCCGATTTCTCCGCCGCTCTGACCATGCTCTTAACGCTCTTTTTCGTCCCATCCGTTTCGTTACTGGCTGTAGACTTGCTGGTACGCCTCCTAGTTCTCTTCCTCCATTGTGAGTCAACGTTCTTCCTATACAAATACCTGAATACTTTCGCTGCCCAACTACTTTCTTTCATATTCCTTAATCTCTTTTCGTACCTAATTTTACTCTGAGCTACCTAATTTTACTCTAAAGCGCCCGCTAGTGGCGCTGCTACCACAGCGACTGCTGCTCACGGCCCGTGGTCCACTCCTTATAAGGAGTGGACCACGGACCGTGAGCAGCAGTCGTAGTCGTATGTGACTCAGCGAGAAGAAAGAAGTAAACGACGCTGCATCGCGAACCAACCGACGAGCCCGGCCTGCAAGCTTCGTGTGGACAAGGCACATCGAGTAACTTTGGTGAATAGGACTCTGTTTTATTCTTTGTTGCAGTGCATGAGCTTGTACGTTTGTTGTTGGTACTGTGTGAAGCCGAGTTTGTGCAAGTTTTGTGTGACTGCCTGATTGATGAAAATATATTTGTTTTGTTTGATCACACTTGGCTCTGACTCGGTCTTTAAACCACTGCTTGCGTTTTGCAAGTGTGCCGAAGGGGACCAAAACCTAATTGTCCACGCTTTGGTAGGATCACTTCCGGGGAAATTGTTTCGTCATTCCTTGGGATCTTTTCCGGCGATTGCGTCCCGTGCCTCACAGTTTGGCATCAGTGACACACCCGTTCCAGTTCGTCGTTGGGGCGTGACATCTCGTCGATCCCACAGCTGCCACGAAATGTGACGAACGCAGTTCACAAGCACGCAACCCACATTGCTACCAACGCCACCATACAGAATATATATAATATATATATATATATATATATATATATATATATATATATATATATATATATATATATATATAATAAAAGCCAAGCTTAAGGGGGCGTGGGTCTGTCGACCAAAACTATTGTCAAAATTCAATTTTTGAAAGATAGCATTTTTGCGATCTACATCAACCACTCTCCATATATGCGAACTTTCCTATCTGTTACGGCCATATTTCAGCCAAATCATCAATTCAAAGATATATGAAGCACCCAATTTTTTGCTGTGTCAACGTTAAAATGAGACATATCCAATTACGCCATGCTCACATTCAGCGCTGTGAGGGCCTACTGATAGTAGCCTACTAAATTTTTGTAAGTGTGTATGTATACAAACATTTGCAACTGCTCACACCTAAATATGGCATTTATTTGTATTGATGGTTTTTTCAAAATGCCGGTTTTGCACACCCAGCAACACATTTACTCCGATATTTAAGCGGCACTCACATATAGAATAATTCTTTTTGCAACATGAAGTACGTTGGAAAATGGTTCGCTGCAATTTCCGCCATAACACAGCGTTCTTGCGATGTTAGTACAAGGGAGTCGAATGAATCGTAAAGTGTGTTGCACCTAACACGTTATGATCTGGTTGCGCGAAATGTTAACTAGGTGCAAAGAAGGATTTTCATATGCGAAGCAGCTCTTTGGCTAGCCTGTGTAACGCTCTCCCTCCGTGCGTCCGTACGAATGCGCAGCAACGCGCTCCCCTCGCCGCAGGTGTTGGAGCGGTGCCAAATAGGTCACGCCGCCGCTGCGCGTTGACGTCACGCTCCCCTCGCAGTGCGCGCTGACGTCACTCTCTCCCTCGCCTGCCACGCGCTCGCCGCAGCGCCCGCAGCTGCCCCCTCGTCCGTTCGCCCTCAACAACTGCCGCAACCGCCGCTCGCTCCGCTACCGCGACCGCCGCTCGCTACACTGCCGACTCGTCGGTTCACGCGCAAAAAATTAACACCATCTTCCCAAAGGGAACCCTGATGGGATGCGAAGCACCCGCGTTAGCGCCGTTCAACCCGTGACGCCACCCGCACGCAACGCTGCTGCTTCGCATCAGATGGTGTTATTTTTTTTAGGGGCGAAGCTCCTTAGGCTGTGGGTCGATCCCTCCTCTGTAGTAGTAGTAGTAGTATGTATGTAGCCACCTCGCGCCGCCGGGAGGCTCGCGCTCGCCCTCGGCGCGTGCCTCCCGGCGCGCGAGCTCTCTCACTCTTCCACCTGCTTTCTTGTGAGAGAGAGAGAGACTGAGAGAGAGCGAAAGGCGTGCGTTGACTATGGAAACGCTCTACCAGCTCGCAAAGGAGAACGCGCCCTCACCCGCGAGAGACAACGTTGGCGCAGGCAGCGTCTTCTAGCGAGTCTCTTGATTGAAAAATACCGACTGCTCGCGCTGGAGAACCGTTCACCGGCCACCCATATATATATATATATATATATATATATATATATATATATATATATATATATATATATATATAGCAGTCATGGTGGTGAATAGGCAGAGATGAGTAGTAGACCCTCGGAATTGGCAACAAAAATGCGGAAAGCGTTTATTCAACGTTTCAGCCGGAGACCGGCCTTCATCAGGAATGCCTATAGTTGTATTTCCGCTTCTATTTATACCTATCTGAGAGAGATTTTCATACAAGAGGAAGAAAGAAAAACATGAAAAAAGAAAGAATAAGAAAAGAAAGAACAGGAAAGATCTAGAACCTGAAAGAAACGGAGCAAAGAGTGGGGGAAAAAAGCCGACGACGTGTGTCATATGCGGGCATCATGTCCCCCCCTTCTTTTTTATTATTATTATTATTCTTGTTCCCCCTATCTGCCCCCCCCCTTTTTTTTTCTTATTCCCTCCTCTCCTTACGAAGTGGTTTCCGTGGCTGGACACAATAGTCAAGCCTACACTTCAGGCCCCCCTCAGGTGTGTCAATGTCAAGGGAAAAAAAAAAGGACCAGTAAAAGGGAAGGAAAGAAGAAAGCGGGTGGGGGAGTACAATTGCAGTGACGTTAGTGGCGGTGGCGCCTAGAAGTCTGCGCCCGGACCGGCGAAAACGCGCACTGACCTGCCTGCGCGTTTGGCCAAATCCAGGAGGAAAGAGAAAAAAAAAAGAGAAGGAATGTTTCAGAGAAATAATTAGAATAAGGCATGTAAAAGATGAATGGTCAGGTAGTTAAAAAAAACAAGAAGGGAAAAATCATCAAACAGGTTTACATGATTCGCTTTGAAAAACGCGTCATATTTCAATAGTCCGGTTCCCGCTGTACATACGGTGCCACAGGTTAAACGCTTGCCAATGATTTTATTATTGCGATGGTTCCCGGGTTCTCATTTATACCTTTCTCGATGGTTTTGAACCGGTATATTAGATACGACTCTCGTTGCTCACGTTCTCGCTTTGACTTGAAGCCCGTTTCTAATAGTGTCACTGTTAGTTTATCGAATGAATGGTTTGGGAGGTTTAGATGTTTCGAGAGAGGTAGATTTGGAATAGATTTGGCATGGGCTTTGTGGTTGTTGAAGCGGAGCCTGAATGAGGTCTCTGTTTGACCTATGTACTGCATTCTACATACAGTACACTCCAGCAGATAGACAACATCCGAGGAATCGCATGTTAAATTACCGCGAATTTTCACAGAGTACTGTGATTGGGAGCTGTGGGCAGTACTTGTCTGCTGCATTGCTTTACAGACAAGACACCTTGGTTTCAGGCATGGCCTGCATCCATTGTGTGGACGAGATGCATTTAATCGCGAGTTCACAAGGGTGTCCCTGAGGTTACGTGATCGTCTGTAGGTAACGGAAGGGGCGGATGGAAATGCACGCTTAAGTCGCTCGCTTTGTTCTATAATGTTGTAGTGGCGCCTTAGGATTTTGTTGACATTGGGGAAATTCGTGCTGTACGTTAAGCACAGGTTTGTACGTTGAGAGTCGCGTTGTGTGGGACGGTTCGAAATGAGGTCTTGTCGGTTCAGTGTTTTGGCCCTCTGGATGGCGTCGTCGATAACACGTGGCGGATACTTTTGTTTGTGAAGGACGGTTTTCAGATTCAGGGCGGCCGAGTCAAAATCTTCATCTTTTGAGCAGATTCGTTTGAAACGGTGTGCTTGGCTGTATGGAATGTTGTTCTTACAATGGCGTGGGTGGTCGCTGTGGTAGTGAAGATATTGTTGCCGATCGGTAGGTTTCCGATATAGTTTGGTTGATAGTCGGCCGTTTTCAATTTTCACAGTTACGTCCAGGAAGTTTATGTTTGTGCGAGAGTAGGAATGGGTAAACTTAATATTCGGGTGTGCGCAGTTGTAGGAGGTTATAAATTTTATCAGTTATATATATATATATATATATATATATATATATATATATATATATATAGGCACTGGATCTTGACTTGCAATGAAGTGCCGGTGGGAGATTTCACTTGTGCGTAGTTCAACCATAAGGATTCGTAGCGTGCGCGTTAACTAAATTACTCCGGAACTTGGCACGATCTACGATGAACTCCGGAGCTTCGCCCACTCGTCATCATTCACTCCGTGGATATGCTGTGAATTTTTTTTTTCAATTTAACGAGAGAGGACACTGATGTTCCTTTTAGGACCCTTGTAGAGCATACCCGCTACGCTGAGTTTTCTGTTTCTATAGAGAACACTGCCTCGACCTAGAGCAGCTTCCCTGGACCTAGAGCAGCTTCGCAACGAGCTTCTAGCGTTTCGCCTCCATCCAAATGGTATACTGGCGCGGAAGCAATCAAACCTTATTTGATTTCTAGGGTTTTACGTCCCGAAAGCACGATATGATTATCAGAGACGCCGTGGTGGAGGGCTCCGGAAATTTCGACCACCTGGGGTTCTTTAACACGCATTGACATCGCACAGCACACGGGCCTCAACATTTCGCCTCCATCGAAATGCAGCCGCCGCGGCCGTGGTTTGATCCCGCGATGAGCAGCCGAGCGCAATAGCCAGACACAACGGCGGGGAAGCGATCTATATATCTTCTTCTGAGTTAGCAGCCGTGCACCGCCCAAACACCGTGTCAGCGCGGTGTCCCTGAGCCATGGGTCCTCCTGAAAGAAAATGCTAGGAACACAAATCGTGATTATTCATGCGTGGTAGAAGGGCTGCTAAAGAGCTCTTCTTTTTCTTATTAGAGCGTTCAAACAACACGCTTTGGTTACAACGAGGCTATTAGGGAAGCTTCCCGATGTGGTTCAACAGAACATAAACGCTGCTTCGTGACAGTACTGTTAGTTCAATCATATCCTCCATGTGCTCACCGCACACAACGTGTGGAACGCGTTTAAAAATCTCGTCGAGGTATACGAATGAAATCGATAGTTAACCTTGTGAGTTTTACTGTTGTCAACTATAAAAGTTACGAACACGCTGCTTCATGACAGCACTGTAAGTTTCATCATATCTTCCATTTGGTAACCGCACACGGCCTGTGAAACACGTTTAGAAAACTCGTCGAGGTATAAGAGTGAAATCTTTCGTTAACCTTGTGAGTTATACTGTTGTCAACAATAAACGTTATGAACACCGTGCAATATGACTGCAGAGTCTCTATGACAGCGCACAGAGAGGTTCATGCCGCTTTAGCACGCATACTGGCACTAATTAGTTCACACCATCGCTGGTTGTGGCCATAACACTCAGTCAAAAAACACACCTTGCCTTACAACCGGCGGATACCAAAGCATACGCCTTCCGCAAATGAAAATGCTTGGCTCTAATTGGAACCATATGATACAATGAAACATTACAAAAGTAAAGCATTCCCTCGATCCCACGGGTGTTCTAATGCGACTGTGATAACGTGCACAAGCAGAAGTGAAATGAGCATGTAATTAAGCGTCTTAAGCGTCAGCAGTCCACTTAAGCAACAATTTATTACGTGCCACTTTCGCCATTGCAAGGATTCGCGGTGCCTTCCTCCATGCGGTGCCCAATGTCCCCACCGGCAATACTCGCACCGTGGCGCCACCGTCGCGAGAAAATGGCGGCGCTTGAGAACAGGTCGCATGCCGCTACGCGGTGGCAGCGCCGCTTCTACCACTAGAGCACCGTTCTAAAAAAATGGGTCGAGATAAGAAGTCCATGCTGTCCACACAATGCTTTACACTCCGCCTTCCTTCTTCCCCTTCTCCTCAGCCTCACTTTCACTTCCCACATCCTTGCTTTGCCATAGTACACATGGATAAGGCTACTTGCTTTACCCTGCCCTTCCTCCTCACCTCGTTCTTTTTTTCCTTTTCCATCCTTTAGCTATCCTATACAAGGCTCTACTGTGCTATGATAGCCACAACTTCGAGCGACTCCTGAAGTTTTGTGCACCTCACGTGGCGCACTGCCTCCAGGATCGGCCCACACGAAGTGTCGACGACGACGTTTTGACTCCAACGTGTCTTGGCGACGCCACGGGAGCACGAGACACGTTCTCTTAGTGTTATACAAGGGTAGGAGGTTTGTTTGATACACTATGAAACGCATCTGCCTTTATGTAGTAGGGATTGGGAGCATCAGGCGAAGAGAAGAAGCGCGAAGCGAGGTGGCGCGCCCGCCAGCCGCAGTCTTGCTAGTGTACAGTAGTGGGCTGTGAGGGCATTGGCGCAAGAGAAGAAAGAAGCGCGTGTGCGAACGCAGCACATGGGGCACTGCGTAGAACTGCACGAGCACTCTTGAGGACTAGAAGTAACGGTGATGATATCTTCTGATACCAACTACTTTTTACGCAGAGTAAGAAGAGCTTCGTTGTTAAAACTGCAACTAATTTCCCCTATGCCTTCCTTATCCTCATCGTCTGTTGAATTCACCAGGCTGTCTAACAAAGAAACGAGCCCTTGACCAATACCTCTTCATTTATTTGAAGCGAAGCTTTTTGTGCGTATAGAGCCATTGAGCGCTGTTCTATCTTGCACATTCAGACAATATTCAGCTATGAAATTTGTACATGTTGTCGTGACGCAGGATTTCGCGGTAACCAGACCTCCCTTTCTTTCTTTCCATACTGGGCCATCTGGGAGTCGTCCCCCGTAGTCGTGACAATGTAATGAACACTCATGGGTATTGCAAGCATAGATTAAGATTGAAAGCTATTCCTACGTATCCCAAGGTTAACACTTGTGGGGATTACCGCGTCCAGAGCCGATGGGCCCAGCGGCGCGTCAAGCCAAGTCGTGGCCCATGCTAAAACACCAGCGCGCTCCCCGCACCACACGCGCGCACTTCGTCGTCGTCGTCTATAGTCTCTAACCGGCAGCCCTGTGTATGAGGCGGCCAGGGTCACTTCAAGCTGATCCATGCAGCTTTTTGCCTGGTGATCGCCGCAATCATATTGCAAACAAAATATATCAAATTCGGTTGAACGGCTTCTCTTGTTGTTATGTGGGGTTTAACGTCCCAAAACCAGCCTTGATTATGAGCGACGCCGTAGTGGAGGGCTCCGGAAATTTCGACCACCTGGGGTTCTTTAACGTGCACTGACATCGCACAGCACACGGGCCTCAACATTTCGCCTCCATCGAAATGCAGCCGCCGTGGCCCGGATTCGATCCCGCGACCCTCGGATCTGTAGCCGAGTACCATAGCCACTAGACCACCGTGGCGGGGCTGAACGGCTTCTGCATTCTCTCATATTTCTTATACACTTTGTCTACCTTGACCCTGGGCCTTGGGACCATGGGTATGTGACAATGGATAGCATGTGCCTGCCCTTGTCCACTTACAACGAATGGTATGTGCCACTGTGCTACATGGGTGTACAAAAGCTTAACATATATTTTTATATGCATTGCGCCTCTACGTGCATGCACTTCTTAGCCACATCCTCCATTTTAAAAGTATTGAACATTACATCCGTGACACCGAGTAAGCAACTGATATAGCTAAGTCTACGCACATTTCATTCGTTATATACCGCCGCTATCATCATCATCATCATTATTGTGTCTACGCCCACTGCAGGGCAAAGGCCTCTGCCAGAGATCTCCAGTTATGTTTGTCCTGTGCTAACTGTGCCCAATTTACCCCCGCAAATTTCCTGACCTCATCTGCTCACCTAACTTTCTGCCGCTCGCTGCCACGCTTTCCTTCTCTAAGAATCCACTTTGTTTCCCTTAATGGCCAACGATGTTCTTGTCTTCGTATTACATGACCCGCCCACGTCTATTTCTTCTTCTTAATTTCTATTGATATGTCCCTAACACGCGTTTATTCTCTAACCCACTCCGCTCTCTTCTTGTCCCTTAATGTTACACCTACAATTTTCCGTACCATAGCTTGCTGCGTCGTCCTCAGTTTAAGCTGAACCCTCTTATACCCCTGTTACACGGGCGCCCTTAGCCACGGTTAGGGTAACTGCGGTTATCGTTAAACGCGGTTAGCGCAGTTACACGGCGCGCGAAACGGCGGTTAGGCCTTTAACCACGGTTGGCCGTCAACCGAGCTTGCCTAGCTCGGTTAAGCGTAAACCGACGTTTGGACAGACTGTTGGGCTAGTTGGTCATGCATCACGACAAGTTCAACTTAGCGCGAAATACACACGGACACAAGAAGAAACGCCCGTCCTGTCTGTTTCGTTTCTTCTTGTGTCCGTGTGTATTTCGCGCTAAGTTGAACTTGTCCCGACGTTTGGAAACGGACGAAATGGCGGACGGTACCGCTCCCGAGTTCAGCGGCGCTTCGCAGATATCTTCCCAAAAGTGTCCCTCTACCCGTTGCGGCATATACGAAGCAGTAATACAATTTTTGGACGATAATATTACCTCAGTGCACCCAAGTGGTCGAAACGCGTGCTTCTGCAGCGCACAGCGGTTGCTTCGGCACGCTCGTACCGCTCGGGCCAAGGCTACCGGGGCTTTTGCTATATCACCGCTCGCAACAGCATTTAAAATATTGACTCCGACTTGCTTATGACACAAAATGATTCATAACTGAGTAAATTAGCTCTAATGTTTGCCATTTCTGCAACGCATTGGCCACCTCCACACTGCTCGACAGATCGCATGCCGCGTTACAGGAGGTAAACACTGCAGCGGCACCGGTCGTTTCGCCGAACCGACTCGCTTCCTTTCAGACCTTCCTCTTCACACCGAGGCGCAGGTAAAACTAATCGCCCATGTTCAGGCATGATATACGAGTACTAATGTTAATCGTGTGGCAAAAAGAAGCGCTCTGTGACGAGCTCAAGTCGCGCTTGATCGCGAACGGCACCACCGTACTCCTCGCTAGGACTAACGCTCGGAGTTGTCAGCGCGGGCATTCCGCGGTGACGGTGGATTGTTGTGATGCGTTTGTCGCTCGCAAAGGCGTAGTTTTACCAACAATGTCCTCATAGAACTGTGCAGGGTTGTGCAAAGTTGCTTCTCTCGTACCTATAATGACGAGGATACGAAGTCTTGCGAGTGTGTTTATACCGATGTGCTGGATGTGGGCGGAGCTTCTGTCAACCGCGAACGCGATAGCCCGTGTAACTCCGGTGGACTACGGTTGGCGCTAACTACGGTTCAGATTGTTAACCGCGGTTACGCTAACCGTAGTTACGGGCGCCCGTGTAACAGGGGTATTAGTTAGCCTCCAAGTTTCTGCCCCGTAGGTGAGTACCGGTAAGATGCAGCTGTTATACACTTTCCTGCTTCAAAGACAATGGTAAGCTACCATTCATTATCTGACAATGCTTGCCAAATGCACTCCGCCCATTCTTATCCACATAATTATCTCAGCCCCATGGTTGAACCGTCGCTATACCGTAAGTTAAAAAAGAATATGTGCGTCTCTTCAGTTAGGTTGCAAAATTCCTTTCGATATGCATGCTGTTTTCGGCTTTCTCTGTTACAAGCTGCAACATTACGGCATTAGGTCACACAGAAACTTATGAACCCATATAAGCTATGAGCTTTCTAATTCTTGAACAAATAAATAGCACATGTAGCAACTTCATTCTATGCATTTAGGCCGCTTTACCTGGATTTTATTATTTGCGCGCGGTCTGCTGCTGTCACAAGCAACTCTTGCAAGGACAGAACTAAAGGGCTTGTATGTTGTAGCATCTGATATTGCTGGATGCTGTGCGTCGGCTGAAGAACTTCTTCGGTGCACATAATCACGCGCGGCAGCAGCATTGGCATCGGTGACGGTGGCATTGCACGAGATGGCTCGAGCTGCGTGCTTTGGTTCAGTTCAGAACGCTCTGATTTTTCAAGGAGACCAGTCGCCATGTCCGACGTTGCGACTAAGCGTGGCGGCGATGCCTCGGAAGTGCTTGATGGCCTGAAGGCGCATGGCGACGATTCATCATCGGTCGACTCGACTGAGCCTTTGACGCTGTTTTCGCTGAAGCGAAAACTGCGCAAGGATTATGACCGGCGCGTAATGGAGCTCCTAAGCCGGTACTTCCGGGCTATCTACGACCTCTCGGCTTTCGCCAACAAGGTAACGTTCCTGAACCGCTGCCGTTTCATGAACGTCGTACCAGCGGAGTACCGAGTCCAGTGCCCCGACATCAACAACACGCGCCACATCGTCCGTCTCCTGGGAATATGCAGCTACAAGCTCATGCTGGCAGACCTCAAGCACAGCCAGACGCGCAAGGAGCAGGTGGTGCATCTGCTCGAGCTGTTGCATGACGAACTCGCCGACGTCCTCAGTTCCGAGGATCTCCATGATGTGCTGGCTCTCTCCAAGGTGAAGTACGAGAACGACTTCGAGGCCACCCGGGCAAAGCAATGTGTCATGTTTGCCGAGCTGCTTGAAGAGTACGAGATCAACAGCAAGAAAGAGAAGGACAAGCGGCGCCAGAGTTGACGCGACTTCGAGGAATGATCCCATAGCCTGGATGTCCGCCGTTTATTTTTTTTAGTGCTTTCTTCTTCTTCTTTTTTCGCCAAGAGACATGTAGTCAGCTAACCGAACGCAAGTAGTGCCTTCTACCTTGCAGCCCCAGTGCTTAGGCGAATGGACGCTTGCATGTCTCAGCGGCAGTTGTTGGGGAAGACTTTCGAACTGTGTGGTTTTGATTCAGTCATGAAGCTTCTTTGTTAACTTTTTGCCATGTGTTTGTTAAAACTTTTGTCCATTAAAGTTTGTTTTCTAAAACATAAGGATTTTGTCCAGTTGTGCAGTTATTAACCATACGGTTACCTTTATGGCCAATTTTAATGATGGCGCAGAATGTGGCAGCGGTTTTCTTCAAAGGTTAGTGGTCTTCCTATACAACGCAAAGGTTTTTTTAAGCGCATTCAGCTATGGCTTATACGAGCATCAGGGCCTAGCCGATCTCATTCGCGATATTTTGTCTCTGGGGCTTTTAGACGGTTAGGGTTGTTGCAGCGGTTTTCATCAAGGGTTGGAGGAATTGACCATGGTTACAAGAGACTTGGGCGGTGTTCATATCCAGGAGATCATAGGTCTTATGCGAAGCGACCGCAATAGTCAACTCAGCCAGACCTTGGGTTGCAAGCCACTATAGTGATCTTGAATGCCGAGAGTGGTTGAAATGTTGTAGGTTAAGGCAGAGAGACAGGTTTTAGAAATATTTTATTTATCATGAAAAACTGGAAGCCATTGGTTTCCCAAAAAATTTCATGTAATGAGTATACATGTTTGCAGCACACAACGTAGCAAGAAAACTTTTAATATTGCTTGCTTAAGTTTATCTAATTTGTTTTTTGTGAGACATTCGCGTGGCCATTTTTGAAATGGTACAGTTCATTGTACTATAAAGCAAGAAATAATGACCTAATCACAAAAGTGTTTCCATCGTTGTGATCCTTATGCCTTCTTCTAACAATTAATATGCCATTTGTATATTTCGGTCTGGTGGTAGCCTGTCTATTGCAGTAAGAACGAAAGAGGTTGCCTTGTTAATTATGTCATTAAATAATGAACCCAGGGAAAAAATAACAGCATTTTTATAATCAGAAAAAGAGAGTAAACAATCATGTAAACATTCATAAAGTTTGTTCACAAATAAGTAGGGACACATTTAAGACCCACGTCCCCCCTTAACGAAAATTTTACAACGAGCCCTAGCGGCAATTCGAACCTACCACCGCCCGGTAACCAAGCGAGCACCTCAAACAACTACGCCACGGAGCACGGAGCAGCCTTGCTAACGATGCTAGCGGCGTGCATTTTATACACGTATGCAGTTTGGAGCTGCACGTGGAGGCTCGCGTGGGGATCAGTCACGGGATGGCGCAAAGTTCTCAATGCGAGCAGAGAAGTACTTTTGCACTGTGCTTGAAGCTGGCAACATGCCAGAATCTCAAGCTTGCTTCCGCCGAGGAGGCTCCTGTTTCCAAGTGTAGTGCGTTGTTCGCGTAGGTCGCCGCAGCAGCCGTGGATCTTGCTGCTTTCCGCCGAAGAGGCCCATGCTTACACGTAGTTCCGCCGGACACAGCGCGAGGCGCTCACGCCGGCTAGCCGACTACATCGCATCGGTCGGCGGCGATGTTTTCACCACATGTTTCTACAGCGTAGCAGCGCCTTGATCATGTGTTTCGTTGCAGGCGCCTCGAATATCGTCGCAACGCCGGCAATGCCTTCGCCACACGAATGCCGAAAAAAAGCGCACGCTTGATGCTGCTGTGCTGTGGCAAGTTTCTCGACGGTGCAAAGTGCGCAAAGTTCACGCTGCTTAGCGCGGTGTGAAGAGCGTACCAGAAGAAATCAAAACATAACTTAGCTCGCAGCTCTGCTGGCCCGTTGTCTCTGCCCCGCGACCGCCACACGGTACTTTACGCACTGTTCCGACTGGCCTGCTACAAGTAGCTGACCAGCGGGTCACGTGTTGCTGAGCGGTGATGACGATCAGCAGGCGCTTGGGCTTCGGGAGTAGAGAGCCGAGGCAGATAGAGAAAACTTAACAGAGCTTTATTTACATTGCTTGAAGATGGATGGGGCGCGCCGAGAGCGAGCTCGGCGGCTCGTCTTATACAGGTTGATGTCCCTAGATCTCTAGTTAGGGATTACGCCTTAATTAGACAGGTCCAATCACGGCACTAATGTCCGGCTGAAGGGGTCGTCCTTTCGGCGCCCCCGGTGACTGCCTCCAAGTGGGCGTCGACTTCACGCCCTCTCCATGTTTGCTTCGAGCTAAAAGTGGAGGTCTCTCTCCTGGCTGCTGACGGAAGACTGCAATGGTCGCACACCTGTGGGCGACTCGTCGCAAACACGGGTCTCACAAAAATATCCTCGGCACAAGCACAACTGATCTGCCTCTTAGTGTGCTAAGTCAAAGCGTTCGCACACACAAAGCACACGCACACGTGAAGCACAAGAAGCAGTGTCACTTGTCGGCGCCAAGCTGTCGCGGGCACACCTGTAGCAAGGCACGATGCTGCGTCACGCCGTCGCGGCCGAACCTGGAGCAAGGCGACGGCTCGGGTGTGTGACGAATACTTTCGCCACAGGCAGGATTCCTGCCGTGTACAAGCCAGAAAGGCCGTTTTCGGCAACTTGGCGCCATGACCCGCAGCAGCTTTGTAACAGCACCTAAAAGCTTACTTAACAAGCCCTCATTCACAATTCAAATTGTTCAGGCGTTTAAAGCAAAGGCTCATATAAACGGCTGCGGGGTAGTGCCGCAGATGGCAATTATTTTAGCCATATATATATATATATATATATATATATATATATATATATATATATATATATATATATATATATATATATATATATATATATATATATATATATTCAGAGTAGATTTAAGCATGCAATCAGGCAAAGGACACTGTCTTTTCTTTCCACCGGCGGCACGTGCACCTTATGAAATATTCTCGAACGAGGTGGCACCCTGCCCCTGCAGACCGCTGGCATCGAATGACAATCAAGTGTAAGGCGCCCTGTCATCGCAACATCGCCTTTAGGAATGTCAAATGCAATATCAGCGCACTAGAAGTTGCAGCTTCACTGGTATTATGAACAGACATTCAAAGAACTGTGATGTTTGTTTTTTGTACCTGCCGTGCGACCTTGTGCACTGGATTCGCGCCCAGATACCGCATACGTTTTGCATTCCGCTGGTTGCCCGTATGTTTTCGTGTGAGTACACGGATGTTCTGGTTTAAAAGCCCGGATAACGGCTCTCTCTTTTCGCTCAAGGTCGCTCGAAGGATCACCGACACCGGTATCTGAAAGCATTTCATGCTTAATACAGGCACTACAGCTCAGAGACTAGATATGCGAAAATTTAGCAGTAAACTTCTGTTTCCAATTTTCAGCCCCTCACAAGCGCTTTTAAAAGGAACATTCGGCCGACATCGTTTGGGGCTCTGCGCTTCCTTTAAAAGTCGATCGAAGGGAGCTACACGCACGGCACGTCACCACGTGTCTAGGGCGCAGCATATTCGCTCGCGGAGGAAAATAAAGAACAAAGGGCACAACAAAGTCGGCTTCAGACAACAAGTGAAGGCAGCACACGTGGCATCAAACCGGGCGGATCGCATGAAACGTCGGTTACGACGAGTGCGAATTATTAACAGGGCTCGGCGACAAAGCACAGTTCCCGCGGGGCATGCAATATTGAAATCGCGGCGCAGCAACCCCGCCTTCGGTCGTATTAACGCAGCAGCCTTCGCAACGAAGTATAAATGCCTCGCCGGTTGGAGTTTATAATCCGCCATGGATGTCAGACTCACGCTTCCGTATTCATATACAGTCAGCAGTGTACACATTGTGCTTTCGCAACCAGTGACGCGCGCTACTTATTTGACTGCGCCCGAAAATGAATGTGTTACACGAGGCGTATAGGCTTGCTGAGCAGTTGCCCACCCTTTTAATGGGCGGCCATTAGAACGAGCTTATTGTCTCCTTGCAGTGCCTTTAGGGAAAGCCTTTTGGGAGACAGCGAGGCAGGAAAAATGGGTACGGGCAGCCAGCGCGCTTCGAAACGATAGCCTCATCTGCTCCGAGGGTGGTCCCTGCTTGCCACGGTGCAGGCATTTTTCATGTCTTCCATTTTAATGGGTACTTCTCTTAAGGGCACTAACGTGAGGGTGATTGTCCTTGCGAGATTTGGCTTCTGAAGATTCAGCTTCTTTTTGAGACCCGGCCTGTTGTTGTTGTTGTTGTTGTTGTTGTTGTTGTTGTTGTTGTTGTTGTTGTTGTTGTTGTTGTTGTTGTTGTTGTTGTTGTTGTTGTTGTTGTTGTTGTTGTTGTTGTTGTTGTTGTTGTTGTTGTAAGTACTGCCGCATCACCAGAACCATCGCTAATCCTCGTCTACAAATTGGAGCTCTTCGTACAAAATGAGCGTAAGCTTTCGCATGCAAGCGAATCACTTATGGCAGAAGCAGCTTGTATCTGCGATAGCAGCATATGAGGCACAGTTTCAGAACAAATGACGAATTTTTTCGCGTATTTGTTTTCGGACATGGTTGCAGAAAGTAACGACAATAAGAAGAGAATCTAAATTTCCCCCACACGCCCCTTTTCTTCTCGCACGGAAGACGAAGTAGGGAGAAAATGCGGAGTTAATGCGGCGTTTACGGCCATCAAAACATTATCGAAGGTTCGCGCCACCGTCCAGAAAAAAAAGCAGTAGGTGCGCAGAATAATAAGGCCCTATAGACTTAATCTAAAAGTGGTTAGATCAGTATTGAAAAAAAATTTTAAAACCTGGTTATACCCCACCGAACTTATGAAATTACCAGAATTCAATTACTCGAACTTAGATGTTTAAAAAAATAAAGCAGGCCCTTGAATTTCTCAAACTGCATCACAGTAACAGCTTGTTCCTCTACCCGTGTCAATATTTGTCGCAGTTGTCGTCCAGAGCTAAGTTGGCGTTTAGGCATGGTACACCGCCCCGCCACGGTGGTCTAGTGGCTAAGGAACTCGGCTGCTGATCCGAGGGTCGCGGGATCGAATCCCGGCCGCGGCGGCTGCATTTCGATGGAGGCGAAATGTTGAGGCCCGTGTGCTGTGCGATGTCAGTGCACGTTAAAGAACCCCAGGTGGTCGAAATTTCCGGAGCCCTCCACTACGGCGCCTCTCATAATCAGAACTGGTTTTGGGACGTAAAACCCCACAAAACAACAACAACATAGGCATGGTACAATGATAGCAGGGGCGTTGCCATAGGGGTTGTTTTGATGTCAGAACACACCCTGAAATTTTGTGTGCGCTTCATGCCCTCCTCACTCCGCCCTTTGTGCATTTTTCCCCTCTCGTGCTATTTACACGACAAAACGTGCGAGACATTCCCCCCACCCCCAAGAAAAGAAAGTATTTCTGGCTACGACAGCGACTGTGAGTGCCAGGTGCCGGATAACAAACTGCGTAGGGGCGGCACACCTCAACGTAAATGATTAACATGCTGCTTATAGAAAGCCCGCTAATCCAGCTTGTTTGCCGCGAACGCTTGTATAAGAGCGAGATAGTCACATGCGGCCATACGTACCATACGTGCCGTACATCGTTACCTTCAACCCGCCGTGATAGCTTAGCGGGTGCTGTTACTCCTGAGCTCAGGGACGCAGGTTCGATTCCAGGTCAATAATTGCAACAATTTCTGGGTTTTTATGTCCCAGAACCACCATATCATTGTGAGAGATGCCGTATATGTGGAGGGCTCCGGAAATTTCGGCCACCTATAATCCTTCACTTTCCACTGACATCGCACAGTACACGGGCATCAGCATTCAGGCTCCATCGAAACGCAGCCGCCGCAGCCGGCATTCGATACCCGCGACCCTCGGATCAGAAGCCGAGCACCATAGCCACTAGACGACTGGCGAGGCTCGATTCCAGATTACAGCGGCCGCATTTCTGCACGCGCAATGCAAGAACGCATGTGTAGTTCTGCTTAGGTGAGCCGCCGCGGTTGCGGTAATGGCACTCGGCTGCTGACCCGAAACGCACGGGTTCGATCGAGGTCGCGTCGGCCGCATTTTCGATGGAGCCGAAAATGCTAGAGTCCCGTGTACTGCGCGTTGTCAATGCAAAAAGAAGAACCTCAGGTGGTCAAAGTTTCTGGACCACCCCACTATACCGCATGCCTCATAATAATGACAGTTTTAGCACATAAAACCACAGCAGCGATCATTACAGTGGCATTCCACGACAACCGTGCACAGTACCAAAGCACGATCACTTTCTTCTTCTTCTTCTTCCACCCGTTCCCACCAGATCTGTCCTTGCTCATCTCAGCCCCCTACACTCCCCAGGACACTGTTTCATCCCTCCGCTACAAATAAAATATGGCGCTGGCAATGGCTGCTGTTTTTGTCGCACCGTTTCCGTCGTGTAGCCGCGATGGTCTAGTGTGCTCCTTTTCTTTTGTCGCCAATTTCACCACAGTTTAAATGAACCCACAGCGCTTGTCAAGTGCTGTCTTCATCGCTTCTCAGTACTCCCTTTGCTTTTCTGAACTTTTTTTTCATGTCAAAGAAAAGAAAAGTTCAGAAAAGCTGAATTGTTTGGCTGCTGGAGGCAATCCACAGCGAGAGTGTAAAAGCGAGTGAAAAGCGCGGGATCGAATCCCGGCCGCGGCGGTTGCATTTCGACGTAGGTGAAATGTTGAGCCCCGCGTGTACTGCGCGATGTCAGTGCACGTTAAAGAACCCCAGGTGGTCGAAATTTCCGGAGCCCTCCACTGCGAAGTCTCTCGTAATCATATCGTCGTTTTGGTGCATGAAAGCCCTGGAATTATTATTAAATTAAGACGGTGATCCGCACGCAAAGCGTTCTTATGTCGGAACATGTGCAGGTACATGCTCGGCGATGTAACATAGTCATGCAGTAACTTCGCATTTACTTCCGCAGCCTGACTACGCTTCCGAATTTGTTAAGAGTTGTATAATGACACATGAAATAGTTGTTATAGCTTTGTTAGACAGATATGTGGTTCAGCTCATTGTCGCATGAAATTATATATATTGTACTATTAATAAATGAGTAGTGTGCAATGGGCAACTCAGTTTCCCGGATTCACGAAGACGACGACGAGACTGTCCCTGGTCCTTGTTGCAGCGCAGCTTGAACTGTGCCACCTCTCGCTACCAGACACTACTATTCGAGGACTGTAGCCAACCTGAACACTCCTCGACAATTGGTGGAAGGTGCGAGGTATTTTCCTAGACCCGAATCCTGGAACTACGCAGCCGGACAATCCCTTCAAGGACTGCCATGCCTGAAGACGCTGGGCTGTCCGACCCTCCCCAGGCAGCCCCATCGCCTGTAGTCGTTTGTTTGGGTACGCCACGCCAGCGAGACCCTCCCATTTTCAGTGGGGCGGATGATCAGGACGTGGACGATTGGCTGTCTGCGTACGACAGAGTGAGCGTGCACAAGTGGAATGACGTCGACAAGCTCAGTTACGTCCTGTTTTACCTCTCCGGCGTGGCCAGTCTTTGGTTTCGGAACCACGAATCCGACTGTTCCACCTGGGCACAATTTAGAACCAGGTTTCAAGAAGTCTTCGGTCGTCCTGCCATGCGCAAGCTTAAGGCCGAACAGCTGCGCGGTCGCGCTCAACAAAAGGGCGAAAATTTTACCAGCTACATTGAGGATGTGGTGGACCTATGCCGGCGCATTAATCCATCCATGACTGAAGATGAAAAGGTGAAGAATGTCATGAAAGGCATAGAGGATGACGCCTTCCAAATGCTATTGGCAAGGAACCCTCGGACGGTCACAGATATAATTGTGCTTTGCCAGAGGTACGAAGAGCTGCGCAAACAGCGGCTTTCAACGCGGCGCGCTCTCTCTACGGACGGCGCGATTTCTTCTCTGACGGACAGCAACATTGCTGCTACAAGCGATCCACCACTATTCGACCAAATCAAGCAGTTCATTTAAGAGGAAGTCGCGCGTCAACTTTCTCTTTTGCCAACTGCACAAGCGTCTGAGTCGACCTTGTCGCCTGAACTCCGTCAAGTTATACACGACCAAGTCGCCGACGTCGTTCCGCTAGTTCAACAGCCATCCCCTGTAACAACTCCGCTTACTTACGCTGCCGTTGCTGCCAGGCAGAGACCTTTCTCTGCACCTGCGCAATACGCACCTACCGGCATCTTCTCTTCAACACCGCCTGCGGCTGTAAACTACACCCCTGCGGGCGCCTACTATCCGCCACCGCAGTCCCTGCACCTGGCTCGACCTGCGGTTCGTGCTTTCAACCCGTGGCGCACCCAAGACAACAAGCCGATATGTTTCTCTTGCGGCATCGCTGGTCACGAAGCACGGTTCTGTCGCCGGCGCCCTTGGTATCCTTCAGACTCAGCGAGGCCACAGAACAGCGGCGTAGGCTCCCCCTATATACCGTCCTCCTGCCGCTCCGCGCTTCGATACTTCGCCTCCTTCTTCCAGAGCCAGCCGTCGGTCCCCATCTTCCCATCGACGTTCTCTATCCCCACTTATCCGCCGCCCTGAAGCTGTTTAAGAGGAAAACTAAAGGCCGCAGTTCCGGAGGCAAGAACTGCGACCTCAGCGAACTACTTAAGCCCTCGTTTATTCCTTGCGAACGTTACTGAAGTTTACGCTGAACATATTGCCGTTAACGCGCTTGTCGACACGGGAGCCGCAGTATCAGTTATTTCCGACCAGCTTCGCCTTAAACTACGAAAAGTCGCAACGCCCTTTCTTGCAGTTTCGGTATACGTACGGCAAGTGCAGAGCCGGTTGAACCCTTGGGAAAGTGCACCGTCCGTGTGGTCATAGCCGCTGCTCTATACCACATTGAGTTCGTTATCCTATCCCGCTGTTCTCATGCCATGATATTAGGATGGGACTTCCTGTCCTCGCATCATGCAGTTATCGATTGCGCACGTGCAGAACTTCCGCTATCTCCATTCGGCTGCAGTCTTTTTGAAGATTCCTAGCGGGCTTCTCCTCGAGTATGCGTCGCCGCTGACACCGAGATTCCTCCGTTCTCTTCTGCCCTTGTTCCCGTTTCCTGCGTTGCGTTTGCCGACACCACAGTCCTTTATACTCGCCGTCATCCCATCTTAGTTCCGTTTTCTATTCTGAACGTTCGACATGGTTCCAGCGCACTTTATGTTTCGAACCTCTTATCTTCTCCTGCAAGCTTGCATCACAACGAGTGTCTCAGCTGTGGGGAAGAACTTGACCAACGCTTTGTCTACTATGTGCCTGACGAGCCGGCTCCTCCGCAGGTTGACGCCATTCAAATTTCCTTCTCCGACAGCGCCGTCATGTGAAGGAATATTCTCGCGCTCCATTGATTTCAACCTCATGCGAGCCAACGCACTCAGACTGTCGACCTCCTCAACCGCTTTCGTTCGTCATTCGACTTCCAGCAAGCACCCTTAGGCCGTTCTACAACAGTTGTCCATCACATGGCTCATCACATCACATCACATCACAGGAGTAAAAGCAATTTTCTCACACTATGTCAACTAAAAGAGTCATCTGCAACACCATACAGCATAAGAAAAAGAGACACATGGCATATACCGTTTTCGCGAACGAATTATGGTCTCAAAAGCCTTAAGCATATCATGCCAAATTTTTTGAATTACCTAAACAATAAAGGTATTTCGGCTGATATGTTGACAAAAAAGCAGTGGAAAGAATATTTAATTAGCAACCCCAGACAGCGTCTTTGAATGCGATCAATTAATCTCGAGTTCATCTACTTTGTGTTTATCAAGTAATAGTTTCAATTTGACATTTCATGTTCGGTTCGATTAGAAGTGCATTTTGCTTTTTTATATGTACATGCACAAACGAGCTGTTTTATGTACTTATGTTTTCGTTATGCGTACCATTTCTACGCAGTATTATTGTTCTTTCGGGTTTATTCGGGCTCATTTCTATTTCTTTCTTATTTGCTTCTCCCATATGTATATCTTATTTTCCAGTGGTTGCTGAGTTTTACATTGTATATGCAATTACCATTTCCTGCTAAGTTCGCTTATGTTTTACATGCTTGCATGTTGCTTGCTTGTGCTTTGTATTGCTTGTATTTCTTTTCTCTTTCTACGTGACCACGTGTCTGCGGCCAAACTGTTCAGGGTCAGGAATCTCGTCAAGCTGCTTTTTAGCAGCTTTTAATTCCTGTCCTTGCATCTTTTTCACTTTTTAATCTGATTTGCATTGTGTTTTGTGTTGACCATTGCCATTGTATGAAAACATTAAATCATTGTAACTAAAACATTGTCCTTTTACACGATTGTTGAAAAAGATTGCTAATAAACTGAAACTGAAACTGAAACTGAAACATTGACACAGGCAATCACGCGCCGCTACATCAGAGGCCGTACCGTGTCTCTGCGTCAGAGCGCCGCGTAATCTACGAGCACGTCCAAGACACGCTCAAACGCGGCGTCATACAACCTTCGCACGGTCCCTGGGCTTCCCCTGTAGTGCTGGTCAAACAGAAAGATGGGACAATGCGTTTTTGTGTGGACTATCGGCGACTCAATAAGGTAACACGCAAAGATGTCTATCCTCTTCCACGAATTGACGACGCGTTAGACTGTCTCCAAGGCGCCGAATTCTTTTCTTCTTTAGATTTGCGGTCCGGTTATTGGCAAGTTCCAGTTGCCGAGGAAGACCGCCCGAAAACAGCTTTCGTTACACCTGATGGTTTATATCAGTTTACCGTGATGCCTTTTGGCCTGTGCAATGCGCCCGCCACATTTGAAAGAATGATGGACAATATGTTGCGTGGCCTAAAGTGGCAGATCCGTCTTTGTTATCTCGACGACATTGTCATATTTTCGCCTGATTTTCCTTCCCACCTACTTCGCCTTGAACGCGTCCTCACATGCATCGCTGCTGCCGGCCTGCAGCGCAATTTGAAGAAGTGCCGCTTCGCCGCATGGCAGCTTGTCATCCTAGGCCATGTTGTTTTAAAAGATGGCGTACTCCCCAATCCAGAGAAATTCCGCGCTGTTGCAGAGTTCCCACGACCAAGGACACTGAAGGAACTTCGTAGCTTCATAGGATTGTGTTCTTATTTTCGACGTTTTCGACACACTGGACACCATCCTTCCATACAGTCCCGACACTACAGAATCTACTACCGCCTCGGAAGCTGCTTCACACGCCGAAGAGTGGCGCAAACTTGCCCGTCTGTTCCCCTCCGAAGACCAGCTGCGCCAGAAGCACCATCGAGACATCTCCGCCGCCCCTGTGCCCTACGCTCCTGGTTCGTTAGTGTGGCTTTGGGTACCAGCCCCTACCCTTGGATTGTCTCCCAAGCTAGCATCTAAGTACCACGGTCCTTACCGTGTAATCAAACGGACGTCTCCTGTTAACTTTTCCGTGGAGCCCCTTGAGCCACCTTCGGATAAGTCCCGTCGAGGCCGCGAAATTGTACACGTAGATCGTCTGAAGCCGTATTATGATCCGCCTGTGCTATCCTACCCATACGTCACCGGGACGGCTTCTCTTTCCCCGGGGGAGATAAACTGTACTATTAATGAATGAGTAGTGTGCAATGGGCAACGCAGTTTCCCGGATTCACGAAGACGACGACGACGAGATCCCTGGTCCTTGTTTCGGCGTAACTTGAACTGCGCCACCTCTCGCTACCAAACACTACTATTCGAAGACTGAGCCAACCTGAACACTCCCCGACTATATATATATATATATATATATATATATATATATATATATATATAGAGAGAGAGAGAGAGAGAGAGAGAGAGAGATAGAGAGAGAAAGAGAACCAGAAGGCCACTATATATTACGGGGAACAATATGTTAGTCATATTGTTCCCCGTAATTGCAGAAATCGCGGGAACATCTCAGCACAGTTTGTGCGACGCTTCTGGAGTCTGCGTGACGCCGTCCATTAAATGCATTTCATTTTACAACGCTTTTCACATAAATACCTGCTGTGGTAGCACAGCGGCTATAGGGTGCGGGCTTCCTAAGCTGGAAATGGGTTCGATTCCCGGCCATGGTGGGCGCGTTTAGATGGAGCTCGAAATGCAAAGACATTTATAAACTTAGGTTGCGGTACACATTAAAGGACCCTAAGTGGTTAAAATTTATCCGGAGCCACTGCGGCGTGCCTTGTAATCATATCGTGGTTTTGGCACGCAAAACTCCATCAAAACTCTATTTCGTATTATACAGCAATTCAATCAAGATGTCACTTGTTAATTTATTTGATAGAAAACATGCATTTGTTTGTATTTACCACCACTCGAATAAGGACTCTGTTTATATCTCTATGTTTTAGTCATACTTCTGGTAGTTCTGTTTGACAATGGTACCCGTGTAAGATAACAAGCGATGTTGTAATTTTCTGCGTACTGTACTGACGATATGTTTCTGCATTGCTGCCAGGGTGGCACGGCCAAGTCAGGCATTTACTTAGCCTTTAGTCGTGTCCCCCAAGGCAATCTTGTTCAATTTTTGCCTTGAATAAAGCAAACCAAACCAAACCAAACCAAATTATTATTACTTCTCACGTGAATAACCTTAGAAGACCGTTGATTGTACATTGATGCGTTGCTGCATACTATCTCTTTGCCGCCCAATTCCTTCTTGCCACATAAAACCTATTGTAACCTGAAAAACCGCATGAAGACTGAGTGTAACTGTCTTGTATTAATATATGTACAGCACCTTGGTATACTTTCCATTTATGTACTTGTGATTAATTTTTTTCTTACATTTATGCCAAGCCATTCATGTATTTACCTTATTGTCTGTTTGTATTGTGTGTACACACTCCTGCATGGGCCTGGGGAATGCCTGCAGAATCTGGAAATAAGAAAAAATAAATGACGTTGCATTAATTAAAGTTAAATCCAGCGAATACCTAATGCTATGCAGTCTCATGTACCACGACGAATCCAAACACATTGCCCAGGCTGCGGCGAGTTCAGTAATATGGAACACGTGCACTGAGGTGCCCCTCGTTACGGAGCCCAAATGAAATCACAGAGAAAACAGAGCTCATAACTACATCTCCGGGCCGTCCGCAGTGCTCGCGATGCGGCGGTTAGGCTGGGCCTTCCTTTCCCAACGTGCGATATAGGCACGAAGGCTAATGTAGGGCGCCTTGTTAACCTCAGGACTCTTGTCAATAAGGTTCTTCGCATCGTACCAACAAATAATTTCTTGGCAATTCTTGCAAATAAAGTGTATACAGTGAGCCGGTTGTGGGGGTGCTGTATTTTATGATTAAACGGGTAAGAATGGTTACTACTGCGAAGTGTTGATACTACTCCAAAGGGTATTGGGGAGACCTGTGTGCCAGAGTCGCCATCGAGAAACGGGATGTGATGTGGCGGAGTGCATGCCGGTGCTAAACCACTCTGACGACTCAATGCCATTGAGCGCCCTTCCGGTCACAAACATGCTCCGCACGCCACCTCTCGTCGTAGGGAATATATATGTGCACATATGGCGCACGCAGGGGCTACGTGTGTAAGCATACCGTAGCACAGACGCTGATTTATCGCCCTAAAAGGTAAGGCGCACCAAAACTGAGCCAAGATGGGCCCCGGCTGCCTGCCTAAACGCGTCGGCTTATCCATCTTGTCGCTGTACGTGCCTGGACACTATCCTCGGAGCGGCACTAAGCTCCTTCGGCCGCTGTGCGCGATAAGAGTAATATTAAGCAGGGTGGCGGCGAGGCAACGCTTCCCGCGGTGACTGACGGGCACGTACCGAGCTAAGCCGCGGTCGACGTCGTTTGAGAATCGATGCAAGGTCAGGACGACGACCGTAAATCATTTTGTCGCTTTCCCGCCATAATGACGGCGCGGACAAGGACCTTCGTGGCTTCGCGCATGCGGCTAATTAAAAGTGGTCTATCACTGAAGCCAACGCCAGCGCTTTTAGCTTTCCGAGATTTCTGTGCCGTAATGAATGCCACGGCACGTGCCCTTGACGTTCAAACGACGGAGGACGCTGAGTAAGTAAAGAGTCACGGAAACCATTGTGGCCACCCCTTTCTCTCTCCTTTTTCACCCTTCAGTTCTATGCCTCTTTAAGCCCGTTAAACTTTCTCCCCGTGTCCGGCGTTGCCATCGCGTTCTTTCTTCTCTGCGGAGGCGTGTTTGTTGGGCGTTTAAATTACCCGATTTCCAATTAGAATTGTTCAACGCTGTTCCTGATATCGGACGGTGGCGCAACCATAAATCACTGCCTTCGTTCTAAGCTGCAGCAGGGGTGCGGGTGCGATCGATAGGCTCCCACACACAGCTGACTAGCGTCGCGCGGGCTTCTCGATCCAATTCGCAAAGCCTGCAATGTAGCCGAAATGATGGACGGGCCACATTTGTGCCTTCAAACATTAAGCTGGAAACAGTACATGTTTTGTAAATGTGCGCATAAAACACTTATCCGGCTTTCGTTCCGGCATAGAAATACTAAAGTGTTTCTATGCCTTAAAGGGCCACTAACAGGCTCCTGTTTTTTTTTTAAGCCGCCCAAGCAAGCTAACTCATAGAGAAGGTTACGGCGATCACATTCTGCGAATATGACAGCGCTGCGCGCCACACACACCCCGTATTTCAAAAAGCAATTCCTGCGCCTCTTTCCTGCGATTGACCAGTCGCCCTCGCACCCTAGGTGTCGTCACGTTGTACCGCGAACAACTTTGCGCAGTTGTAGCTCGTTGATTGGTCGAAACCAGGTCTATGTCAGATCCTGTGGCCATCCCACCTGCGTGAGCTCCGGAGCAACCGGAACTGCAGCGCAAGCGTCAATGACCTCAATTGCTCACGTCTTGTCACGTGTCAAAAGTGGGCGGAGTCTCGACGGCGCGCCGCGCCTACCTAGGGTGCCTTGATGCCCGCGCGCTCCTCTACGCCTACCCTCTCCTCGGCAGAGAAGGGTGGGGAGGCCGACCGAGAAAACGAAACCGACGCAAGCGTCCACTTAAACCCGTGTAACTTCTTTATTATTGCACCTCTTCGCAAAATTCTTGCGGGAGCATGTTGACATCGCACAGGAGCGCAGTTATATCTTTAAAACAAATTTTGGACCTCGGGGATGTTTAGGGACCCTTAAGGGAAAGCTAATTGAATGCATAAACGTCATGACCGCATCGGGTCACTGACCTTACACAACAAAGCGCCACTAAGCTCTAACCTTGCTGTTTATATGTCATCGCCAACTTATTTTATACGTCCTGTCATGGCGGGGATCACTGATCTCTGGGTTAGCCCTGTCTTGAGTCAGCTGAATTAATTCTGTTCCCACAAATTTTATTTTCTTAACTTGTCGCTTTATCACTTACGTTCATGTAATACACGTTTTCTTCCCCTGTTTATATATATATATATATATATATATATATATATATATATATATATATATATATATATATATATATATATATATATATATATATATATATATATAAGTTCTGACTCGCCTATTGCTCAATAAGAAATTTTCAAATGCGTGAACATTTACTATATGGGAATCTCTCATGAATTAAGAAACAGCAACGCACTATAATGGTCAGGTTTTCGTATTGAAGAATAATTAAAACGCCATCACACGTATGACATGACCATGTATGTCTTTGATCAAAATGTTCAATACTTTACTATTTAATTGCCAAGGCCTCTTCAGTGCACCTGTTTTTCTGAAACCCGCATTAATATTCTGTTATATTTTCTTTTCAGCAACACAAGTTGGCAATACACCCATATATGTATGTATAACGTTCGATAACTTTTTAGCAAAATTGCCAGAATGGAAATGGGTCTTTATGTCATCTTCAACATCACATTTGTGAACAACGGATATTTTACCTATTTTCTGTTTGTCCGGTAACGTGCCAATCTCAAAATCGGATTGCATACATGCGCGAATAGCGCGCTAATACACTATGAAATTGCTTCTAAGGGCTCTGCCTTTATACTGGCAAAGCTGCCAACAGCATAACTGTCACTTAAATTCGGTATAAGCGAGGCTACTTTCGATTCACTCGTGGGAGTTGGGAAAACAGGTTCTGGGATACGCGCTGTAAATTACGGCTTTAAGACTGGTCGGCACCAGCTGAAATATTGGAAGCCCCTGATCTCACAAAACGATCATTGAACATATTGGCAAGGAACGTATACATGTGCTTGATTTTCTCTCTATTTGGGCCTCAGAGATGGTCTTGTATTCTTCTTAAGCGAGAGATTGTTCACAGTGTTTCAAATGGCTTTCCTATCTTTCAGTATGTCTTATAGCTTAGTTTCGTAGTAGCTTATTCGCACCATTTTAATATCATACCCTACCTTAATTCTCGCCAGTTTAAAGATGTCACCAATCCCGAGCTACAGGGGCACGGAAGGCAATCGCCGGGAACGATTCCAAGAACCGGTGTATCAGTTCCCCGAAAATGACCCCGCGAAAGCATGGACAATCGGGTTTTAAGTCCCATTCGTGCACTATCAAAACGTCAGAAGTGGATCAAAGACTGTGTCAGAGCCAGGGATGATCAAAACAAATCAAACATATCCTCAATAAAATAGGCACTTACACAATCATGCACAAAAACGGCTCATTACAATACAAAACAGTACATATGGCTCACAACGCAACACGAAACCAATTATCTACCACCAAATGTACAATCCCATGTACTATAACTGGGGAACAAAACAAAAAAAAGCCCCCATTCATCCGGGCACTCGAAGATCCCCGTCTACGTGAGGCTTGCTGGTCGACCTCGACGGTTGGTCTGTGTAGCAGCGCCGTTCAACTTCTTTCAACTTAATTCTGCATGTCCACTGACGATCGACTGCTGACAACTGCTGGTGGTGCCTTCGGTTGGCATTATGGAGAATTCGGCGTGAAAAACCTGGTCTCAGAACGCGCAAAACTGATACATTAATCTCGTACGTGCTCGTCCCGTCTAGAACTGCATGCTCACGACGGAGGCGTCTCTTTCCCTCGAATGTGGCGGTTGGTGTCGGCACGTAGTGCACTCTCGGTTGGTCCGCCGCGGTGGTGTAGTGGTTACGGTACTCGGCTGCCACCCAAAATACGCGGGTTCGATCCCGGCCGTGGCGGTCGCATTTTCGATGGAGGCGAAAATTCCAGAGGCCCGTGTGCTGCGCGATGTCAGTGCACGTTAAAGAACCCCAGGCGGTCTAATTTCCGGAGCCCTCCACTACGGCCTTTCTCTCCTTTCTATCTCTTTCGCTCCCTTCCTCCTATACCCCCACGGACGCTCAGCCGTGCTCCCGACATGGGTTGCAGAAATTAGCGTCCCTTCCTTAAGCGAACCACGATCATCATCATCTCTCGGTCGCTCCTCTGTCTGGCTAGGGGCGCTCACCAGCTGTAGAAGGGTGACGCAAGACTGCACTCTAGATCATTCACCAAAATACCAGAATCGCGTCGTGCAGGTTTTGACCACCCGTTGCGTGACGTCAGACGCGTTGAAGCTTTCACTGTGCACGCCGTTTCCTTCACAGGGTTGGATTTGGTCAGTGTCTCTAGCTCGATGCCGTGCTTCTTGGCGATATGCTCGCTATTTTGTGACAAAACTCAACAGAGCAGTACTCTAAGCACTTTTGTGTGTGTGTGAATTCGGTGAAAAGCAATTACTTCTTGCTTTCACCCTTCGCGAAAGTGAAGAGTCTATTCGAGGTTTTCTTGCCTTCTTGTTTATTTGTTTTTTTGTTGTTGTTGTGGTTTTGCAGAACACACTCGGAAGGCTGGGATTGACGAAGCGCTGCACAGGTGACACGAAGACACAGGCACAGAAATGGAAGTGACAACGGACATCTGTGTCTGTGTCCCTCTTGTGTGTCACCTTTGCAGCGCTTCGTTAACCCCATTATTGATTGATTTATTTCTTGGGTTTTACATCCCAAAACCACGATATGATATGAAAAAATTACAGCATATCCACGGAGTGAATGATTATGAGTGGGCGAAGCTCGGGAGGTTCATCATAGATCGTGCCGAGTTCTGGATTAATTTAGTTAACGCGCACGCTACGAATCCTCATGGTTCAACTATGCACAAGTGAAACCTCCCACCGGCACTTCATTGCAAGTCAAGATCCAGTGCATATATATATATATATATATATATATATATATATATATATATATATATATATATATATATATATATATATATATATATATATATATATATGGGTTGCCGGTGAACGCTTCTCCAACGCGAGCAGTCGGTATTTCTCAATCAAGAAATTCGCTAGGAGATGCTGCCTGCGCCAACGTTGTCTCTCGCTGGTGAGGGCGCGTTCTCCTTCTTTGCGAGCTGGTACAGCGTTCCTCTAAGAAAGAGCGTTTCCATAGCCAACGCGCGCCTTTCGCTCTCTCTCTGTCTCTCTCTCTCACACACAAGACAGCAGAGGCACGCGCCGGGAGAGAGAGAGAGAGGCACGCGCCGAGGCGAATGCCGAGGGCGAGCGCGTGCCGGGAGGCACGCGGGTTACGCCTGACGACTGACGCCTGACGCGTGACAAGGTTAGACTAAGAGGAGCTTCGCCCCTAAAACGCCGTAGTGGAGGGCTCTAGAAATTTCGACCACCTGGGGTACGTGCACTGACAACGCACAGTTCACGGGCCTCAACATTTCGCCTCCATCAAAACGCAGCCGCGAGTTAAGTCATGAAGGTGTGTTAATTTTGTTATGAATATGTCGTAGCCAACTGCATCATTCTGGTAAGTAGTATGAGCTGCATATCCATAGCCAAAAGAAGGCATACTTGCTAGAGATTTTTGTTTGTTGTTGCCTGGCGACAGCATATGGATGTTAAAATATGCTGTAACAATTAAACATGCGTCATTTTGTTTCCAGTACTCGAGCGTTTCGTCTATCACATTCAAGAAAGCAAGCATTTCCTTAAGGGGGCCCACATATAGCAAATGCTGGAAGGCTTCGACATTTTACGATGACAGATTCAACATGCGATCGTATTACAGTTTCACAATATTGTAGTTCAGGCAGACAGAAACACAAATGTGTAACCCGCCACCCCGTTAATTTCCCCAAATCGGTGCACAAGTGCAGTTTGCTAAAGGCATTGCGTCATGGTTATCAGTAGACCACGTGTCGATGAAAGCCATGAAATTAAACTGGTGATTGAAGTTGTTCCACAGCTCGTCAAAATATTCATCTTTTGTTTTCAAGACTTCGCGCAAAAAGGTGAATCGGTGACAACTGTTTCTTTCCTTCTTGAGGACACTTTCTGTAACGCCTCAGCGTCATTAGTTTGCTCGCAAAGCACACGTAATCATTTCTTGCGATCAGCTACCTTTCGTTTTATTGTATTACGTCCTAGGCCCTGCACTGTTGCAGCTTTAATCACGGCTACGTAATCTGGCCCACGCCCGAGGCAATCGGGAACTGCGTCACTAGCGCAGCCCGTGCGTGCTGGTATGGTTAAGCAGCGGTGGGTACTCGGATGCTGACGCAAAGGGCGTGGGCCCAATACCGAAAGTGGTAGTCCTGTGTTTAATGGGAGTGAAAAATGCTAGAGGGCAGAGTACTGTACGCTTCAGTGCACGTTAATTAACCCCCAGGTGGTCTAAATTTCCGGACCATTCGTGCCTCAATCATACCGCGGTTTTGGTGCGTAAAACCCGAGCTTATATTATCAACTTAAGCTTGGGTTTGACCCGCTCCCTGCTAGTAAACATCCCCTCTTTTATCTCTCTATCTCTCCCCTGTACGAACATTAAGATGCGGCCCTGCACGGTAATGGGAGGGCGGAAGGGCAAACCCGCGGATTTCTCATCGTTTCTCGATCAGGCGATAGCAGGCGCCAGCTGTCGCATACATTGGCCGCGTTCACGCGCGAGGTCGGCCGTCGGGTTCCGACACTACGGACCCGAAAGAGCGGGCGTCAAGCCGCTAGCTTCTCCACCTTGATTGGATCACTGGTACCAACATAGTGAGCCAAGACAACTCACGTGTAGCTTTCATGCAACTTCATGCAACAACGGGCGGGCTTCTTCGGTCGCTTCTCGCGCAGTGGAAAGCCATTCAAGCGGACTCTCTCGGAGTGACGAAAACGCGCAGCCACGGGCGTAAATGAAATTTCCATCCGTGTGTAACTTCTGGTTTGTAAGCGTGTAATATTGTAACGGGGAGTTCTTATTACGCGAGAGACGGCCTGCACTTGTCCAGGCCAAAACTGCACAGAACGCGCCAGCTGTTATGCCAGCTCAAGCCTCTGCCCCACACCAATGTCTTCGCCGTTTTGGCATAGCTATGCTGGGACATCCCTCCCGCCTGGTAAAGCACCGTCCCGCTGCTTGCTTTCGTCAAAATCGCGTTTCAGAGCTGTAAGGCTTGAGGCGCGAAACATGCACGATGTCACTTCGTGGTAGCGGTTGGAGAATTGAGTGTGACCGGAGAGATGTCATAGGCGACAGCGCTCACCTGGCATAGGATAGGACGTGGTAAGGCCCGACGTAGCATGACATGAGCTTTTCGCAGAGGCCAACATGACGAGATGGAAGCCACAGGAGGACGAAGGAGCCTGAAGAAAAATCTCTGTCTCGATGTCGACGATCGGCCTTTTTTGTGGCCTGGGACGACGAGAGCCTAGCGCGGGCTGATGCGCGGGCGTATTCATCGTAATATTCATTGTACGAACTGTGGCTGCGCACCTTCATTCCAAAAAAAAGCAGTATCGTGTCCAAATAATCTCAGGCTGACGAACGAGGTAACAGAAGCTCTTGAGATAAGGAAGCTGGGAGACATGCGTCAGTCTGGGAGACATGCGGCATCTGTTACGCTTTCGGATGGAGGTGTCAAGTTCCTATAAGGACCCGTTTTACACTTGTAGTAGCAGGCATGACCACGTGAAGTGGTTGTCGAGCATATTCTGTTTATTCTTGTATTTATTCAGCGCTTCGAAGAATAAGGAGGCGGAGGAGGAGGAGGAGAAGGGAAACAGAAAGGCAGGGAGGCTAACCAGAAAGCGTCCGGTTGGCTACCCTGCACTGGGGGATTGGGAAAGGGGAATAGAAAGCTGAAAGAGAGAAGAGCGATGTTGTGGTCGAGAACTGAGCACTCGAATGAGCGGACGGATAATGACAGCTATTTAATGACTTAAGGATTAAAGCATGCGGGCTCGCGCGGCTACATGTTAGCTCAACAGACACGATCGCACGCACTCTTGCCAGAGAACATCTTCCCACCTAATCGTCCCGCTTGTCACGTGATGCGGTACACATAGCGCCATCTCCCGCCCGCGACACCTCCTCTTCTTTGAAGTGGCCCTCCTGCTCGTCACAGTTCAAGCCGACTCGGAGCTCTCACGATACGTCCACTTCTTGTTGTCGCCACAGGTTGTAGCGGCTGGAGATGTTTGCTGGTGGGTCTTGTGAGACCTCCAGGTGTGCTCACTACATACGAACGAGGCGTGTGAGTTGGCCTAATGACGGTCCCTGTACTTGGAGCACCAGACAGAATGCGGACGGCTGTCTGCGGTTGAATGGGATCTCTTGCCAAGGTCCTATGTCTCCGGTTATATTGTTGGCCCTGCTTGATTTTGTAGGCTACGTTTCGTTTCGTAACTTCTACGGTGCTCCACCGTGGCCTCAGCACGTGTGGTGCCGCGGGCACGTCAGTTCTTAGGCGCCTTCCCATGAGGAGTTCCGCTGGTGTGAATCCTTCTTTTCCTGGCGTGTCTCTATGCGCGAGCAGAGCCTTGTGGATGTCTGGCGATTTCTTGATCAGCTGTTTAGCAGTCTGAACTGTTCTTTCTGCAGCGCCGTTGCTCTGAGGGAAGTAGGGGCTGCTGGTTACGTGACTTGATCCCCATTGCTTGAGAAACGCTTTGAACTGTGCCGAAGCGAACTGAGGGCCATTGTCTGATCGTATGATAGCCGGTGCCCCAAAGCGCGCGAAGATCTGACTCAGTGCTTGTGTTATGTTCTCTGTGATGGTACGCTTCAACTTCTTAAGTTCAAAGAAACGTGAGTAGTAGTCCACAACTACGAGGTAGTTAACTCCATCCACACTGAAGATATCGATTCCTATCGCTTCCCATGGGTGTTTGGGAAGTGGGGAGAGTATCATAGGCTCGGCGTGTGGTTTACGGTGTTGTTGACAGACAGGGCTTTTGACACATAACTTTGGACGTGCTGGTTAATGCCTGGCCACTACACTGATTGAGTGGCTCCAGCCCTACATCTCCCAATGCCCTGATGACCAGCATGCAAGTGTTCTAGCACCTCACTTTGCATGCTTGGTGGAATTACAATGCGGCTGTCTTTGGGTAAAATTCCATCCACTTGTGTCAGTTCATGGGCAAATCTGAATACCTCTGCACGTCCGGAGGTAGTGCCACTTCTTTGGGCCACGACGTCGTGCAGTAGTCCCTAACTCTTGCTAGAACAGGATCGTTCTCTTGTGCTGCCTTTATATTTTCAACCATATCGTGGGAAGCAGGCAGAAGTTCCATTGCGAGAATTTCATGTTCTGCGATGGTCTTGCTGAGGTTCCTTGGGCTGCTGTTGTCCGTTTCCTTCTGCGGTTTCCTTGAGAGCACATCGGCTGTATGCATTTCCTTGCCTGGAATGTGGGCAATGGTGTAATCGAACTCGAGGAGTCTCATACGGAACCGTTGCAGACGGGGACTAAGTTCATCCAGGCGGCTTGATGACAGCAATGGCACTAGTGGATTGTGATCAGTTTCTACGTGAAATTGCAGACCAACCAGGTAGGAGCGGAAATGCTCGCAGGCCCATGTTACTACCAGTGCTTCTTTTTCTATTTGCGCATATCGCGTCTCCGTGTCAGAGAGAGATCTTGAGGCATAGGCAACTGGAAGTCTCCGACCCGCTGTCTCTTGAAGGAGGACTGCTCCAAGACCGTACGACGATGCATCCGCTGACACAGTGTGATGACCACAAGGGTCGTAGTGAGTAAGCACTGGAGTCGTTGTCAATGCTTTCTTGACGACGTTGAAGCTTTCTTGCTGTGGCTTGTCCCAGCACCATTCGGCGTCGCTGTGAAGCAAGTCACGTAACGGTTTTGTGAGCTGCGAAAGCCCCGGGAGAAACTTGGCCAAGTGGTTGGCCATTCCTAAGAAAGACCTCACTTCTGTTACATCTGTAGGCTCTGCTAGATGACACAGTGCGTTGACCTTTTCAGGGTCGGCACTGATACCATTCGTCGACACAATGTGTCCCAGGAATCTCACTGACTGCTGGTGTAGTACACATTTTTCTGCGTTCAAGGTGATGCCAGCTTCTTGCAGGCGCTGCAGTACTTTGTGCGTCGTGCGTCATGTTCTTCCTTTGAAGGGCCAAACACTATAATGTCGTCTTGTAGACACACTTGGCCTTCAATGCCTTCTAGAACTCTTAGCATTTCTCTCTGGAAAAACTCAAGTGCTGTCGAAATTCCAAAGGGCAATCGGAGGAACTGAAACCGGCCGAATGGGGTCAGAAAAGTAGTGTATGTACTTCTGGGACTCGGAGCTTGCCAATAACCAGCCCTTGCATCAAGCTTGCATGCTGAACCATGTAGCTCCGGCAAGTCTGGCCAAACATTCGTCGACGGTGGGCATTACGACTCGTTCCCGCAGAATGTTCTTGTTTAACCCTCCGAAGTCGACGCAGATTCGAAGCTCGCCTCCTCTCTTTTTCGCGACTACCATAGGTGCGAACCACTCTGTGGCTCGTCGACCTTTCTGACGACGCCAAGGTTCTCCATTCTCTCCAACTCACGTTTGACACTGGGCAGCATGGGCAGGGGTACTCGCCGCGGATACGTAATAGCACTCGGCTTGGCATCGGGGAGTAATATTATCCTGTATTCTGTCTTGAGAAGGCCCAGGCCTGTAGTCAAGTTGGGGTAGTAGCAGAGAATGTTGGCAGGGTCACTGACCTTGCTTGTTGACACTGTGGCTTCGAGGAGGCTTGGAAGGATATCCAATGATTTGATTGCAGGACGTCCGAGAAGTGCATCGTGTAACTTGTCGATCACGTAAACTTCTTGACACACTCGGCCATTCCAGCGCATGGTTGCGCTAAACAGAACTATTGTTGCCATTTTGGTCCGGCCGGGTCCCAGCAGTTGTTTCTTGGCCTGCTTCAGGTTGCCCATGACTTGTTCGTTGTAGAGGCTTGTAGGTATAGCGGTAACATCTGCACCGGTGTCTACTTTGAACTTCATTGACAAGCCATTTACTGTAACATCAGTCCTCCACGGCCCAGAGTCCCGTTGGCCTGTCAATTGACCCAAGTAAACCTCTTCCAAAACAGCTTGGTGGGTGCTCTTTTTCTTCCTCAGTGAGGCAGATAAGCATACGGCGGCAAAGTGTCCCTTTTTGCCGCAGGCACTGCATATTTTCCTGTTCGCCGGGCACATAGTGCGCGATGGTGGGTGCGTTGTTGAGCCACACTACTTGCACGTCGGCGCAGTTTGGTCGCGCTGTGTTTTTTGAGAGCGCTGATTTGGCTTTCCTTTGCTTTTCGAACATCCACGCATGGCGTCTATAGCCGCAGGCGTCTGTTGCTGCGGCCGTAGAGCTTTTTGCTGCTGCTTGATCGTTTCTGAGTTGCGCGCAACGGTGACGGCGGCTTCGAGAGTAAGCTCCGCGTTAAGTTGCAGCTTCTCGCTTAGTTGCGTGTCTGCGAGACCGACCACGAGCCTATCGCGGATCAATTCTTCTTTGAGATCTCCGTACTCGCAAGTTTCGGCTAGTCTGTAGACTTCGGTTACGAACGCGTCGACTGACTCATGCGCTTCTTGCTTCCGGCTGTTGAACTTCGCCCGCTCATATATCACGTTCGTCCGCGGCACGAAATGTTTCGCGAATGCTCGTGTTACCGCGTCGTAGTTGAGCTTCTCAGCGTCGGAAAGTTTGAGCGACGCCAGGACATCATCTGCTTCACGGCCCATCGCGTAAATGAGTGTGTTCACCTGGGTTTCGTCGTCTTGTTTCTTCAAACCTGAGATGACGCGGTATCTTTCCCATCGTGTAAACCACCGCTTCCACTCCTCGGGTCGCCGAAAGTCTAGCTTTTCCGGCAGTTTGACGACGAAAGTGTTGAGCGGCGTTGCAGGCTGAGCTGTGGGCACTGTAGGAGTTGCCATGGGTGCTGCAAAGTTCTTTGTTGCGAAGCCGGCGTTTGTTAGGCCTACTCGTCCGGCGCCCTCTTCACTGCGTTGTCGTGACTTCCACGTATCCCGCCGCTGCCACCATGTCGTGGTCGAGAACTGAGCACACGAATGAGCGGACAGATAACGACAACTGTTTAATCACTTATGGATTAAAGCACGCGGGCTTGCGCGTCTACATGTTAGCTCAACAGACACGATCGCATGCACTCTTGCCAGAGAACATCTTCCCACCTAATCGTCCCGCTTGTCACGTGATGCGGTGCACATAGCGCCATCTCCCGCCCGCGAGAAGCGAAAGAAAAAGGTGGCCGGGGATGGCAGGTAACTTCGAAGAATATAGACCTTCAGTTGTAGCTCTGTCACCAAACCCGTGCCATGATGTACGGGATGCGATCGCCGGAAATAATTCCAAGAACCAAGGCTTAGGTTCCCCGAAAAATATCCCACGAAAACTAGGACAATAAGACTTTTGGTCCCCTTCAGCACACTATCAAAATGCCAGCAGTGGTTCAAAGACCGAGTCAGAGCCAAGGGTGATTAAACAAAACAAATATATTCTCATCAAGTAGGCAGTTACACAAAACGTACAGAAACACGGCTTTTATAAACTCAAACTCAGATGGGTTACAAAGTTACACGAGGCCAACCAACTCGAACAAGCTCATGCACTGCAACAACGAACAAAACACAAAAGAGTCCTATTCACCAAGTCACTCGAGGCGTCTTCTCAGTTCGAAACTTGCAGGTGGCTTGTCAGCTGGCTCGTGGGACGGCGTCTGAGTCACGCACGACTTCTTGCTTCTTCTTTTTACTTGCAGCTCTTCTACTCCTTCTCTCTGCGGCCCGTGTCCGAGTGCTTATTCGCCTGGTGTGCGACCGATGGCGGCGCTGCGAACGGCGCCTGTATGACGTCAGAGCGGGGATTCGCGCGCTTTCGTCTGCTACGTAGGCCCAGCGCCGTGTTGAAGCCACCGTTGCGGTAAATCTCAACAAAAAAGCAGTTCAGTTGGTTATCTCGCGTATGGTGGCTACTGACGCTGTTCGAACAACCGTGGGTCTGCTTTTAACGTTCATTTAGAACTACGGCTCTTTGTTTTTTAGAACTGCGGCCGCTTGTCTCCGCGGCGAGTGCTGCGCAATGGTGAAGTACTGCTCTGTGCCTCAGTGTACTTCGTCCGCTCGTGAAAGAGGCGTTAGCTTTCACAACTATCCTAAGGACCCAAAGCTGAAGAAGTGGATGGTCAAGCTCAGAATGGGAAAGCGCCCCACGCCTTCATCGACCGTGTGCAGCAAACACTTCGCGGACAGTGACTTCTGCTACCCACCGTACGCGCCACTCTTCGGTAAGTTTGTGACCGTGTTTAAGCGCCTCGCCAATACTTAAGCCGTTTATTGTACGCAGGCTATAAGCATAGGCGACTTACACCAGGTGCGGTGCCGTCCCACAACCTGCCGCGAAGGCCCCTAGACAAGGAGCCGACGACGCGGCCTCCGAATCGCCTCGCGGGTAAGCGCGCCTCGTGAGCTCAGCTGAGCGGCGCAGGATATGAGACTACGGCTGCGTCTGGATGGTGTACATACGTATTTTACCTACGAAGCCACGAAGTCACCTACGAAGTCTCTTTTCATTTATAGAAATAATAGAAATGGTGCCGCAATTAAATATTTCATGGTGCCAACATTAAACATTCAAACTAGTCTCAATAGTGAACTTGCCTCTTAATTTAGAAACATTAACACAATGCAAAAGGCGATATGAGCTCGACACCAACTGCAGACCACCAGTGAACATAAATTCTATGTTATGTTACACGTTGACATTGCCTCACTCTGCTTTGCACGAGCAACGAGCATTGGCCACTTCACTGCTGTCGATCACGACAGAGACGTTGTGCGGTGGGTTGGTGAGTCCACTTGTTTGTAGGACGAGAGCGGCGACGGTGATGCGACCTCCGTTGACGGCCTCGACAGCGCATTCAACAACGTGGCCTGCGTCGTACACCGCCTCGCCCTCGATGAGACACCGCGACGTTTCGCAAGCTTTATCTACATACTTGTAGATGCTCGAGAACGGCACGCTTACTGTAATATCGAAAGGAACACCCAAACTAATTAGTATCGTACGGCGGAAACAAGATAACGAGCGCGAACACTCACACATAGTTTCACTTTCTTACGAGCAATGCGGTCGGTGGCATCGGCGCACTCGTCGGCCATCCGGGGGATTTCTTGGCCCTGTCGATTGGGCCGCAACTAAAACAAGTTCAAGATTACACTCGAAAACAATCGTTGCAGGCGTTAGTTGACCGTCGCGAGGCTGTTCGTTCGACAAAGTTCTCACGTGAAGCAGACGACACGCGTACAGGAGCAGCGGCTGCTGCAGCGCGGTTGAAATCGGAGTCCCCGCTCTGACGTCACACGCGAGAGGGCGCCACTCCAAGATCTCGAGGCCAATAGAGCCCTGGGAAGCAGTGCTAGAAGGTTCGGCGCGGCCCACGTGACTCAAAGTACACACAGTTGGGAACCTTCTCGCCCATTCTAGGCCCTCCCCCGTTGGGGCGGCGCCTCTTTCTCTCTGTCACTGTGCGAGGAGCGTCGGTGTGTACCCTCCGCCTCCTCTCTCTCCTTACGTCTGTCCCGCGCGCGCGCTCACCGCGATAAGAAAGCTTCCACAATATTCTCGCCTTTTATAGACGCGGCGTGACTTTGGGCGCCTCCTCCGGGCGCCGCTTTTCTTGTTGTTTTGGCCTTTCGACGTCGGGTTTCACTTCGAAATAGGCACTATTTTGTGACAAGCTCGTCTCCTCTCTTTTCACGTTCTTGTTTTCTTTGGCGTTGTTTTAGTGTGATTGCGAACCAACTAGCCCAAGAATACGTCTTGACTCACTGTCTGCTTTCTGCAGCCATGTCTGAAATGGAGTACACGGTCAATTTTCTTCTGACATTCTGACACTGCTTCTGTACCTCCATGGCAAATGTAGGCCGTTTCTGATACGCCACTAACTTGCATGTTAAAGCTAAAGCCCACTTTCTTTGAAAACGATTTCGTAAATAAGGACTATCGATATCAAGCAACACTGCTTGGTCAACAACAACGCCGTGAAAATGATAGAGATCTCTAAACTCGGTAACATGTAACGTTTATAAGCGATGCCCCCCCCAACAGCTACCCTTCCGTTCAGGTGCAGAATCTGTCGAGGGCTATCACTGTCTCTTGAGTGCCCTGCAACGTTTTTTTTATTTTCAGGCAATCCTCCAGTTACGTCACTTAAACGGGCCTTGCAACGCTTTTTGAACATAGCCAGAAAACTGTGCCTATCAGTCTTCGAGGCTCCTGTGAACATGTATGCCAAATGTTATTGCACTGCACGCACCAGGGGCCCCGCCCCCGTAGTCTAGTGGCTATGGCACTCGGCTGCTAATCCGAAGGTCACGGGATCGGCAGCTGCATTTCGATGGGGGCAAAATGGTGAGGTCCACGTACTGTGCGATGCCAGTGCGCGTTGAAAAACACCAGGAGGTCGAAATTTCCGGAGCCTTACACTACGGCGTCGCTCATAATCATAGCTGGTTTTGGGACGTAATATCCCAGAAATAACAATGCACGCACCAGAGGAATTCGCGCTTCGGTTTCCAACACAGCCGGAAAGCGCTGGCTCTTTTTCCGACACTGTATATGACGTCGCATGAGGTACCGACTAAATCGCTTGAAGCGGAAATGCCATTGAATTATTTCATAACCGCTAAAGATTATCTGATACGCCTTTTTGTTCGTCTTGAACTCGAAGAGGTGAAGAACATGCGCGTATATTTCTTAAAAAGCAACGCAAAAAGTCAAGCGACTTGCTCGGCGTCCAATGTGAAGTCATAATGTTGATAAAAGAGCGGGTGCTTTCCAGATGCATATGAAACCGAATTGCGAATTCCCTGATGCGGGGAGTATACATATAGCCCATATGTTCAAAGGAACCTCTACGACTGATCGGCATCGTTTTCTGGCTACGTTCAAAAAGTGTTGCAGGGATGCATGAGAAATGTACATACACACCGGGGCAGGCAAGGGCCACGCCGGGAGTAGACTTAGGCTGTCGTTTCGAAGTGTGCTGGCTGACTGTGCTCAATTTCCCTGACTTGATGTTTTCTAAAAGGCTTCGGGAGATTGTTTTACCCGAGTAGGGCAACGAGCTCGTTCTAGGCGCAGCCCAGTAGAAAGCCGGGACAAGAGTGCGCAAAGCCTGTGCGGCTCGTGCAAGAAATTAATTTTCGGGCAAAGCAGAATTAATGCCCCGCATCAATCGCTGCGAGGACGTTATATATACACTGCTGACTGCATACGAACCCGGAAGCGTGAGTCTGACGTCCATGGTAGATTATAAACCCTAACCAGGGAGGCATTTACTTCGTTGTGAAGGCTGCTGTATTAATACTTAACGGCGGCGATGCTGCGCAGCGATTTCAATATTGCATGCCCCGCGGGAACTGTGCTTTATTGCCGAGTCCAGTTAATAATTCGCACCCGTCGGAACCGACGTTTCGTGCGAGCCGCCCGGTTTGATGCCACGTGCGCTGCCCTTCCTTTTGTTGTCTCGAGCAGACTTCGTTGTGGCCTTTGTTTTTTTTTTTTTTTTTCTTTCCGCGAGTGAGTGGTGGTGGTGGTGGTAGTGATTATGGTAAGGAAAAGACGCTTATTTCTGCAGCCCAAATTGGGAGCACGGCGCAGCGTCTTGGGGAGAGGATAATGGGAAATAAAGAGGACAGAAAGGTAATGAGAGATGTCAGGGTTCGCTCAGCACTGCAGAAGTAAGCCGGCGGAAAGGGGAGGCTTGGGAGGGCAACCCGGGCTCAGTGATAGGCTGCGATGCCCGTCTCATCTATGAAGTCCACCAGAGTCTGCAGCGCTGGTAGACGGGGGCGAGTCGGGAACAGCATGTGTCTGCCGCGACACGTGGTGACGTGCTGTGCGTGTAGCTCCCTTCGCCTGTCCGAATCATGTCTTTAAATAAAGGACAGATGTCCAAACAACCTCGACCGAATTTTTCTCCCAAGAATATTTGTTACGGGCTTTAAGTCGGAAACAAGAAGTTACTGCTAAATTATCTCGTATTTAGTTAAGTCGAAACTGCATAAACGCGAATATGTACGCGAGAGCAACGAGCGTCGCGGCCAGACTCCGCTTCACGCCGCTCGCCGCCTGAAAATCAAACCCCATGGCAACCGACGGTTCCAGCGATGTATCAACGGATGTCTCCCCGGAGTCGCCAAACCAAAACTGGGTTGATGCACGCGGTAATAATTTAAAGTCAACTGCTTTGCTCTGCAAAGTAATGTCACGTACATTCGAATGCATTTTAATCGTTTTGTTTATTTTGGTACTTCATGTTTTCACAGTTTATTGCAAGCGCCGTGACAAGCGTGCTTGTATCAGAACCGCGGCAGGACGTCATTCACGACTTGTACCTGCCTCTTGCCATTGGTTGTCGCTCGTACAACTTCCGGGCCATGAGCGATCGTCTTTCTATATCCAAAAACCGAGTGATCGACCAAGCGATACAGTCGCGCTACGGCCGTTGCGCCGTGAGTGGATTTGATAATCCCAAAAATCACCCGAAATCGCGGGTCTACTTACAGCCGATGTAATGCGAGTGCATACGTGTCTGCTTTATGCGCTGGGGATGACACGACACCATACCGACATAAGTACTACTCGTTTTTGTTTTCGTATTGACCGGTATTCACTGAATGAAACTGCTGAACGTAGCGGAACCTTGTCGGGTCTTTTCGTGTGATCTATCTCCCTTAAGCGATCGAACCCAAATTTATTCCTAAATTTCTTTCTCATGATCAGGATTCTAAGTGACCAGGACAAACATATATTAATTGTTGGCCATTCATCCAATCATGGATTAATTGAGAGATTAGGCATCAAAACTGGCTCATGTAGGCATCAAAATCACTCATGTAGTCGCGTCGTGGCTGGACCGAAAACCAGCCCGAAGGGTATACATTCAGACGATGAAAAAATGTACGCTGTACACATAGCCGTGAGCCGGGTTGTCCATTCAAGAATAACAGAGAGAGAGGGGGTAACTGCAACACCCACTCCTCCTCCCAAGCTCCTCCCACTGAGGCCATTTTAGTTAAAGGGGCCCTGAAACCATATTTTACTCGTTGAGTTTTGCATCGAAACGGGTTCGTTGTATTGTTCTGAGGTAAATGCAAAAAGAATTTTCGAGATCGATGCAGGCAAACGCAAGTTATTCAACTTACAAATTCAAAATAAAAGCAGACGACAGATATCGGCATCCCAAGGCGTGCATGCTGCTTCCAATCAAAACGCGGCTTACATCTTGCAGAACCGGAACCGTGCTGCCCTCTGTGGCCTTCCTACCACAACCACCACGTGGGCCGCACAGCGATCCTTGTGTCAGTTACAAGCAAAATGAAGTTGTAATGCCCAAATTTGTACCTTTAGCAAGCATAAAACACGTTCTGAATTTGGAATTTCTTATATTCGGTGCATTATCGATATGTGCGGTGTATATTTTTATTCCCTACTGTTCCCGGCCAATCAGAACCTGCAGCAAAGCAGCATGGTGATGTCATATCCGCTCGGAGAAACTGTTGATGTATGGCGCTGCAGTCAGCGTGGAAACCGATTTCAGGTACAAATTAAAATATAATACGGTTCAATTTCGCCGCTTTCACTGGTGTTTCGGTCATCGTCAAGTCGCACACAAAGCAAATGTGCAATAAAATCAATGTGCGTAAAATGCGTTTCAGGGCCCCTTTAAACCGCAGTGCAATCTAATCAAGGCTACAAGCTGATTTGGCGCCCCTTCAGATAATTGGGAGAGGAGGGGGCATTATATATATATATATATATATATATATATATATATATATATATATATATATATATATAGACCTATTCCATGTTGGTAAACAGTGGTAGGCACCGGCGATATAACCAGGGCTTGTGTCGACGTCGCGGCGCGGAGGCCCCGCCCACCACTTGCCGCGGCCCTGCACGGTCGCGCCACCGCCGCCGGCGAAGCGTGTGCGAAAGCTGCCTCCGAGCACAGGGCGTCGGAGCGCCGACGGCGTGTTTACAAGTTTGCGAGGGGCAGCCGCGTGAGATGAAGTTGCGTTAGCTCTGTAGTAAGCATTCAATGAATGTAGAAAAGAATGTGCCGACGCCCAGCTATGACAAGATGTGAGAAACTGATTGAAAGGACAAGCACCTTGACACATGATGCGAATGATCGCGAGCTATCATGTCGGCATCGCTTCATGCGTATGCTTTAATTCGGTAACTAGCGCAAGGATGAACCACTTGAAACAGCGAGACTTGTTTAAATACGACTTGAAGATGCCTCAGCTAGAACACTGTTTCGCGCTAAAGACCCTAATCCCTACACGAAATACTTGCGGAAAAACAAATGTAACGGAATAGATATCTCAAGCATGCGATATTGGTGACGCTATAACGTATGTAAATATGGCTGTGCTAACGCACACACACACACACACACACAAAGGAATAACGTGCCAAGGACAAGGCTGTCAAATAACCGCCAGCAAGGCGCATAACCGCGGCTTGCGGCTCTGCCCATACGCTCAGTTCCGATCGTGAAGGCGTGAAGTCCTGTAACGACGCGGCAAATTCCAAGCGTGTAGTTCATTCGAGCAGTCTGACAATCGAAAAAAAGTTTGAAGCGCATCACAACCACTATATACAGCATTGCCAAAGACACTTCTCGTGTGTATGCTATCGCAGCCGCAAGCAATTTGCAAAAGCGTCGCTGTAATCGGCCTTTCGCTCACGGCTACGTGAATTGAGCTCTTATATATTTGTTTCACTTGAGTGAATGAAATTCGCATGACGTATGTATAGCTTCCCCACTTCAATAATGCACGGCGACCGCGATTACTTCTACACATCGAGCTAAGCTAACGTCGTGCGCTTACGGTAGGCGTCATCGCTCTGTGTCCGCACTTTGTTTATGCCAAGAAACTTGGTGTCGAGCATTACACTTGACAAACTTGTGAGAATGCTATTTCTCTCAAATGAAACAAGCCTCACAAACACTATATAATTACACATATGCTTAGTCGTGACGAAAATGTTTGGCGCATAACCGATGCGCCAAACAGCCGGCATTACAGGTTCGTCCCTTTTTTTAAAACAGACATAAACAGGAAACCGATAAAAACCTATCGCACATATCTTGTGCGTTGCTGAGCAACCAACCCATGGCGCAGGTCATCGGTTAACACTTTTTTCTTCATTTCACGGCGGTGAGAAGCGCCCGCACCAGCGAAAACGCAGTGGCTGCTACGGTAGGCGCGCCGGCGGATGCCTACCATGCGAAACCAAAACTCCCGACGACAGCGCCACCGCATCTTCGTGACGTAGGCCCGGTGGAATAGGTCTATAACCCCCGTATGCAGAGATGTAACTTGCATCGCGCCTGGACTTGACTTGCGGAAGTCGGCCCGAAGCACGAAGCGGACTTGAAACCGTCCAAGTCTGCTTTCGCGTTTCATAGACGCTCGACCTGACCAGACCTGACTTACTTGACCAAGTCAAGGCCGTGCTTCAATGCAAGCGCGTGTTGCTCGTCTGTGTTCGAGGTTAATAATAAATTCATTAGCGTAAGACACGTTGTACGGCAAAAAAGTACGCCTTCTTCGAAATATCAGTCAGCGCACACACGCTGAAGTGTGCTTTGGGTCAAGTTATTGCATTCCGCGACGGGCTGCTGCTGTGATATACAGTGTTGCTTGGTGAAAGAGGCCATTATCCGCGGGTTTCAGCGCGGTCTCCAAGAGCTGCACAGCCTTCCTTGTTTCTGTTTTCGCTTCTCTTTACCTAAAGGTCTTGTTTCGCGTGTGTATAATTGCTCATACAGAAGCCAAAGGATTGGTGTGCGTTCATGGTGCCTTTCAACGGCTCTTGCTCTAGATTGTCCCAAGGCGCTCGTGAGTCGTCTGGGCTGACACCTTGATGTGATATGCCGGTGCGATCGCATATGATCGGTTTTTGAAAGAGTTCGCCTTTCTCCCGTAGGCACTCCAAAAGAATTGCAGCTGCCCTTGTTATAATCCGACTACGCGACCCTTTCAAGAAAAGACCAAGATAGACGAACGCGCTAGGTCGGAATGTCAGCAAAAAAAAAAAAAAGATAAGAACGAACAAAACGAGATAAACGCGCTCCGAACGACGAGTACGGGCTACGTGGGTCCCCCTGTCCGGTCTCGCATGATTCACGCTGCCCGCAAGAAGAGCAGAAGGAAAGTACGTACACGTGCAGTCTGCTTTACGTGAAACATTCCACGTAGACAACAAAAGGACTAGAGTGTACATGCCATCGTCTAGTAAATCAGGTTTCGGAGCCCGCATGCCGGCCACCGCGCTACGTTTGGAATGATACTGCTGTCATGTCAACAGGGCTTGACGCTGAAACGTTGCAGCCGCGTGCGATCTCGTCCCAAGATAACGCATACAACCAAAGGCGGCACCCGGTTTTACAAAATATGAAAAGAGCCTGCTGACCGCACTCGTGAATGACTACGGGCACACCATGGAATGCCACGTTGTTTGAAACATATAAAGGATAACCACGTACGGTATCACGCGGCACGGTAACCGACAATAGAAAGAAATGTTAGGATAAACTAAAAGAAAGCGGAATAAGGAAGCTGCAAAAGAAAAGCGATATCACAACAAAATTCCTAAGCGCACATCACTGGCTCATTCGGGCCGCTTTTATATTTTCTCGTTGGATGACGGCGTGACAAGTTCGGCAAGAAAACGGTTGACAAACCGATCCCTCGAGGTAAAAGAATCGCTAAAGATACATGAGCAGCACTTCCGCGTCGTCACCATCACTTTATTGCACGCGTGTGTGCAGTCGAGGCATCTGCTTACACAAAGTAATCCGGCCACTTCATGAAAATCCCGTGTCATTTTAGGAGATCTCGCAAACTGCAGGAAGCACACCAAAATCCAGCACAGCGGCTTCGCAGTGAGCAGGGTCATTTTTCCAAACGCACGACACACATGTTGACGGAGGAATCCGCACGAGACCATCGGCGACTGTTTGAAGCGTACTGGTGCCGTGAAACCACACAGCCGGTAGCTGCGCAGCGTCCAAGGCACAGGCTGTTTTCCGGAGTAGTCCTCGCTTTCTCGGCGAGGCATCGTACCCAGAAGCTGTCGCCTGGCGTTTTCGTGCACATGTGGCGAGCGAGGTATTGTTCGTCGTACAGCGTCCCCTAGCTGCCTCGGTCACGCGGGGGTGGCGGTGGAATTTTCGACTCGCGATGCGCTTCTGAAAATGCTGCATCCACGGTGTGACAAGCAAATTCACGAACAGGTAACCTCCGCTTGACGTCCGTACGGGGGGCGGCCATGTTGGAATGAAGCACGAAGTCACTTTCAAGCTAGCCCCTGAGCAGACTTGAAATGAGAGCGGACTTCGGCCCGTCCAAGTCCTCCGCAAGTCACCCGCAAGTCAAGTACGATTTATGACATGCGGCGAAGCGTTCTTGAGACTGGCGCAAGTCAAGTTCGAGCCAAGTTACATCTCTGCATACGGGGGTAAGCAACAAAAGGGAGTACGACGCACGTTGGTTTTTGCACAGTATATTTACTGACGTTTCGGCTGGTGGACCAGCCTTTGTCAAAGGCTGGTCCACCAGCCGAAATGTCAGAAATATACTGCATTTCGATGGAGGCGAAATGTTGAGGCCCGTGTACTGTGCGATGTCAGTGGGCGTTGAAGAACCCCACGTGGTCAAAATTTCAAGAGCCCTCCACTACGGCGTCTCTCATAATCACATCGCGGTTTTGGTACGGTAAAGCCCCATATTCAATCAATCGCGTGTGATCACAAAGCTTGCGCTTACAACCTGAGCTTTTCTTATTTTTTAACGGGTTATGTCGCCTTTCTTACCACATAAGTGTGTTTAACTAGTTTTCTCCGCTCTGAGTAGTGGGAAATACCGGACAAACTAAAGCGTTACGTTGTTATTTTCGTAGTCTGCCGCTGTCGCATTGTCATGGCCTATAAGCACTGACTTGTCATTTAGCTAAGACTCAGCGTCTGTAGTTATTTCGGACCACCTTGTTCTGAAAACGACCATAAAGGACCAATTTTGTCACAGTCGGCGTTTTGTACTATTGTTCCGTGCCTTCGGGATTTTTTTTTTTAATTGCACAAGGAGTGGCACTTTAGTCTTCTCACTGCGGAGTCGTAAAATGCGTTGTGGATAAAGTGCCTGCGCTCCGTAACTGAACACATTTTTTTGTGCTGACTCTTCATTGCAAGAACGAGTACGCGAACGTACGGCTGCTACGAAATGCTGCTATTGATAACAGACGCTTTGAAAACCGGGTATACACTTCGCAAAAGAGACAACGAAAAGGTAGAGACAGCAAATTTATTCTTATCCTCGTCTGTCCTGCGGGGTAAATATTTCATAAATGTTATATATTATACGAGATGTGTAGCCAACAATCAAGTTATATTAATAACTGAGGTTCAGTAAGCGGTTTCTTGCGTACTTCAGGAGCGGCACAGTTCTCCTAACGAGCCTCAGTTCGCTGGTTGCGGAGGCAATATCTGTGTGAAAGTGCGCGCGTGCGCGCTGACTGCATAATATTGCTTAAATAAGCTAAATGTGGAGGCGATGTCGTGGATCGTGGGAAGGCGCGACGCAACTGGCCACGTCTCGTGCGTGAAACCTTTGCAAGCTCTCAAGAATACAAGCATTCCGTGCCTTAATTCTGCAGGCGGCTACAAAAAGAAAGGAAAAAAAAGAAAAAAAATGAAGGCATTTCCACGCCTGTGCAATCCGAATAAACAGGGTAGCTGGCACAAACTCCACCACCTTGCGAACGCATATTGACTCTCTCTACATCATCTTCTTCTTTCTTCCATCTTTCTATTTAATTCTTTTTCTACATCTTCTTCTCACTTCTCTTTCTTCTCAGTCATCTTTTCTCTCTTTATATATTTGCACTATCTCTTCCTTTCCCTCATCATCACCCTTACACCAGCCCTTCTCACCCTCACTTCCCTTTCGCATCCCTTTGCTAACCTACACTGTAGAAGGCAATACCATGCGTCACCCTCTCCCCTCCTCATTACCTTCCCCCTCACCCTTAATTATATTTCCCTCCACCTTACAATACTATACTATGCATGTTATACTATACTAAGAGCTGCTTGGCACATACCCACTTTCCATACTACCATGGCTATGTCACGTTTTACCCTCTCCCCTTCTCCTTTCCTTCCTTCTCACCTTCTCGTCACTCCTCGCTTCCCTTCCCTATGCTATGCTAAGAGCTGTTGGATACATACCCACTTTCTGTGCCGCATACCCGCCGTTATGTACAGTGGGCTGATGGCACGAACACATTGGGCAGCTGGGTGAAAGTTTAGCGCGCACCAGTACCCAGTATGAATCGTTGTTTGGCTAGGTTACGATTATTTATTATTTATTTATTTGTACATGCTGCAGCCCTTCATAGGGTTATAGCAGGAGCGGGGAATGCAACATATGGTAAGTACAGAACAGAAAAAAATTCTGTGATGAAAACTGTGGAATATGTCTATATAGTATTTGCGAGTGTATTTGCTTACGGTTTCGTACTTCAGATTATTCAAGGATGTTGGCCATGGCAAAGTGGCAGAACAGCTGAACGTCATCATTGACACATTCTATTATTGCGTGCCTTTTGTAGTCACCTTTCTATTCTACTTGTATACACGTGACTCACTTCATTTTGTTTTCCCGGCGTGCAGTGCAGCGCATTCATTGTAGCTGCCGATGCGATGATGCGATACACACCCCCGACATCCCTTTAACATTATTTGATGACAGTGGAGGCTGCCGTTGAGTTACAGTTTGCTTCCATGCTCATTTTAAGAGCTTGCCCAAGGGACACTAACAGCCCCTTGATATAAATAGCCCTTAGTTCCTACAGCGATGTAAGACCACACCTTTTCAATAACTAGACGACAGGTAAAAGTGACTAAATTGCGAAGTGATGGGGAAGACGGGGGACCAAATTACGCAGTACATTTTCCGACAAGTTCTGCATTCACGTACCAGCCTTCTTGTTAATTCGGCGGCAATATACCACTAAAAGGGAAAAACAAACGGCGTTCTAAATCGCTGCAGGAACACAGAATTTTCGTCCTCAAAGTGGCAGACCCCTCACGGACAACACAAGAGTGACATGGTAGAATAAAAAAAACGCGACGGTGTCATGAATGGCGGGGCGGCGGAGCTGGACTGCTGCTGCCATCTGTTTCCCATATGCCGTAGCCTGTGCACTTCGCGGTGCGTTCTCCGAGATATGCAACGCGCCCGCTGACAGTGTCGTACACGCGCTAGAAGCTTGTCCATGAAGCGTTGTTTTCGCATATTACGAATATCAAAGGCTACATCAGCCTTAAAACTTAAACTTCGAAGGTAAAGTTGATTTATTAATAGGTTCTGTCAAGCCGATAGCATCCCAACATAAATGCGCAGCAGTACAAAAATGAGTACAGGCAAGAAGTGTGTCCATTTTCTTGCATCCTTATACCCTCTTATATTGTTATGAAATGTTTTTAACGCGACATTTTTATACCTGCAAGAATGATCACGAATATTGACTTTTCTGAACATTTGCCTTCGCTTCCGGGGACCAGATGGCGCGCAAGAAGCCGAGGGCACGCACACGCCGCGCGAGAAACGAACGATTGCAGGAACAAGAGCTACACCGAGCGCAAACAGGATGGCGCCACAAGTCTGCTCGGTGTGAAGAGCGTGGGCGGCGGTTGTTTTTGCCTGGGCGTTCCTACAAGGTTGATCGTAAAAGCTGAAGTTAATTCTTTTGACCATCTGCGCCCACAATGCTGATGTAAGTTAAAAAAAAAAAAAACACGTAACCACCCCGTTTCCCGATGGCACTTCAGGATTCCGAGAGCTGCGTGCTTGTGAGCACCTTTGTCGACGTTCTTTGGTTTATCTAAAAAGAAAAAAAGAACTGCGCTGAATTACGCAGCGAAGACAATGAACGTTCGTTTCACATTAGGGAACTATCGTCCCGATCGTAAAAACCGAGGTTTTGTAACCCGCAGTAAAGCTGAAATCATATTGGGTACTGAAGAGCACAGGCAGCGTCGATGAGGCCAACGCGTTCACGAAACGAAGCTCCAGGAATTCGCGTCTCAATAAAATAAAGCAAAGCCACCGGAAGTGGCGTTGCAAGCCGCGGCGTCTAAAATAAGTTCGCGGGCAGCACTTTTCAATAACGTTTACTATGCACCCCCTTGTTTTGCTAAAGTTACCACCCGCTTGATTTGCACAAATTTGTATCAAATTCGACATATCTGCTGTCTCACACCCCTCTTCACATTTAGACACAGGCCTTAATGTCAATTCTAGAGAAACCCTTGGTTCTACCCTCGCAAAGCCACGTAGGCTATCGGTCTCGAGGACATACCGTGGCGCCATCTGCCGGAAGCTCTCTGTGACGTAGAAACAACATCACGTGATACCGGCCACGAAGTGTAAGACGTCTACAATGTCGCGGCTCGTTCAGACACGGTTTTTTTTCGTGTTGCAAGAATTGCCAGTGTGTGTCTGAACCTGTTGTACAGGTCGGCAAAGTATATTGCGAGCGAACAAGAGGCATCGGCCGCATCGTCCACGCTTGTCGGAAGGTGTGCACGTGGTACTATGCACGACGAAAGTGTTGAGGCCGCTCGCGTAAAAGGTGCTCAGAAAATTTAGTTTACTATCACTGGAAATACCTCACACATCCCGCGAACAGTTACTTATTCAAGTGCGAATACGCGTTGCTATCTCGTGCACTGGCGCGGACGGTGCACGGGCGATAGGTGACATTTCAATTCGCGTTGACAGCTGTGCATGGTTCACGGCATACCTTCCCATCCCTTCGCCCCAGTTTAGGGCGCATGATGAAGCGGGCGATATATGTGATTTTTTGATATTGCTAATTCAACGCGCATGTCAATGCAGAGAGACATGCATACGGCACGTGCCACTATACAAGTCCTGTGCGCAGCATTCATCGCGGCGCCCGGTTTGTCACTTTTGCCAGTATTGTCGCGGGATAATGACGTCACGTGGTTATTTATCACCAGTAAATTATACTTTAAATTCATGTATACGGTTCCGCCATGTGCGCGCACGTATCTCTGTGTGCAGTATCTTGAGTGATGACAAAATCAAAACATCCTATTAATTGCTGCGATGACGCTGCTCCGTAAACAAAACACAGATTCATCTATAGGCGCAAACACGTGTCGTAAGTTCGAATGCCTACAGTCCGAGACAGTTTATGCCGTACTCACTAAACGTTTTAGCTCCAACGCCGTGCACAAAATCGATTTCGCGGAATGCTTCCCACACACCCGAAACGCATGAGCACCTGGCTGTTTCCCCATTCTCATCTTTTTCAGCCAAGACGCTTCGTTTTGGGGTATATACGCGTAAAAATTACACCCAGCTTGGTCAAATACGTCAATCGCTGCGGCACCGAGCAGTACTCCGTGCTCAAAAGACAGAAGAAAAAATAACAGGCTTGGCGAAGAAAGCCAGAGCGCTTCGCCGGCGGCGGCGAAGGCGTCACGTGATGTTTACTACGTCACAACGACAGCAGCGCCGGTCTTTCCAGTGGTTGCCCTCGAGGCCTCGAGGCCAATATCGGTCCCATTACTGCGTGCTGGTATTCGTGAAAACGTTTTGCTCAGTTTTCCATTGTGGACGCCCTTTCTCCGGACACTTTCGGGTTGTCTTTGAAAGCAAAACTTTTCAGAGCGCAGCTGTATACCTCTACCCTGCCATCGTTATTTCGCACCATCAGCAAAAAATTTTGGCTGATCTCTAAGGTAGTGCAAAAGCCCCTGTGGTGCAGAAAGCTTTAATCGTTGAATGATTTATGGGGCTTTACGTTCCAAAACCACGACGTGATTATGAGAGACGCCAAAGTGGAGGGATCCGGAAATTTCGACAATCTGCGGTTACGTCCACTGCCTCAACATTTCGCTTCCACCGTAATGCAGCCGCCCCCGCAACTGAATGCCATGGCCACTAGACCCCCGTGGCGGGGCCCTCGCAGTAATAATAATAATAATAATAACAATAATAATAATAATAATAATAATAATAATAATAATAATAATAATAATAATAATAATAATAATAATAATAATACTAACGTTCCAGTGCGGCGTCCCTTATCAATTTTGGGATGTTAAAACGCGTTGTATAACTGCATATCAAATTTTTGAGAACATGTGGGAACCATTGCGCCAATGCGACGCGCAGCATATGCGTGCGTCATTCAAAAAGATATTAGTCATCATGGTTGATTGACGCGCTGGAAGGCACTAAAAGGATCTGACAAGTTGCGCGACCTAATGAGCGCAGCCAGCAGGCAACCATTGTTTTTTAAGGAAGGTTTATCCAGGACATTTTCAAAACCTTTTAGCGCACAAAACACAACTACAAAGAAAAGGAGACACACAAGGACAGGACAATATCCAGGACAATAGCGAACGAGAAGACCAACCAGTAAATCTTACAACAAGCGTGCGAAGGACGATGCACCGAGTGCACGTTGCAGTTATCGCGTAACTGGAACCAAACGTGCTTCGTCAAAAGAAAGAAAAGAAAAGAAAAAAAGAGCATGCAGATCCAACTCACTAATGAAACCTAAGTGCGGTGAGGTGATATTTGCTCATAGGTACACTAAAGTGAAACAGTAGATCTGTTTATACCGATAGACTCACTCATTTCGCCATCAAGAGCTCAATGTTAGAAGAGAAAATGAAGGTTAAAGTTTCATTCTTTGACCTTGGCGCCATAACCTCCGCGCCGCAACAACGGTATGACGTCACAGATCTCAAGCTCATTTTTTTGTACTTTGGCAACGTTGGCCTAATGGCATTTAATGACACCGTCGACGTTAAGTAGCCGGCCACCTGTGAACACAATTCATTTCTATCGGTGAAAACTTATCCGGGCCATATCAGACGCCTTCAAAACCTGTGATGTCACATTGAGTTGGTGCGGAAACACTCAGGACGACGCCGCCTGCATTTTCTCTTTGCGGGTTTATTCACTTAACAAGCGCCTTCTCGAGGCAACACTTTTAAAAGGGGCGCTTTTGGTTTTGTGAAAGAGGGATTTACTTATACGAGAAGAGTCGGGATCGAACGCGCGCTTTTTGGGCCGGCATACGAGCACCATAACCACTAGACCACCGTGGCGAACTACATGGTACAACAACACACTTCCCTCGGTATATTGCGTCCGTGAAGAGGGTACCCAGCGTTGCAGCGTACACCTTCACGATGAAACGCTGGAAAGTGACCGAAGCAAACTTCGAGAGGCAACTGCTGCTGAAAAAACATGAAATGTAGTAGCGAGGAACGCCTAGTTAAGATATAGCGCGGTATAAGTAGCGAGGCTGCCGGTAAAATCAAGTCGGTGAAGTCTCGGAAAATCATCGCAAAGAGATCTGTACAGGTACAAAGCCTGCCGAGGAATCGCATTAACAAATGTAATGTTACGTTGCAGAATAGTAATACGCCACTACGTGTCGCGGAAAGTGGATTGCATAACGAGTGCGAGGAATCACTTGAAAGAACACAGGGCTGCATGCTTTGTAGCTCTGAACCCATTACAGAGGCATCATCAGCATCATCATTACGAAACGATTTTCTTCAACCTTTCCGCATCATTACTACGAAGCGCTGCCTCGTGAAGCAGCTTTGTCGTATCGTGCCGTGCGTCACGCGACAGGCGACGTGCGCAGTCGGGCGCAGTCGTGCGCATTATTATTATTATTATTATTATTATTATTATTATTATTATTATTATTATTATTATTATTCCACGCTGATACATAAACAAGGACACAAGGAGCAGTGGCCTACCCGGAAATTTCTTTCGGGAGGGGCTCGGAATCTTCAACAAACAGGGGGAAGAAGGGGGGCCGGAGCTGCAACTTCATTAATGCACATATACAGGGTGTTTTTTTTTTTTTTTTTGCTGCAACACATTTTTTAAATTAGAAAAACATAAATCGCGGGAATGTCTTGTGTACCATTCGAGTGTACGGGTTGGCGGCCTCTAGATAAAGAACAATTACCGCACTTGCATGCATAATTAGCGAAATTACGCTAATGAACTTTTTAATTATCAGCAATTCGTGGCTATAGTAAATGAGTACTTTGGAGCCCGTCCTCGATACTACCTACCCCAACGATCAAATTTTGAATAGCGGAGTTCATGTCGGAGCTACGCGAACAATTAGTTCCCCGTGGCAGGCTCCTTGAAACCGAAATCGGCCGGGCAAAGAGCGTCTGTGACGTCGATGTCGCCGCCCCCACCGGCCGCGCAAGCAGCTTGCGTTATCTCCTTCTTATCTGCGGCGTTGGGCCCCGCGGGCGAGTGACGAAAGCCGTGATGTGCCATTCAACGGGGCACTGGCATCACCCACCCTCACAGTTGACTTCCTCGGCGGTTCTCTCCGTCTATTTTTCTTTCACCATGCTTCTCTACTGTCTACAATGTTCACACATTTCTCTTACGCGACTGGAAGAGTTTAGTATTGAGTTATCGCTCATTTCTCACTATTGGCGACAACAACAAAAAAGGGCTGTTACTGCGCATTGAAGTAGCAACTTGTGTAGTGCGCTGTATCACTTACACGCATACTTGCGTTTAAATGCCTCGCATGTCATGTTCCATGAAACGCTTGCAAAGCCTTTAACTGGCTCAGTTAGTCAAGCTATGTGACTGTATACGCCGCTTGAGTGCTATCACGATATTTGGCACGCGACCATATTAAGTAAGCGTTTTAATACTCAAACGCGTCGCTTTCTTCGCATCATTACTTGCGTGCCCGTGACAAGAAAATGTTCATTTTTTATGCGCATAAAAAAAGATGTGTTCTTCAAGCGAAAAACGTTTTCTATTTTCCGTCATGCTCACAATTGCATATCGCGAGACGATATCGCTGTAGTACTGCATTTACGCGTGATGTTTCCCTCTTGACTTATTCAGAAGGACGCTAAGTGCACTTCGACGTATACTTGAAATGCACAGCAGCATCCAAACTGAAATAACTGTGCCGAACCGGATGTGCGACGATGACATAGCACGCTCACGACACAGGCGCTCAGTGATTTTAAGAAAGATTAAAGACTACAGCGCAATGCGAAATAATACTATAACTCATAGTTTTATGCTTGGATAAGAATACATGAAAGCATTCAACACTGCACCGGCTGAGGGAACAAACACATTGGAGGACGTGTGTGACGTACGCGCGCATGTAAACAAACGCACAGTGGCTAGCAGACGACGCAAGGAGCTATCCACACTTGGGAGCTTCGTCCACTCGCCGCTAGGCGCCGACTGTGCTCGATCTCGAGACCAATAAGCCGCGTTCGTACAGCTTCAAGCGTATGCGCCGACAGTACAGTGGTAGCACGTGTACCGGAACGCAGCACGTGTACAGGAATGCTGCGAGTTCCATTCCCAGTACATCAAAGAAAATGTGTCTGCTTGTTCTTTTTTTGTTATTTTTACGTATATGTTTAATGCGTCACTTCCGTTACGGATATGACGTGTGGGGTCGTGGTGGACGCTGGCATAAAAATTTTCGTGTTTAAAGAAAAAGGTGACGCAGTAGGATGGAATTAAGAATCCCATGAAGCACTGCGCGTCGCGGCTGCGGTGTAAATCGCTCACTGTATCGTTGCCGTCTTTATTTACAGCTGTCGTTGCCCTGCAGCGTCGCGGAAGGTGGATAAAGGCTACAAACGCAAGCGCCTCCAGTGGTCCTCTCGAATTAATGACCAGATGGTGGTCCCGTGGCTGTCAAATGTTAGCAAGTATAGCCCATATGCAATTTACAAGGCGCGTTTTTGAGTGTGCCGTTTGCTGGGCTGCTCACGAGACTAGGCAACATGCACACTGCCCCTTGTAGAAATGGAAATAGAATATGCCACTTTGTCTTGTTTCTGTATCTTTATACTTTCTGTAATGTTGGTTTCCTTGACGTGAAGCTACCGTTTAACGGTATAAGGCACGGCTAATGGATAGGAAAACCAAGAAAACTGAATGGAGAAGACTGCATGAAAGTTTTTTTTTTTTTTCTAGCCGGCGATTTGCGTTGTGGAAGCACGTTTGCAAGGCCCCTTATTACTGGTAGTATCTCTCGGATCCACGAATTATAGTGCTGAGCGGCGGAGAAGAGTGATATATTCTTTATACGCAATGGCGCTAACCGGCTCTGCTCCAGAGCTGATTGGGTGGTCGGTCGCAATATGTCCACTTGGTTTCAGCTTTTCCGCGGCAGCAAGAACGGAGGACACCCCCTCGCGCTGCCTCATTCCAGCGTTTACCTTAGCTTCCTTCAATGTTTGCTACTTTTTACGGTGGAAAGGAAGAAAATGTACTGCATCCCTGTGAAGACCTGAAGCTGTATGTGCGGTTACCCGAACCATGTCGGGTGAGATTCTAGAGAAGTGCACTAGTTGATTCGCATCGCTTGTTATTTTTCCGGTATTGCCATTCTCCAGCCACCTTTCTCCTCCTTTCCCTTCCTCAGTTTCCCGGTCGGGTAGCCGACCCCGAACATCTTTACCCTCTTCGTCTGCGATCACCCAAGTCGCTTAGCTGTCATGACGGAAGGGTGCGAGAAAGTGCACGCTGTCACTTTTGTTGTTGCCGATGTGACGCGGCGTACGCACCAAGTTCTCAAAGAGCTAGCTTGCACGAGAAAATGAGAGCGATCGTGTGCAAATGCGTTATCTCGTGAGTGGCCGATGTTAGGCGTCTGTGCGCCATAATGTGTAGGGAATCGTGTACTGCCCTTTAAGGGACGCTCTGGACAGGCGAGCATTATTATTGAGTCACGGCTTCCGATGAACACATTCTGACATCAGTGCGGTGCGAGAACCCTTCAAAATTATGCCTCTGGCCCTCAGCGTGAAAATCTACGGCAGCGACAACACCATACCTGGGGGAGGTTATCCCCTCTTCGGGGTGTGGGTCGGAGAGGTTGAAAGGAGGGGGAGAAAAATCGGTCAAATAGCAACTTTTCGCGTATACACAGATCCGGCAAAGGAATTAGGTGTAGGAAACGTGCCGTACAGTCGCTCGGTGTGTTCGTCCGCGAGTTAACGGACTCCCTGGCTTTAGTCGAGCGTTCGTTTAAATTAACCTGAAGCTGAGCAGTCGGTGCAGTGGCGGTGATCGCATAGTCCGACCAAAAGGACGAACTGCCTGCGGCGCGACCCAAGTTGTAGCTAAGGCGCGGAGCTCCGGCCCGATTTCCCACGCTAAACATTCCGCGTGAGCGCCACGGAGCCGCTGGCGAGGATCCCTTTGTTGCCGCTCGGGGGGAGAGGGAATGGCTAGGCGAGTCTGCCATCCATCAAAGATACAAGCAGCCAGCCATGCCATGCCTCTGCCATGGCAGCCAGCCGTTCGCGTCCCGCTGCCGGGCGCGCTACCTGGCGGTGTCGAAGGCCCTGTTGTGCGCTTGCTGCCGTGCCACAGCCTCGGGTCGGCAGCGAGACAGCCGCGGGCCCGCCCTCCTCCGCCCGGGGCCGCTACACAATGGCACGCCTCTGACTGGCGCTATTCAGCCGCGACAGCTGAAGGAAGCGCTCGCTTTCGCCCCTCTTCTAGCGGCCTCTTGTTGCTTCTCGGGCGCCTTTTGTGTATATCCGCTGCTTGCGGTGCAGTTGTGTGCGTGTGCGTGCGTGTGTGCGCGTGCTTTGAAAAACGCCAGGCCATTGGAAAGTTGTCAATGATCCGTTCTCGTCGTTTCTTGTTTGAGCGAATTTTTTTTCTTCTTCTTGTTTTGTTATCACGTCCGTCTTTCGCTCTTTCCTTCCTGCCGGCTGCTTGCTTCCGTTGTTATCAACGCTTTGACTATCGTGTCTTTTTTTTTTTCCCTCTTTCTTTCGTGTGTGCGCGCCTTACCACCATCTTCCTGTTCATTCTATAAGCATCTCTTTCGCTCGGGACGGCCGTTTGTTGTGTTGAGGCCGAGTGAATGCAGTGTCCCGTCGATTCGAGCAGAAACGGCCGGACCGCGCTCTTTCCAAGAGGCACTCGCAAACGGTAAGGTAACTCGGTGATATATAAAGAGGGCGAAAATACATATCCGATGTTTTGGGAATGCCGTGTTGACAATGAGAGGTCCCTTGGGTCTCCTACACGAAGTTCAAGTTGCCATTGGGTGCTTGGATGTGGATGACGAGCCGAGGCGGCGGGACCACGCGCCCGCACCATACGATACACGAAAACAGCCGCGTCGTAAATGAAAACAACAAACCAATGTCCTCTGTGGGGACGTCGAATGTGCCCTCTGTGAGCGATATTTCTCAGCCTGTCACCGACGAGGCAAGCGAGCCGAGTCGCTGGTTCCTGCACTTGTTGGTTTCACCAACACCCGACGTACCCCTGGTGACTCGGAAATGGTGTGACTCTGCACTGATGTTATCCAACAAAACAGGCAAATGCTGGATGCCCGAGAATATTTTGTTCGCCCAGTCCTTTATTTGTTGTCCATTTTTAAGGCAACGTATCCTCACGAGAGACGTTAGGCCCCCGTTCGCTCGCCATCACCCGTCAATACCTCGGACAATTTCGTGGGACCATTCTTTTGTGGGGCTTACGTTGAAAATGACTTAGGCGCCGCTTGGCGAAGCTGACGTAAATCTCTTTCGTTACAATGAAAAAAAAAAAAAACCAGGTTTCTAGCCAGCTGTCGATAACATGTACGGTGCTTAGCGAATGAAACATGATACTCGGAGCGCACGGCTGCCGAAGGTTTTTTGCGTCATATAGCTTTGCGCTGGAGACAACGAGCTGATTAGTTGTGGTACTCAATGAGTGCAAGAGACTTTGTGAAGCATTTTGATCACTCAGTGCACTTCACTAGCAGTATGAGCGCCGACCATCACGGGGTTAGAGTATCGCGTTTCAATCGCTGGCACTGTACATGTGAGGCGCAGTGGGAATGTGCACACTATCAAACGCACATATTTCAGCAAGTGGATGAATCGACTGAGCCTATATTTGGTACACATCCCTTAATACAAAAACTCAGAGCTAAGAAAACTTGTCTCCTCTTTGCGGTTCAACCTGGCTGTCTGCGCCGAGTTTCCGTTTTAAAGGGATGGGTGCGTTTGGTTAAAGGACGTTTTTATTTTATCTTCAGTGGTACATGACGCGTGCTGTGCCATCTAGGGTTAACATGCAGGCGCATTAGTCAAGCGCGTTCGACTCGATGTGTCATTATTTATCTTTAGCCCATTTTCTCACGTCGACGTCCAATAAGAGCTCAACTGTAGATAAGTGCTTAAGCCTATTGTTACTTTGTGCCACCTAACTTGTCAGGGAAGAAAATCTCGCCCAATTCCGTTCCTTCTTCTCATAAACACTATATTTAAAGGAAAAAGCTTATTAGGTTCCGTGCAGGCGTAATTGAGCTACCACTGGAGGCGAGTCGGCAACACGGACAGACTTGGCGGGATGTATACGCACACTCCAGGGCACACGAGCTCAGTGGTCGCGACTATGAGCTCAATCGCGTCGACTATGAGCAGCTGCTGCTATTTTCATGAAACCGCGAAGTCCAACAATACTTGCACCGTCGCTGGCTACAGAAATACTTGTAACCATTAAGTCTTCACGCACCGTAAACCTTGGCATCCAGTTCGAAACATCGAATCGACATGAACGGTGGTCGAATTCATTCAACGACAAGATGTGTGTTAAGTAATCATCTGCTGCGTCTGTCTTGCTCTCCTCGTCAATATTTCTAAAAGCACATTTTCGCTTCCGCGAGGATATCATGTAATTGGGAGACCGGAGCAGTACACGAACATTCAACACCCTCTGCGGGATACGCCAAGTCCAGTGGATATGGGTGTCCCAAAGCGCGCCACCGATTAGAAAGCGGAGCCTAGTACGCAGCGCGCATAACGCGAGGACCGACATGGTCACAGTCAGGCCGAATAGAAGGTCTTGTTGCAAAGTCAAGCGTCCTAACAGACGTGGGCAGAGAGAGAAACATCGAGTCACTTCTATTGTTTACAGCACGACGCCATGAGCGAGCGAGGGACATTCAAGGTCACGGCCATCGGCGCTGCCGCAATAGTACGAGAAAATCCCACATTTCCAACCTTCGCGCTTGCTGCGAGCAGGTGACTGTGCAAGGGTTGGAAACGCTTATAAAAGGGTTGCGCATTTGGTAATGGACCGAAGCAACGAGCCGCGCCGTTAGTTATGCTGGAACAAAATGAGATGTTGACTGCACGTCTGCGGAAGGGAACCCCTGACAACGACAAAGCGCCGCAGGACACGTGAAGATACAAGCGTTTGCATTTCCGCAGGAAGCTATGTCTTGAAGAAATGCTACGACCCTCGTCGCGGACGTCTGGCTGAAGAACAACCAAGGCTCAGTACAAAGCCGGAGACTGAAGTGTTTGCCCTCATTCCGTGTTGCATGTGCTTGTACGTTTAGTGCTGGTCGATAATTGGTTCGCGCGTTTTGATGAAGCTCATCCATATTTACTTACATTGGAACTGGCCGAGGTTGTGGATGTTTATGTTGGTGCGCTCGCGGGCGCACCAAGGGACATCATTCTGCGTGCTTTTCTGGGATGCATTGGGGTTATAGGTGCACCAGTGCATGGAGACTGCTCGGCGATTGCTTTCTGTGAATTCACGGCTCGTGTTTGACAAAGGTCATGGCCTCATTCCCACTGCACGTTAGTCCGAACCTAGGCTTCCAAGTGCAATCGGGCACGCGCTGGCGCGCAGTCACTCCAGGCTATGCAGACACCAACATAACATGCATCACTTCGTACCGAGCTATTGATAGAGCTTCAATATGGGCAACATAGGCTTCGTTGCTGTCCTGCAGTCGAGCTGGCGCCTGGCAACTCCATTCTGCACCACGGAGCACGAGTGCGCCGTGCACGTACACGGGTGCACCATGCACGTACACAAGTGCGCCATGCACATTGTAGCGACGTGCACGACGCGTCGTGCACATCGCTGCCCATGTATAGATAGGCATATAACCAACCTCTATATGTAGGTTTACGAGAAAGCATTTTACTCGGTCGAAACCTCAGCAGTCATGCAGGCGTTGTGAAGCCAGGGTGTAGCCGAGCATTACGCAAAAATTTTAGAAGACATCTATATACAGTGGCTCTGCAGGCGCCATAGTCCTCGATGAAGAGTGCAGTAAAGAGCCAATAAGGAAGGGTGTCGCCAACACTATTCACCTCATGTTTACAGGAGGTATTTAGAAAATTGGATTGAGAAAGGGTAGGTATAAGGAAATGCTGTAGAGTATCACAGTATCCCTATAGGTTTCCAGATGACATCGCTTCGCTAATAACTCAGAAGACAAATTGCAGAGTATAATCACTGAACTTGACAGGCAAAGTAGAACGGTAGGTTAGAAGATTAATGTGCAGCAAACCACAATGTTCAATGACCTCCGCAGATCACAGCGCTTTTCGGCAGGTAGTGAGGCTCTGGAAGTGGTAAGCGAATACAACATAAGGCACATAGCGACCCCAGATCCCTAGTGAATTTAGCAGACATTGTCGGATCACGAGCGGCAGCTTTCCATTGTCCCTCAAGAGAAAAGTGTACCGCAGCTGTGTTTTACCAGTACTAGGCTACATACGGGGAAGAAACCTGCAGGCTCACTAATAAGGTTTGAACCCTATTAGTGAGCCCTGCAACACTTTTCTTTAATATAGTCTGAAAATGGTGCCCATCAGTCGTAAAGGCTTCCGTGAACGTGAGCCAAATATTAGTGCGCCGCGCGCACCAGGGAATTCACAATCTGGTTTCAAATGCGACTGAAAATCGCCTGCTCTTCTTTCAACGTATGACGTCACAAGGAATACTGACTCCGTCGCTTGAAGTAGAACCCATCATCAGTGATTCCATAATCGCGTATATATGTCTTCGGTAATGTTTTATTTGTTCGTTTTGAGTTCAACAAATAAAGAAAACGTATGCATCTTTCTTTCAGGACAAGAAAATAAGCTAAGGGACGTATTGGGTGCTACTTGTGACGTCATTTGTTGAAAAAGAAGCAAGCGGTTTCCAGTTGCATTTGAAACCACGTATTGTGAATGCTTTGGTGCATACAGCGCACTAGTATTTGACCGCGTGTTCACAGCAGTCGTCACGACTGCTGTGAAAGTGTAAGGTGTGTAAGGTGTAACGTGAATGGACAAGAAGAAAGTGAGATGGGTCAGAGAACAAACGTGTGTTAATATACCGTAGTATAGCAATCAGGGAGAATAAATGGACGTGGGCCGGGCATCTAGTGAGAAGGCAAGATAACCGTTGGCAGTTAATAGCGACAGACTGATTGAGGATTTCATTGATTTGTGGGGTTTTACGTCCCAAAACAAGCTCTGATTATGAGAGACGCCGTAGTGGAGGTCTCTCTGAAATTTCGACCACCTGGGATTCTTTAATTTGCACAGACATCGCACAGTACACGGGTCTCAACATTTCGCCTCCATCGAAATGCAGCCGCCGCGGCCGGGATTCAATTCCGCGACCCTCGGATCAGCAGCCGAAGCGACAGACTGGATCCCTAGACAAGGCAAATGTGGCCGGGGTCGGCAGATTTCATTGGCTGGCGACATCAATAAGTTTGCGGGGATAATGTGGGCGCAGTTAGCACAGGATCGGGTGAACTAAACAACTATGGGACAAGCCATTGCCCTACAGCTGGCATAGACAGGATAGTAGTAAATAATAATAATAATAATAATAATAATAATAATAATAATAATAATAATAATAATAATAATAATAATAATAATAATAATAATAATAATAATGTACATCTTCAGGGCTCCAAAGGCGTGTAGATTGGTTTAGATGCGTATAATCGAGTGCCGGCCGGTATCAGTCCGGGGCTGTTATCCGCATTATGCCGTGTATAGACGCGCCTGTGCATGCGCAACGGCATGGGTGCAAGTGGGATTTAGGAGCCGTCACAGTCGCCGTAGAGTCACTAGTTTATAGTTCAGTGAATTCAGCGTGTTGATCAACTTGGCTCTGCGTTTCGGCCTTCTGCTGTGCCCTTTTTCTTCCTATAGTGCAAAATAAGCCCCGAGTGTCACGTGAACCCACAGAAGTGTCACCACCGTTGCTCGCTAGCTTACTCTTATCGTTACTCTACGATAAACTTGCTATTCACATTTCTCGCTACCTTACTTGTGCATCTAGAGCCCTTCGTGACACAGCCTTAGCAGTGAAGGAAGACAAGAAGTTGCTTAGATGGCATAGCGATTGCTACAGTAAGTTGCCTGTATATGAATGCCCATTTTAGTTACACTTGGCATGTCCCACTAAGTGCCTGCCGCAAGTTTTCGTGCATGGCATAAGTTTTATTTTTTTCGTTATTTTGTGTATTTCGTATTTCTCTGCATCGCCCATGTTTTAAATCAGAAAACTCGCGCGCGTCCTTATTTCTTGTTTATCATGATCGCAGCAACATCACTCAGCTCTGAATGATCTCCAGAAAAAGCTTTTAGACGTCGGTGATCGTGTTAGCAATTACAGTACCGGCGTATGGGTAATTACTACTTGCATGCGCATGTAGGACAAAATGTGATATGACCTGCGAAGGCTTGCCCGTTCCAATATGTAGCACGCTTTGCCACATACCATAAATATTATGTGGGAAAGCTAACTTTGAGTGCGTTCGTCACCATAAAGAAGTTTCACGCCACAGATGACGCACCGAACCGTAATTAACAAGCGACATAATAAACGCGACGTGCTCGACTCCTTTTACTCACTGGGTAGACGGGATGGTCTCGTTGACAAGCCGTTGCGGTTCCTGGAGACCAGCAAAATTTTAGAACGGCTGTCCTTTGTTATATATATATATATATTCCATTTTCGCTTCGTTCTGTCGTAAGGCCTGTTTATCGGGAGATTTATGGCCGTTCCCGTGCAATCGAGAGGAGTGGTTAGAATTCGAGAGTCCTCCGGGTAAATTGGGAGAGTTGGCAGGTATGCACTATTATTCGCTTCATGGACGCCGGCTGGAAATCTCCAAAAGCCCGTACTAGGATACTTCAGTTAGCGTTGCTGCGCTCGCCAAAATTAGCCTCCCTTCCTCGTTAGCTGCCCCTCAGACGCTGTTGTGCTCGCTGAACGCGAAGCTTCAGCTTGTTCTCCCAGCTTATGCATTATCTGATGGCTCATTCGCCTACGGGTGCTGCGGGCCTGGCGTTCGAAAGAATGCGGCAGCTGCTAACAATTAAACACATGTTGAGAGCCAACGACAAAGAAAATACGGCACACAAGACGCCGATGCACGGTGCCGCTGGTCACCGGTGCCGTCTGCTTTCATCACCACTCGAATCTGCCGTTGTGTTCGCCTGAGGGCGCGGGAGGCTAACGAGGGCATGGCGCCCATATGTTGCTCCGGCTGTTCCTCTTCTCCGGAATGCTAGCTGTACTCGTAATTGTCAAATGAAGTGTGTCGGAATAGAGGAAAGCCGAAAACGAAAGAGAATAAAAAAAAGACAGGAAAAGAAAACGATCTTTTTGAGCGGAACGACAGTGCACAAGAAAGAGCCACCGAAACGTTCGTAGTACTCCAAAACTATCCGAATCGTCACTCCGAAACGTAACCGTATCGTTTCGGAGTGAAGCGAAAATATTTAACATCCTTCAGTTCAATGCTAAGGCCGGCAGCACGAAAAAAAGAAAGGAAACTGTGTCAGGTAAAGTTAGGATTAGCGCGAATAACACATATCGAGTGGCACATCTCGGGCTCTATAGTTGGTTCATCACAGGCAAGAACATCGCGCAAAACACGACGACACAGAAAATGGAGGATGACACACATACGGTGACAACTGATGTTTTATTGTTATGATACCTCGTAATATACATCACGTATCAAAACAACAATCAAGGAAACAAGCCTGATATGTCTCGTCGTAAACGTGGCGGGATCTGCAAGCAGTTTCACACTTGAAAGAAAACTCGCAGCCCATCCCAGAGTGAATTTAGATGCACCCAGGATAGGGGATATTCATAATGCACTGTGATCTGGCAACACTGGACGCGCCCGCCATGTTCTTCAGGGCGCCGTCGCGGAATCGTCTGCTATTGCTGGCATTGGGAGAGGCTGGGAGGCTGTCACTGATGGTGCTTTCGGGCCAAGAAAACACAGCAATTTTCGGCGTCGTCCAGCTACTAAAGGTCGGGGGAGCTCACTGTGCGCCAAAAGTCGGCGAGAACACAACAACAAAGTCTTGCGCTGTTGAGTACCCACCCGGAAGGCAGCTGCTACAGGCACACTGATCGTAACGGAAATAGTAGGCCGAGATTTCTCATTTTGCGACGCGTACTTCTGATCGGAGGTTAAGCGTTCGAGGGAATTCTTGGTTGTCTAAAAGGCCCGAGTGTAGAAGTTTTAAGGTAAGCTCGTATGGAAATATAATGCTCCATGTTACTTATGCCAATGCGATTAGAAACGCGCGTCAAATATCGAAACCACGTTGTTTCTGAGCGTCGCTGTGCTGCTTCCTACCTCTCGTTTCTCCAGCCGCAGGCACATCTATCCTTCGCATTTGTGTGTTTGATATTTTCTAGAAATAAGCAGCGCATGGACACATGAGCCAGGAACGTATCCGAAAAACTAGACTGTCGCGTTTTGGAGTTTGCATGTGCGGCCGGTGTTTCACTTCTGATACGCTAGTACACTTTATCCACTGCTTCGTCTGTTGATATCAGCAGAGTCTGCTGAGAGGACTAGTGCATGTGGCAGGTACGTGTGTCAGAGGATGAAAACTTATTGCCAGTGTCGCCAGGTCATTGCAATATTTTCCTTAGTAAAGGGTGGAGGTACGCGCAGCGAAAGTACTCGCTTGGTTCTTGAGAACATAACAAAAATGAGGCTCGACAAGGTCGCCTTAACCGCTACTTTTCTCCGCAGCTTTCTTTTTCGACGAAGGGCATTACATATAGAGAGGAAAATACGGGACTTAGGAGGAACAACATGACCGCGCCTGCGTTGCCTCACGTGCAGGTGCGCCGTATACCAGCTTTCCAAGTGCTTTTAAATTTGTTTGCTTTAATCTTATGGTCGCCCGGCAGTTGATTAGGCGCACCGAGGATCAGGTTGACGGATGTAATGCGATGCTCAGAACTGGCGCGCGCCGAATGCCTACTTCAGTTGGCAATGAGCGCGCCGATCGGTGGCCGAAGCTGCTTGGCCGTAGATATTTTGAGCTGTCGATTACATATATCCACATCAAAAACAACAAAAACAGAACCTGAAAATTTTGATGGCATATACAAAATCTAGCTTTGATGAACGTTGATTCATGGTGCAGCGTCAAGAAACTTGCATAGCATACCAAACACCTAAAGCGCAAGAGGACAAGGGACGAGACGAGCAGACACACACTGCGTTAATTGCGCAAATAGAACAATAGCACAATAAGCATGCATAGGATGCTTATTGTGCAAATGAGGTGATGTTCTTAGAATTGCATGTCGCACAACTTCGCGGATGCACGGTATACGCATGCACTGCTTTGAAACAAATGCTGTGTACGCTCAAACCACGCCATAAAGTTACGCACGTTTATTCCTGCGAACTCTCGTTTTCGTCCGTGAAAAGAATGCAGGCAAAAAGCGTGCGATCATGCTCTCTCGATCGTGCGTGCATGATGTACCGGTCCGCTGAAAATCTGTTAAACATGCGCGTCTTAAATGCGCTTTTGTCGCTGGGAAAGCAACTCACGTTCACGGGGAAATAGAAACTAGGCTAGACGGCGATCTTACGTGCGTTAACCACCGTTCCTAGAACACGCAATGCTAATATCCTCGATATTACCTGCGCGGCGGTGGCAGTGTACATTTTCTTTTTTTTCGCCGTTAAAGCAATGAAGGTATTTGGATGAAAAAAGGCGTTGCGTTGTTTCCAGCGCGTCACCGATGCACGTTGCATGCACAGCGGCACGTAGCAGTGAGAGAACACCGCGGAGCGACCGCAAACAAGCAGCAGGTAGCAGCCGATATATGCTGAAATACCGCAAGTTTCGGTTTCCGGCGCCCCGATGAACATGGCGGATGACGCTTGCGGGGATGTCGACAGGTGGCGCTCTACATTTGGAATATGTAGAGCGCCGCCTGTTTGAAGAGAGGCTTGAAGGTTTGAAGAGAGGCTAAGGAATAAAGGTTTGAAAAGAGGCAAAGGAATATGAAAGAGAGTAGGTGGGCAATGAAGGTGTTCCGTTATTTATATAGAAAGAGCGTTGACATGCAGTGGAGAAAAAGAACTAGGAGGCTCACCACTAAATATACGGCTCTAAGAGAACTGACAACAAAAAGTGTAAAGCCAAAAGTCGGAGGGGCGGAGGTTTACTGGATGGCAGCGATGAAAAAAAAAAAAAACCGACTCTGAATAACTACCGAAAGGGTAAAAACTAAATAAAGAGGAAGGCATTTTATGATAATTCAGGAGGAAGCGCTTTACTGTTTGAAGCGAGATCGGGCTGTCTTAGAACGCGTAGTTATAAAGCGAAATTGAGTAAAGAAGAAGAAAAATGCACATGCTGTGAGGAAGATAGGGAAACGACGGAGCATGTTCTGATTGAATGCGAAGATATCCACCCAGGTGTACGTTTGGGCACTACCCTACATGAAGCCTTGGGTTTTAGGGAGAACAATGGAAATCTGAACATACCTGCGATTGAAATAAGTAAGAGACGGTTAGAATACTGGTGGCAGAAAACTAGAGAGCACGGACAAAAATAATTATAGGGAAAAATAAGGACTTTCTGCCATAAGGGCAGACAACTGGGCTATGAATTTACGTTTTTGCTATAGTATGATCCATTTAATTGAAGTAGATTTAAAAGGCATGAGGAAAATTTAAAGAGAGAGAGATAAAAAAAAAGAAATGTTCTTAAACATTTTACGAGCCTAGTGGTGCACATGACACCGTCCCGTTACAAAGGGGACACTCATACCATCCATCCATCCATCCATCCATCCATCCCCTATTGTCCCCTGAAGTGTGAAAGAGCCTGTACGCGTGTGTGGGCAAAGTTTAAAAACTTAGTCACCGCAGGTCGGCGTCCTCGACAGCTGGCCATCATCCCGAACAGATGCCTTGTTCTCTCTTAGCAGCCGAAATGCTTAAGGAAACTTGAAAGTGGCAGGAAAGAAAGCTCCCAGGCCTGCGCAGAGTACCAGCACAGTCACAACATGAGCTAGACTTTTCTATACATGCTCCCTCATTCTTCTCTTTTATTTGATCTTCTTTGTTGTTGCTACTTATCCCCTCCTCTCCTCCTTCCTCTTCCATTACTATTTCTGTTTCCTGTCCTTTTCCGTATGCTATGTCTTTCTCTTCGCTTCGTCGTATTCCACTTATTCTTCTTAGTCGAGTTCTTCATCGTCGTCTTCTGCCTCTGTTTCATCGTCAGCGTCATCTTCTTCCTCCTCCTAGCTTTCTTCTTTTCCTTCGTCATCGTCGTTCTGTACGTAATCGTCGTCTTTTCCCTCGTCTTCGTCAAAGAAACCACAGCCTGGGGCTTGCAAACATGTAATCTCCTAAACATCGCTGCTATTATCAGAGCCGCGACTGAAAAAAAAAAACAGTATCCAACCAACTAGTGAGATTCAGTCAAGGCTGCGGGGCACCGCTCCTGTCGAGATGGGTTCAGATCGGTGCAACTATGGAGCTCTTATATTTTTTTTTGTTCCTTATTGTGAGAGACAGCATGTTACGGGCACTAGAGGCAGTGGCGGACACCATTGTTACAAAAATGGGCCACTGTAATGGGCCCATAACTGCTTGTGCCGTAAGATGGTGGCGAAGCAGTTCCACAGGCATTTACTCAAGAGAGAAGATTTCATAATGCAACCTTTCTTTTTCTTTCCTGTTAACAAGTGGACAGTTCTCAAAGACTGACAGACCACCCCCTTCAAGACTGGACTCTGTAAAAGAACTGGTACGGTTCTTTTAGCCCACTGATCCTGCATGACAGGAGTCGGTAAAGCCTATATTCCCCCATCGGCGCTTGCCTCTGTGCAGGGGAGAGTGGCGTCCGCATGAGAAGCTCTACAAGGCGCACAAAGGAAAACACGTGGCAGCCACCGCATATGTCGACAGTGTTCAGCACAACCGATTGAGGGACATTGACTTCACATCATCACGGGGGAAAAAAGCAAAGGCTGGAACAAGATATTACCAACAGTCCGGTGGGTAAAAAGCGAATAGAGATCTTAACACCATAACACTTTATTCATATGAACTCAACAACTTTTACGAAGCCCTTAAAGGCGGTTCAGATGTTCCAGCCCCATTTTCTCTCCTGCCGGGGTACTGCACCAGCTTCAAGGAGCCAATATGAACAAAACCTTCACATCTCCGAGGTTTGTACAGAAGGCATGTTAGCTGACAGTCTACAGACACTCGTCGAAAGTGCTGATGCGTTCATGGCAAGCTACAGCATAAGTGGAGATGTTCGGGTCGTGGAGCTGGCTCTAGGCACCAGGCAAACTGCCAAGAATTGTTTTGACATAAAGCTGGAAGAGTGACTGCTTCACTCTTGCAAAACGTCTGCCACACGAACATTCAGAAGCCAACTGTGTCGCTCTTGAAATCGAGCTTAGCCATCCGGATAATTAATAAAAATTGGGATCACGTGACACTCACTCCCACGTTGGATATGCAGCTATGATAAGAAATAATTCGTGTGTGGTGAATAACCTGCATTGAATATGTGGGCAGTGTACATAAAGTGACCTAAATCTACCCAGTTAACCGCACCCCTCTGCCTGTCCCCTGGTGCAGGTGGCAGAACTCAAATGCAACACCGATGAGTTAGCACTGCGAGAGAAATAGCGGTATTCGAGGTTAGGAAAGACACACGCTTATCTCTGAAACCAATATAGTGCATCAATGACAGGGGAGGGGGATGCACCTTTTTGTTTTTTGGTTTTTCCTTTAGATAAATAAAGCCAGCTCCACGCCTACAAAATCTGGGTAAACGGTGGAGCTGGGGCAAGGGCGTCAAGTGCACTATGACTATCATGTAACACTATCATTATCATTATCACTGTCATGTAGCAGTGGACTGAGAGCAAGGATGTGGAATAGTGGGTCAAAGGCAAGAACGGGTCCGCTTTTCCGTTTGCGCAACCCGAGACATAGACGGTTTCGCCAGCGCTTGCTGTTCTCTGGCAACATTGTGGGTTCACCGGAAACGTAGACAACTTGCTGTTTACATCGTTTTCGCGTGGTTTCAGTGTGCGTTGGCGGTCGCGACTGCTTGTCTTCGGACGTTTTCCGCGGATAGAATTGTTCCGATGAAGCGATCGCGACTTGGGCACTGCTGTGTGATGCCAGGATGCAGTCTGCGATCCGGAACTATAATTTGCTATGGCAAGTCCAAACGTTATGTTTCCCGACAGATAAAGCGGAAAGAGCGCTTGGATTAAATCGACCAGGCGAGAAAACTGGATTCCCACAAAAAGCGCGCAGATCTGTTCTGCCCACTTCATCAAAGGCAAATAAAGCTCAACGTATACTCTAATGACACATAGGCGATGCTCAGACGTTAGTCTAAGGTCCCCAATTGCAAGGTACATGTCGGACGCCGTCGTATTCCACTCATGACAGATAACCGCGCTGACGCCTGAAGTGGATAGCAGAACGTGAAAGCTGGCTAAGGCCGAAAATCCATCGTATAGGTATTTCTTGTTGTTGGAGCCTTATCAGTGATGTGTACTGTTTGAAGCAACACTCGGTACACCACAGCTGCCACGCTCAACACGAATCGCCGCCGAAGTGTACCTTGCGATGCCCGCGTTTTGACGCCGTGCATTTGCTTATTATGAAAGCGACGCCTGCGAGTGGTTTCGCATCGGTGCGAGCCATTGACTCATTGCCTGTCGTGTTGCCGCCAGTGGACATCGTCGCACCCTAGCTAATTTATCCTTCAGTGTGAGCGTGGACGGGGTTAACTTGAAAGTTTGATTCATGAATAGCGTACTCGGTGAGTACACATAGCAGCTCTCGTGACTCAGCCGCGCCTGCAGTCATCACATAATGAGTAAGTTTCATATTTCAGTCATACCGAACACTTTAGATCGCGATCGATTCCCATCGACGCCGATCTCTCAAAAAGTGCCCGGTGTGACACAAGCGCATTAATAAGCGTTTTATCGTTATGTGCCCTAGACGAAAGTTTTGAGTGTGTCAACAAGCCCGTTTTAGGCAGCTTAGAGTACGTGTGATAAAACGTAGGTTGCGCGTTTATGCGACGTGGCGTTCCGTACACAACTCCACCCCTTGTTATGTGAGAAACAAATGTTCATTATTACGACCTTTTTAAATGTTGTCACAGTAAAGTTGGCCATTTAAGAAAACTATGCCTGCTACATCAGACTCGACTTGCTCTCTGCTTGTTGCCTTTCATTAACATTTTATTGCTGCTTAACAGGCTTGTCATAAAACTGAGCAATCCGTGCCTACCTTTCGCAATAATTCTACAGTTAACATAACTTTGCTCAGCAACATCGGCTGACATGCAGTCACACAGATCGTTCAATTCATCGCGTAGCTGCCTTTCAGGCTAAGGCTTCCCTATCCAGCGGATCAGGCAACCCTTCTCCTCTCCACTGCAGTTCTGCTTGTATACCTGCGGTGATACGTCGTCGAGCGCCTTCATGTAGTCGCTAGACATCGCTCTAAACACCCATCTGAAGGAATGCGCCAGAAATAATATAGCGACAAACTCAAGCACACCAGGTAAACACCGTCGACACCGTTGAAAAAGTATTACCGGAAGTGCCGCACCGGAAGTCTTCTTGGGCAGACCGTTCGGCGCATTCGTGTTTGTTTACAAACAGCGAAACCGTCTATATTGCCCAGCAGCGGGCTGAGGGCCGGAGTATGTGTGTAGGGTTTAGGGCAAGGGTGTGGGGAGAGGGTCAAGGGCAAGAGCGCTTCCGTTTCTTTCCTTCTGCGGGACAGCGGACGTCGGGGACGGTGGGCCCACACCGGAGGTAGGCGCTCTGCCACTTCACCAACCCTGCAATAACAGCGCGCGAGTAGCCGTTTGAGACAAATCCACGGGAAAGCGCAGATACATATGCCTCCCACTTGCTCTAACGGAAAGCAGGCCAAGAAGGAAGCGATTTGGCAGGCACCTGTTAATCGTGTTGGGATGACGGGTTCGCGGAGTCGGGGGAAGGCATCACGGGGAACTTTTTTAAAACTATTTCCCGACCTTCCGGGGCTTGTCCCCCTCTCGCCCCAAAGAAAAAAAAAGTGGGCGACTGGGTGAGGGAAAAAAAAATGGAGCAGCGTACGCATCCTCTGAGGCGGCTCAACAAGTTGGCGGAAGCAAGATCCCCTCCGCAAGGCCACGTGGGCGCGGCACCACCCTCGGGAAAGGTGAGCCGGGAAGGACGACGACCACCTATTTACCGCCGGTCGGACCCACCGGCATGGCGGGCAGTCCAGCTACAACGCGCGGTAGCGCCGGCGGGCCCTCCGAGTCGGGGGACGCCCCGTAGTACCGACGTGCAGTAGCAGGTGCACGTATTTAGCGCGCTCGCGGCACCAAAGGAGCCGCCGCCCCGCAAACCTGGCCGCGGGAAGGGAGGGCCAGCGACGCGTGCCAGGCTCGTGGCGGGGAGAATCCCGACCAGCGGACACCTCGCGGCCCCGACGATGCTCGGAACCCCGCCCGGGTGCGCAGCATGCGGCCCCACGCGTCCACCCCACCCGGAAGGCGCCTTCGTCCCGCACCCCGGGCCCCCGTCCCGCGCAAGGAGGGGATCGCACATCAACACCACACAGCGCGGGCCTTTGCGCTGCCGAGTACCGTTGCGCGGTGACGGCATTAGGCTGTTGCTGCTGCCCGTGGGTGCTGCAGGTGCACGTATGCTCCCGCATTTGTACGATACGGAATGCTACCCTGCAACAAATGGGTGCGTGCTAGAAAGAAGATGTCGTGCAAGGAATCATATGGTGGTCATCTAACAAGTATACCTCCGTTGAACATGTTTTGTCGGTCCGTATAGGGTGGGCGGCAAACTGCCGGTTTCGCATGCTCTTCCCGCTTATCGCCGGACCCTGCCACCCCAGCCTAGGGCGGCTGTCCTTTCCTCTTCACCTACTGCGCGCGAAGCGTGGCCACGGGGAAGAGCGGTTCCGAACGAAAGGGGGGCGGCAGGGTGGCTTCGCGCGAAACGCGATGAAGGAAGCGCGTGAAGAGGGTGACCGTGATTGCGGACACAGGAGTAGCTGCGAGCGGTAATATTTGATATATATCGGCACACGCGCCGTCAAGGCGGATTTGGACGTGAGACGTCAACATAATGTAGCGGCAGGCTCAGGGCGGGTCTGCAACGGCATTGTTCACATTGAGAAGGAAATCGTGAAATCGTGGGACCCTTAAGCTTGGCCCTAAGAGTTAAATGTGATATCGATGCTTGGTCTCATTCTCATCGCGCTCTCTTCCGCTTGCCATGCTCTTCAGTAGCACAGCCACATCACTGTCTCGACACCACTTGGCAGAAAGTGCGAGTTACTTGCGTTAATGCGTGAACTCCCTCGTCGTCTTGCCCCATTTGACATAGATGCGCCATCAAACCTCGCCGATGAAGATGGCACCATTATAACTGAGACTTGAGCTAGTTGGTAATGGTTCATCTTGAGGCGGGTGCAGCGCTACACGAAACACGGACAAAGAAGAAGACGCACCTGCGCGGCTCAGAAGCAAGGGGTACGAGGTTCGATTGCCCGGTCGTCGAAGGTTTTTCTTATTTCTTAATTTGCATCCACCTCGAATTTTCGCTCACGGACAACGCTGATTTTTCGCTCACTACCAACGACGCCGAGACCGGAATTTCTGCGAAAAGAGCTTTTTAACGATGTCGTGTTGAGGTCGGAACTTTTGGCGAAAAGGAAGCCCGAAAAAGGCTCATCAGGACAGCCAGTGAACCGAAGAACTCAGACTGGATCTCTTGAGGATGTAGATGAAGCATTTAAAGAGCTTAATTCAGGAAGTTCTTGGACATCTTCAAGCATGCAGCTTCCGGTGTCAACTCATTCTTTTTCCATAGCATCAATTCACGTTGTCTGGCCATGAGTCAGTTCCTTTTCTGCTGGGCACAAAGGTGAAATTGGCTCTCACTTATTAAATAGTGTGTAGTAGCCACTGCAGTGGGACCGCAATTACGGCACTCACGGCGCTCAGCACTGAAGCGGTAGACGCGGTTTCGATTCCGGCATCGGCGGTTGCAATGTCGATGGAAGCAAAATGCTAGAGGCCTGTGCACCTAACCTACATTTAGGTGCTAAAAAATTCCCCCGCCCATATATATATATATATATATATATATATATATATATATATATATATATATATATATATATATATGTGTGTGTGTGTGTGTGTGTGTGTGTGTGTGTGTGTGTGTGTGTGTGTGTGTGTGTGTGTGTGTGTGTGTCTGTCTACCAGAGAGCTAAAATTCGGTAACAGGGTCTCATACCACCGTACTGACGAATACTGTTGGAAATTGCATGCTGCTTCTTTCACGTTGGCATTTTGGGCGTCGCCCGCTGGGAAACAAGATTACTAGCTCAGCTATAGCCAAGAGTAATACGATAATAAGTTATTCATGTAGACGTTGATCGATTTCGTTTGATTTATCGAGTGACGCGCCTGGCTGCCCTCTTCTTCGCCGAAAAAAAGAAAAAGGAAAGGCAGTTCACGAGGCCTTCTACATTATCGCGAGGGCCACCTCTACTCACAAATCGCTTCATTCATTCGCTCGCGTACTTTTCGTGTCCTTAGGTGGTGGTCCGAGTGCTCGCCAGTGCGAGCTAATGGCGCTATCCGCTACGCCGCTCTCCAAGAGCCGACGCGATTGAGCGGCCCGCGCACGCAGTTCTGGACCGACGAGCGCCGCTGGATGAGAGGGCCTGCTCTAATGAACGACGGCGGCCAACCAAACAGACCGAGACGCGCGGTCCCGCACGACCTGCGGCCGTTTTCCTTTCCCTCCGCCGATTCCCCGGCCCGCACCTCGCCCCCCCTCCTTATCTTTCTTTTTTATATTTCCAACTCGCCTCGCGCTATCCGCCGCGACCAAATAATCGTTTTAATTTAAGAAAGGGCCTCGGGTCATTTCGCTTCCCTCTGGCGTGCCACGGCCGCCGCGCAGCTGCGGCGGATTAATAACGATCCCCTTCAACGAGAGCATCCGCGCACCACAGGGAAAAGCGGGCATGGGGGGAGAAAAAAGAAAACCTAGGGAAGGAAAAATGGGGACAGAAATAAGGGAAGGCAGAGAGGGTGACGAGGGAACTGCGTGAGTGGTGTTCCAAGCGCGCCACGCGCATATTTCTCCGTCGTTATTGAGGCCCATGAATTTTCTTCGTCCCCAACGCTTACGTTTGCGTTTTCTTTTTTTTTTTTTTACATAGGCATGTCCCTTCGTACATTTGTCGAAAGCGCGTACGACAGAAAGGGAAACAAGAAAACGAAGAAAGAAGGAAAAGAGAATGCGTGGAAGCGACAGGGGGCGTCTCGAGCTGCGAACTGGCGTTGCCGCAAAGCGAGCAAAATGAGTGCGCCTCTACTCGTATGTACGTAATGTGCCGCAACGAAGGCGCAGGACACAAAATAGCTGACGCCTTTTCAGAGTGTTCCGTGAACGATTCGTGCGATTGCTTATTTCCTCAGCAGCCTTTTTTTTTAAGTGCCCATTACTCGATGAAGACCTGCGCCAACGAGGTCCACTTACCTAGGATGATTCCATGTGCTTCTAAATTTCCTAATTTGATCACAACCATACCACTGTCTGCCTCTTTCCACTGTGACTTCTTTCCCTATATCGACGTCATAACCGACCATCGCAAAGGCTTCCATGTTCAGCAGCAGTGCACGCCTTTAAGTTTCAAGCGTTGTAGCCCGAAGCCTGTATAGTCGACGATTGTTTCAATTCACAGGAAGCATCAGAAAATCAAATTCTTATTCGATGTGCTTATTTTATATTATTTTTTAACGCCACTAGCACTTAGCGACATTATGTTTCTTGCTCGACATCCCAATCCACCTCCGAATGGCAAAAACAAAAGAGACTGATAAAGAATGACAATTCTATTAAAAAGACGCCATGTTTAGAGTTGTACGAGGTAGGTGCGATATCATAAGTCTAGTACAGAAAAGAGTAATCTAACCAATAATGAAAATTAAATGGTTATATTAATGAAAATTCGAGGTAGGTGCACACCGCATTGAATATGCGGGTATAAGTCGCAGGTAAGAAAGAAAGAAAGAAAGAAAGAAAGAAAGAAAGAAAGAAAGAAAGAAAGAAAGAAAGAAAGAAAGAAACCCACGTGTGGCTTACACCCGCATTGGACACAAGGGTATGAGCCAGTCCACACTTTCGGAAGCGCTGTGTGTGATAGCATTTGCTGCATGCACTGTGCGTCCAATGTCCACATAAAGTCCAAGTCCCCTTGTAAGGTCCACCGAGACGCTACGTGCTAGCGCCGTGTGCGAGCGACACTTAGCTAGTGCGGCTTTAATTTTTTTATCGGGAAGGAGAGCTTCGTGCATGCAGAAATTTACTGAATTCTTCGTTCAATTAATATTTATATTCGACTTATTATATACTTCGCCCGCAATTCATCACTGACGCCATTGGATCGACAACTGCAGCGTCACTTAACCAACTGCGGGCTGAAATTGCAGTCAGTGCTTGGTCGCAACTAAAATTACTCGTAATTGATTAGCACGGCGTGCAGGCCACATTTGCGACGGTGAGATGTATAGTTGAGGCGACGGGATTAATCTCTCGAGACATCATATAACACAAGGATCTTCAAACTTTCGCAAAAAAATAATGAACATGAATATCGAAATTTGATTAATTGAATTCGGCGCACCTGCGTGTCACGAACAAGAGCGTTACTTATAAGTCAGTGCCTGTTTTCTGGTCGCGAGAAGGAATGTATGCGCGAAAGACGCCAAGGTTCTCCGTCCAAAATCGTAGAGGCACGGAGAACCGAGAGGTGCGCTTCGACGGGTCTGTTTCTTCTCCGGCAGCATACTCGTGCCATGGCACGGTAGCGGATACAGCGGGTATCCCGCCGCTCACGATGGTGCAGCGTGACTATAGTTGGGAAGAAAGGTTAAACAAAATAGAAAGCCGGCAGATGTTGGGTGGAATACCGGAGTGAAAAATTGCAGCCCGCATCTAACAAAAGATGCCGCGCGGAAACTTGTTGTCTGCGAAGGAACGGGCGAAGCTGGGCAGCAATTAGACATTCTCATGGGAAAATGTAGTCTCGGGCGGCGTCCCCATCAAGGAAGAACGCTTGGGAAGACGCTCAAGACTGGCTGGATAAAGAACGACCAGCCGTATGAAGAGGCCAGAAAAAGACGGCGAAGAAAGTGAGTGGCAGAAGAATGTAGGGGCCGAAGCCGAAAGGGAACTCGAGCAGAGAGGACGCAGGATGCTGTACGAGAGAACTGCGTGGGTCCCTGACAAAGGCAACACATGCACCGTCCTATAGACCGCATTCTCTCAACAAGCCGCCTGCTTAATTAACAGAGATATGGAGCATGAGCGACTCTTCGTGTAAGAAAGTAAGGTGTGCAAACATGGATACCAAGAGAAGAGAACCAGACAACACAAACGCCGTCGATCAACTGAAAGGGCACGCTTTGGTGTAAAAGAAGAGAGGTACAAAACTTATCTCGGGCGTGCTCAGGAATAGCACACACCATTCAACCAGGCACAGTTGTGGGTCTATGCTATCGATCAATTTCTAAGTTAATTGTTTCGTCTTTCTGCGAGTTAATCGGAAGCTGTGTCACGCGTGTATTTAGACTACTATTATAGCTGAGACATGGGAATATAGGCTCCGTGCAGACGCATGGATCGTTATGATGCTATGAGCCTCCCCCGAATTACGGGGCGGTGATGTGTGCGCTACCAAGGTCAACCTTAATTTGGCCTTGTGTGTCTTCTAGAAAGTAAACGTCTTTTCTTAAAAGAATATTTAATCTTGCAGCACAGCTTTCTGTGCGTTACGTTATAGCAATGCTGGTTTTCATACTATCTTGTTTTTGTCGTTTATACTTTGTTTCCATATCGCTCATACAGCCATCTGTATACTTGATGGAGAGTCTCCTATATTTCTTTTTCTACCATGTGAGTCAACGTCCTTCTTGTGAAAATACCTGAATGTATTCCCTGCGCATATACTGCTTTCCGTGTTCATTAGCCTCTTTTCGAAAGTTATTTTGCTCTGAGGTTCTCTCACCTCAAACCCTGTCCAGCCCATGTCGCCATTTACGGCCTCATTTGTCGTCTTCCCGTTAGCGCCCAATGTGAAACGTCCCGCAGTTTTGTAATTCACGTACAATTCCTGATTGCACCTCTGATTTCACGTAAGTTAAAGCTAAGCCTCGAAGCCACTGTCACCTTCCCACAAACTTCGAAACACCTCGTACCTTTTTTTATATACCTGTACCACTCTGTGCTTCATTATTCAGTATTTCTCTTCCTTTTAAGGGCGCATGGAGCTCTTTAAGCCGACCATAGGTCCGTGAGCCGTGAGCAAAAATAAAACTATCATCATCAAGTGCGGGCGCACTTGATGATGATAGTCACGCATGAGCAAGTCACGCAAAAGCAACTCAAAAGCAAAAGCAACGTGACTTGCTCATCTTTTGTTGCAGTGAAGGTGCCAGCAATCTTTTTATTATTATTTTTATTTTTTATTTGTATTATTTCCGTATATTTTCAACCCACTCGTTCGCTTTCCCACCCTTGTCCTTCTGTCCTTACTACAAGGCAAAGTGTGTATATAAGGTCATACTGGCCTGTGGTTAACATATCTTGAAAAAGGTCGGGCTCCGACCGAAACGTTGTCTTAATAAACCATCGTTCTCTAACAGGCGCATCGTCAATTCTGTTATAAACTAGCGGCAACCCAAGCTATTTTTCCGTATATATATATATGTATATTGAAATTCAGCTGCCTTCCACGGAATGAGACGAAAATTCGAAATATACCACGCAAAAGAAATCAAATTTTAACTCAATGTACAATCGGTTCAACACGTAACAAACGTTTGAATGATGTTTTCTTGCATTCCTAAACATTTATATTGTATATCAGAAAAACCGTGCTTTACTCACTGCGATGGGTCACCGAAGTCGAAATTTTTTGTGAGAAAGAAAAAGTGGGACGTATATGTCCCACTGTCCCACTAAGGGTTAAGTTGGATTAAGTGGACTAAAATGCATTAAGGGGGAGCAACATATGAAATAAGGTGTGTAAGTGATGTCATAAGGCTTTCGCCTTTGCCTCTCTTATAGGCGAGAGCTACCGACAGTTGGGAGTTTTTGAGAGAAATATCATCTAATATTTCCTTTGCATTATGGCGATTGCAAATGAACACTTAGATGGATCCGTAGTTTTATCCTTACGCAAGAAGGGAAAAAAACTTTCCATGGCAGGGGCGTGACACATCGGTATGTATGTTAGTGGAAATGCATGCGCGAGCCAGCCTTCATTGAACTTGCATAAAGGTGAAATTGCTTAGATGTCCACTTCTAGCGCAGACTTGCGCGGCGCACGTGTACGTAATTGCCGCTTGTAAGCTGCTATTCTTGAGCATGCGCAAGTAAGTTTTGTGTCTGCCTTCTTTCCGGATGCAATCATCATCATCATCATCATCATCATCATCATCATCAGCCTGTTTAGGTCCACTGCAGGACGAAGGCCTCTCCCAACGATTTCCACTCCGCCCTATCCTGAGCGAGTTGGTTCCACTTTATGCCCGCAAACTTTTTAATTTCATCGCTCCATCTAACTTTTTGCCTGCCTCTGTTGCGTTTTCCCTCTCTTGGTATCCATTCTGTCGCTCTTACAGTCCATCTGTTATCTTTCCTCCTCATGACATGTCCTGCCCAGGTCCACTTCTTTCTTTTAATTGATATAATAATATCGGCTACTCCTGTCTGTTCTCTGATCCATTCTGCTCGTTTTTTATCGCTTAGCGTTACCCCTATCATTTTTCTTTCCATTGCACGTTGCGCGCTCCTCAGTTTCATCTCCAGTTTTTTCGTTATCTTCCACGTTTCTGCACCGTACGTTAGTACTGGGAGAATGCAGTGATTGAATACTTTTCGCTTTAGTGAGAGCGGTAAGTTTCCAGTCATGATTTCGTAATTCCTTCCGAATGCGCTCCAGCCCATCTTTATTCTACGGAGAATTTCTTTTTCATGGTTAGGAGTTCCTGTTATTAACTGTCCCAGGTATACGTATTCGCTTACACATTGTAAGGGTTCATTGTCGATTTTAAATTCCTGTTCCTTAGCTAGGCTATTGAGCATAACTTTGGTCTTTTGCCTATTCATTTTTAACCCAATTTTAATACTTTCCTTGTTTAGGTCATCAATCATGGTTTGTAGTTCGTCTCTATCATTGCTAAAGAGTACAATGTCGTCTGCAAATCTTAAATTGCTGAGATATTCTCCATCTATTCGAATTCCCTTGTCGAATAGATGGAGAATATCTTAGCAATTTAAGATTTGCAGACGACATTGTACTCTTTCATTGTAATCTTTCCTCCTCATGACATGTCCTGCCCAGGTCCACTTCTTTCTTTTAATTGATATAATAATATCGGCTACTCCTGTCTGTTCTCTGATCCATTCTGCTCGTTTTTTATCTCTTAGCGTTACCCCTATCATTTTTCTTTCCATTGCACGTTGCGCGCTCCTCAGTTTCATCTCCAGTTTTTTCGCTATCTTTCATGTTTCTGCACCGGATGCAATATATGACCTTTGAATTGACAGTCAGCCTTTCTGTTGTCGTAAGCGTTTTCTACCTTACTTTCTTCAGTGATGGATACTGAATCCTTTCCAAAGTCTGTGGCGTCGCCAGCGAGCAAAACTACTGCTCAACCATCAAACTTTTTTCCGAAAACCTTGTCGGTGCAATAATTTTATTAAGCTAAATGCCTGGCTGCAGTGATTGATAATAACGGCAGTTTCGCAACAAACATGAAAACGAAAGATGACATCCCCAAAACATGGGGATAAAAGAACGTCAAAGAAAAATTATGTCGATTAATGATCAAGCTCGAGTCGACAAGGTCTTCGTTGCGATCGAAAAACAAAACAAAATCGTCCATGTAGTGCGCATCGATGGGGCCGATGAGTGGTCGCATGTTGGATCATAAGAGCAAAAACACAGTGTCGTAACGCCGGGGACTGCATAGTACGACGAGATCAGTCAATTTGTGGGCCAATGCAGCGAAATAATTCTGTGCAGGACAGGAAAAATTGAGCCCTATCCTGCAAGGGCGTTACAGTTTCGCTGTTGGCGTAAGACGACGTCTAATGACTGGCGTCGACTGCGGCTTCTACAATGTTGCAACGTTCTTTCAGGCGAGGCCAACAAGCATGCGCACAAATTCGCTGAGGTGACACGCGCCACGCCAACGCTCAGCGTGCCGCTGACAGAGGAAGCCATGTAACGCAGAGCTTCACGACGCTGCGCTAATTACGCCGAGCGGCCTTTGCACGCGTCTTGCGCCGACAGCCGCTGTCGCTTGAACAAGAGAGAAAGCGCAGATCTCTCGGCGAGAAAAGCAGCCGAGGGGGGGTGTTCCCGCGTTGCGTCACTTCCGAACTTGTTTTAGCTCCATTCGGCCGAGCGGCGCGGCGGGCCGCGTCGAGTACGCTCTTTTCTCTCGGCTCGCATCGCGGCTTTTTTTCTCTCGCTTCTTCCCGGCGGCGGCACTAGACTGCAGCGATGATCCCGGTTTCCTGTTCCGGGGAAACCCCGGGCTTCCCGTTCCCCACGGACTGTGCGCGCCCCGCAGACTGCGTCCTGTCTGGCGGCGGTGTCTTCCCTTGCGAGGTCCTCAAGCCAGGCCGCGCGCTCGCTTCCTCCCTTTCCTCCTTCTTCTTCCCTGCACTTGTATTTGTTTCCCTACTCCTCTTTTACTGCGTCTTATTTACCTCCTCTTACCCGACGTCTGCCAACTTCCCCCCACCCTCTTGCTTTCTTTTCCCTCGCTGTTTTCCTTTTTTTTTTCCCCGTTCGGCCACTCCTGGCCTTCCCTTTTATGTGCTGCTTTTTTTTTACCCCGCGCTCATTGGTCTCTTGTTACTTTTCCTTCCTCTCCCTCATCGCACCTCCCGACACCCTTTTTCTTTCTTCCGCTTCCCCTTGCCGCCTCCCTTTTTCCCTCATTTTTTTTCTTCCCTACGGTACACTACGGCAGCGCGTCTCGCTTTCCGAAGCACGCACGCTTAGCCCTGTCGTCTTTTCTCCTTTTTCGTTTTCCTCGTTACACTGACACCCTTTTATTTCTTTTTTTCTCCTTCCTTGCTCCTTTTCCCCTATTTATGGATTTCCACGTTCTCTTTTTCTTTCCCCCGTCGGGAGGGCGATGGCGCGAACATCGCTTTGGCTGCGTTGCACAGGCGCGCTCGAACGCCCGGCGTCTGCGGTGGCGAGACTGCAAATACCGCGAGGACACCGGAGACAGAGCGTCGAGTGCGACAACAGGCGCTGGAAGCCGCGGCTGTCGGTCCTCGACGCAAGCGCGGCTGTGATGCGGAAGAGGGAAAAAAAATGAAGGAAGGAAGAAAATGAAGGGGCCATGCGCAGAGGAGGCGAATGGAATAGCGCGCCGAGGCTGGCTTTTTATTTATTTTTATTTTTTGAAGGCACCGTTTTACGAAATGCGTCACGCGCGATGTTTTTCAGAGGGTGGAAATATAAAGCGAGAAATAAGAAATAATGCGGGCACAGAAATTAAGTGCCGGCAGGTCGTGTTCGTTTGCTTGTTTAAGAAACGTTTGTTTTTTGTTTTTGTACGTGCGCGTGCACTAACTCTTATGAATTAATAATGACCGCATCTAAGGAGGAGTCATTCTTTCACGCACTCGCAGCCACAGGTGTGGGGGGTGGTAAGATTCACCCTGTATAGGTGAGAATTTGGTCTGCTAACCAGCAATTGTATCGGCGAAATGAGAGTTGCAAAAAGGGCAGGGACATGCGTATAAAATTTACGTCAGTACGGTCCCCTCATAAGAGACACCGACGTAGCAGGCAGCTGGTTATAAAAGACATCATTCCCTCGAAAGGTTTTCCCCACAATAATTCGTTTAATTGGACCCCTTTTGCAATATATCCCGGCTCTTCAAGGCATTTGGCTGTAAAGGAAAACTTATTCTTGAATTTCACTCACCCATTTTTTTCTTAACAGATATGTGTACTTTGTATGCAGCATCATCACCTGCTAATTGCAATTATGTCATCGCTTAAGCAAATAACACCATCTTCCCAAAGGGAACCCTGATGGGATGCGAAGCAGCAGCGTTGCGCACGGGTGGCGTCACGGGTTGAACGGCGCTAACGCGGGTGCTTCGCATCCCATCAGGGTTCCCCTTGGGAAGATGGTGTTAATTTTGTGCGTGAACCGACGAGTCGGCGGTGTAGCGAGCGGCAGGTGTTGCGGGCGCTACGACGAGCGCGCGTCAGGCGAGGGAGAGAGTGACGTCAGCGCGCACTGCGAGGGGAGCGTGACGTCGACGCGCAGCTGCGGCGTGACCTACTTGGCACCGCTCCAACACCTTCGGCGAGGGGAGCGCGTTGCGGCGCGTTGTACGGACGTACGGAGGGAGAGCGTTACACAGGCTAGTCAAAGAGCTGCTTCGCATCTAAAAGACGGGTATGTTATTACTTATTCTATGTTCGGAAAATGCAGGTTGGGTCAGTCTGCTCTAAACGACCATTACAGTTCCCTGCAATGGAAATGCAATCTACAGGAGGGCTTGCGAAGGGCGCACTACACTCTTTAAAAAAGAGGCAGTAGAAAAGCTAATAGCGGACCGGTTACTACCGCTTTGGCACCATTACTTTCTTTTTTTTTAGTCGTTTACTACCTTAGAAGTATGCGAAAGGTTGGAAATGTCATGGTAGTAACTGTCAATACATGCATACGTAACAGGTTAGTAAACGCTACAACCTCCACTGGCGGTATAATATACTATGCTGTAATTGTGACAAGCTTACGTAGAATTTAGACAAACTATAATTGATTTGATTACGTTGAAATAAGAGTCCCATGCAACGTCGTTGCATACGTATACGGAAACAGAAAAATACAGGAATCTCGATCCAAAATATTGATTACTTGTCGGAATCCACTTCTGCTCACCGGCACAACGTGAGCATCCTTAAGTGTGGCCATAAATAGCGTTGACGCTGCTGGGAGGGCATATGTCGCGTTGAAGCTTTGATCTCCTGTGTGCGGTAGTGTGTGCTGTGGTTTCTGGTTCCAACATGTTTCTATTTAAGCTCTCACCTGAACATATCTATGTGCAGCTTGTTCACAGGGCTAATCACATGAAGCATTTAGCGATCACTAATTGGTGTAATACGATGTAATTAGTCTGTACCAATCAGTGTCGCCGGACAATACCTTACCGCTCATTTTTATTTCATCTTATTCTCTTGCAATACAGCCGACTTTATATGGCAACGCCAACAGCAAATACAAACCGAATCAAAATAAACCCGATAAAGGACAGCCATGGTAGTAAAGTTACTAACTTCAGTTACTACCCTTACCTACAGGCAGAAACTGCAGGTAGTAAATGACATGGCAGTAACGTTACTACCTTGTCGTTTACTAGCTGCAGTCACTACTTCAATGTTGTGACAAGCATTTACTACCTAAAAGTTAGTAAGTAGCATTTTTTTAAGAGTGATACACGGGAATAACCGTGCTCGCGGACGTCTGTGCAATGAACTTTCCGCGCCGCGCAGTTAACGATAAACATGCATAGCAGTGATTGTGACGGTGTCATGAAAACTGAAGAATGGACAGAGTGCATGGCGGACGCTGTATACCTCTTGCGCGTCGTTACATTAACGACAAATCTGCCTACTAAATGCGAGCAAGGCAATCAGGTTCACCTTCACTAGAGCGTACAACCGAGTGTGCGGGATTCCAGGAAAGGAGACGACGGAAACGACTCCCAAATTGTGCAAGGAAGTTGCGGTCAAGAGAACATCAATTACGTTTTCTGAGTAGCAGTTCATCAGGCGAATCACACAACATTAAAGCAAATGATATCTAAGAAACTCTTTTCATCAACTTGTAGCTTTCTTTTGTGCTACTTCATAGTCCTCAGTAGACCAACAACGAAATAAACTTCAATAGGGACTGTCGGCAGGTTAGTTGGTGATGCATATCTTCGTAAGTACAACAGCACAAAAACAGAACACACGGACCAGGAACACACTGTCCCACGTCTTCGTGGTCCGTGTGTTCCGTTTTTTTTTTTTTTTTGTGCTGTTGTACTTACGAAGAAACGAAATAAAAGTTGATCAGAAAATTAAACCACGCAGCAGGGAGATCACTGAAACTGGACAGATAAGCGCACACTCAACCCATGCAGCGGTTTTCCCTCTCGAGTGCTGACAGATACGGAGATGGGCTTTCTCAGTACTGGCGGTCGTCAATCATTTATGATGTGAAAGGTTTTATCGTTAGCCCCGTAGGCCCTGAATGGTAATAACCACTGCAATGTATTCGGCTACACGTACGTGATTCCACGCTATCGTGAATGACTTTCTTATGAACATATAAGCTGTATTTTAACGCCTGATTTTCTTGCGCCATGTTATGTGTACGCCGTCGTTTCATGGAGTGACGACGGAGTGTCGGTTAGTCAAAGCCGTGCAGAGAGAATAAATAGAGCGTCATGATGAGGATTGGTTCTCGCTTAGAGTGCATGTAACACGCACATGTGTTTTCTTGCTGTCTTTGTGTATATATATTCTTTATGATTTCATCAAATAAACAGTTGTCATTTCCCGCTCGCTCAGTTTATGCGCCTGTGTTTCATCTTGCGCCATCCTACGTCATCTAACGTCAGTAATCAGTGGTGAAATAGTTATAAGGTGACCGTCTGTCCCATCACTTCCTTTCTACTCCTGCATTCCACCTAAGCGCTGATACATTTGCCTTATGAAAACATGGTACTCCGCTTATAAAAGATACGTCTCTTATATGCAAGGGACATAAACTTTGCTTAATGGGTTCAACTGTATTTCTTCCGGATAATAATAATAATAATAATAATAATAATAATAAATAAGAGAAGAACACACAAGCTGCGGCCACTAAGTGCCATATAGACGCAGTTGAAATAGTGCCGGACATCTTTATAATACGGCACTGTCTAATGTCTGTCAGCGCGTGTCTCGCGCATATACCTTGTTCGCTTCTAAGACCCTATGCTATATTGCCAGCTTTCTAGGTCGGTACACGTTCTGTTGAATTTTTCGTAGTTGATGCAACGAAATACATACTGACGGCTGGAGGCATGTGCGATTTCCGCGCACACCAGAGAAGCATACAGTGAAATTTGGCCCTTAAGCTATGTCGGACGCGTTAGGTATTGATGATTTGCGAAATATGCACGCAGCTGAACTGACACGTCCAGCTGATCCTGTACACGACAGGGGAAGACATGCACGCTGCTTATGCGGCCGAAAGCAATGCCACTTTGCGAAGTAATGGCCAAGTATACGTGTCTATTTGAAAGATAACTTCTCCGTAACACAACGGCCGCGCTATCGGTCACCACATCGCGCGTTCCACCGTGATATTTTTCCTTCTTCTGTATTGGGATGACACGTGGTGTGCTGGCTGCATGAAGCCTGGCTTTAAGCACTCGCTACATCAAGAACATCACCGGGATAACGCCGGAACAGTGCTGCCGCGGTTGAATGAAGCGTAAGAAAACTTGTTCACTTCCTGTTTAGGAGACAAACGACTTACAGAAGTTGTTGTTATGTGGGGTTTAACGTCCCAAAACCAGCTCTCATTATGAGAGACGCCGTAGTGGAGGGCTCCGGAAATTTCGACCACCTGGGGTTCTTTAACGTGCACTGACATCGCACAGCACACGGGCCTCAACATTTCGCCGCCATCGAAATGCAGCCGCCGCAGCCGGGATTCGATCCCGCGACCCCCGGATCAGCAGCCGAGTACCATAGCCACTAGACCACCGTGGCGGGGCGACTTACAGAAGGGTGTATGCCCGTTCGTCTTGAAGCAGACCTAACGTGCCCATGTCGTCTGACGACGCGATTTCTGTTGCATGCGAAAGTCCACGGCAAATCTCTGCAGCAAAACGCACGCAGCTTCTATAGGTGACGGTTGGCTTACATGGCAGCCACGATGACGTCCATACACTGCTTTATCACGTGCATATTGTTTTCATATGAATGCGCAAAAATTGTTTAGCTATAGGTCTTCAAGGAAAAGCATGTGTCAGCGTGTGTGCGGGTCCGTAACAGCGCGACAGTGTAACACAGAGAATTCAGACAGCTTGTAAGCATTATGAATTACTAAGCATTTTTTCCGAACTTAATACACTTTCACATTATCTTTCTATGTCTCTATAGCCCCCTACGTCTCGGTGTTCTCCTGGTTGTCTCGTTCACTTGGTATACACCGAAAGTAGAATGGCACACATGAATCGATTGATTTGATTTGTAGGGTTTAGCGTCCCAAAACCAGCTCCGATTATGAGAGACGCCGCAGCGGAGGTCTCCGGAAATTTCGACCACCTGGGGTTCTTTAACGTGCGCTGACATCGCACAGCATACGGGCCTCAACATTTCGCCTCCATCGAAATGCAGCCGCCGCGGCCGGGATTCGATCCCGCGACCTTCGGATCAGCAGCCTAGTGCCATAACCACTAGACCACCGTGTCGGGGCAATGGCACGCATGAACGCGTGACGAACAAGAATAACTGATCTTGACGTCTGTAACATGATATTGTAATGCACGTCACAATTACCCATAATGCGATATCATGTGGCTCATACCCGCAGTACTCGACCTGGGGTATGCGGCTTAACCGCCGCAAATATTTTATTGAGTACCATCATTGCGGCCTATGTCAATCAAGCACCAACCAAAACAGACGCTGAAAATTTCATGAGAGCACACTTTGCGTGGGTGAACAAGAGAAAGACAGACCCTGTCGTAGCTTACGAATGAAATGTTTACATAACAAGAGGAAGAACTCATAAAAACGCGAAGTAATGGCCAGGGCCTCCAATGACGCCAAATGGGTAGATTCGAACAAGGGCCCCCGAGGAGCCAAGCCGGCACACCACCACTCATACACGGAGGCTCTCTCTTTGCGGCATACGTATCGTATCCAAACGTATTGCATCACGGTATACTTGTGGTGATAGCGCTTGTGTAACGTCAATACCAGTTGTAGCTTGTTGATTGATTTTTAGGGTTTTACGTCCCAAACCCAGCTATGATTATGAGAGACGCCGAAGTGGAAGGCTCCGGAAATTTAGACCACCTGGGGTTCTTTAACGTGCACTGACATCGCACAGTACACTGGCCTCAACATTTCGCCTGCATCGGAATACGGCCGCCGCGGCGGCATTCGATACCGCGACCTTGAGGCCAGTTGAGCGCCATAGTCACTAGACCACCGCGGTGGGGTAACCACTCAATTTGCAGGAAAAAGTTTAATCCTACTGATAATATCTCGCCGAATACCAAGCGATTCCGCATATAAGGGAATCTCATCGCTGGCTTTTCTTCGCATGACACCGATTCCCCCGATGTGTGACGAAATTGTCGAGGACCGAAGAAGGACATAATAGATTAAAACCTAGACTGCCGACGCTCCTGGACAACCTTACAAAAAATAGACAGACACAGTTACTTGAAGAAAGTTAAAAGATTGGTAAAGTAGGTGTGGATGTTTAGGTACAATTTCGTACGCAAGTTAACAGTTTGATTTTTCGTTTTGATCTCTCTAAAATAAATTATGATAGGTACGTTGTGTTGAAATTGTGTCGGTGATACCAATGTACTACAATGTGTGTCAGTACTAGTTTTCTGCAGATTTGTGTACATGTCTTCCTTGATAATTCTTTTGCACATTATGCTTTATACGAATGTTTGTTCGACAGACATATGCGACTGTGTTAGAAGTGCAGAAGCACACCATGTTAGAAGTTCTGTACTTGATACAAATGCACTTCTCAACCGAAGGAGTACTCGTACATTAGATAATTATAGTGTAGACGCATAGTTTTATGTTGTTTATATTTGGTCATTACAGTGTCAGACGCCATTTATATGTCGGTGTTTTTTCTTCATCAAAACTTTCTTGCCAAATGCAATCAGGGCCGGAGCCTTTGTCAAGCTGCTGGAAGCGGCTCTTTGCTCCAGGCCTGGCATTTTGTCTCTGTAAAGATTGGCTGAATGTGAAATTAACTGTCTGGTGCCTGATGTTTCCGCATGTACGGATAAGTGCGCACGCAGTAATGCCAATGCTTTTTTCTTCTCCTTAGCGCAACAGCCTCTATCGTAATAAATAGCTTACAACGACAACCGTGCGGTGACAAGATTTGGGACATGACCCACACTTTTCGGGAAAGAGAAGCCAAATATATTATTGTCGTGTCACTAGGGGCTCCCACTCATCTGGAAGCTGTGATGGGCGATCGAAGAATACACTGTCATACCATACTGATGGCATAGAGTGCAAGGCGCTCAGAATTTCTTGCCTGCGTATTCATAACGTGTATAAATCGCGTGCAGCAGCGTCCCTTTTGACGAAGTGTCCGTAGCTGCCTCAATGCAACGATATCCTCCCTCGTCATTCGGAGCTACCGACTTCAGAGCGGTGGAGAGACCTACTGACCAGGTCAAGCACTGAAGACCGGCTTCGACTGGTGGATAGAGCGCGACGGACAGCGAAGGACCAAGGCGCCCTGGACTGAGAACGCTGCCCACCTCATAACGACCATAGTCGTTTGCTATTTAATCAAGTTTACTTCTTCTTTTCGTCGTGTGTCGCCTTTTTCTAATGTTGGGACAAAACTTGTCAGTGCATTTAGTTGCTAATTTACAGCAGCTGATATAACCCATGTTGCGGCTTTACTAAGATTCTATGGAAACTTCCATAAGCAACTTAGTGCGGAGGCATTGTGGGTGTGTCCACTGAAGTAAGTACCTGTATGCAGAGTCTTCATACCAGTTCTTTTGTTTTCTCCTCTTTCTCAATCTGCACGCTTAGGCATTGTGCTGCATTCATTACAGCTTTTACATGCAGTCTCCAAACCATTCTTTCTTTTTTCTTTTCTTTTTTTTAACTTCCCGCATTCTCGCTTTCATGTCGCAATGAGGAGAAGGCGTATGATTATCTCTAAATGTATTTATCTCGATACTATATTTGCACACGCGTTGCGTCGTGGAAGAAGTCTAGATGACGTGCGTGTGCCAAGCACACTGTTTTGCCTTCGCTCTCGTCTTTGTGTCATCGCGCTGTGACTGAACTGTTATGTGTTTCCAAGAAGCACAAGTCTTCACCTCGTTTGAATGTGCGTGCGTACATGCATGGCATTCTTAGGGTCTGCCTATTCGGCTTAATCAGGCGTGCGCTTGTGCGTATAGTGGTTATATCTTACACTATTTCTGTACTGGACGACCGAAGCCTAAACCCAGCCTTCGGGAGATCTTTATGCTTACGTGTTTACTTCCTAGGTTAGTCGTACGTATATAGCCCTGAGCATTGTAATGTGTGCCTCCGTAAGACCTGACGTATTGCTAAAAACAGTAGCGCGTTAAAGTTACAGACGGACGGATGGGCAGATTGACGAGCGTGTGATTTTCCCACTGAAGTAGCCCTGAAGTGCTTACGTGTTACAAGCCCTGTCATCACGCACAGACTCGTGCAACAACTCAACCATTAACAAAGATCAAACTCATCCGACAAAAGATTGCGTACTCTGCGCCAGTTCTGCAAGACATTTCCCAGACTTCTCTACACCGCCTTCAGCTGCTACAAGCACGTAGCCTGCGCTTGTGTCTGGGTGTTCCACAAGCGACGTCAAGCTCCTTGACATTAGCAGAGGCACGAGAACCTCCTTTCAACTTAATTCGGAATGTGGAAACATGTCGCCACTTTTTTCGTTTAATTACGCAGCACCCTTCACATCCACTGATTTCACGTATTGGAAGTCGTGCTAGAGCACAGATACACTCTGTGTACCAACAGCACACTCCACGGCTTCCTCTTTCAATATATTGGCAATCAGATTTAAACTACCCACCTTGGCTTCTGGACATACCACCTATCGAAACATCAATTGAAGGCCTTCCCAGTAAGCACGACGTACCACCCTCTACAGTGTTACAGTTGGCCTCACACCATCTGTTTGAAAGGTACAACGACTACGTCCATGTGTACACGGATGGTTCGGTCACCAAAGAGCATTTGTGGTACCCGAATTGCATGAGGAATGCGCATGTCGACAAGGTCATTCATATTCTTCAACAACATTGGAGCTGGTGGCCATGTTATTGGCAGTCAGCTTTGTTAAATTATCAAAACCGCCTCGAAAGTGGGTGGTCCTTACTGATTCACTGGCGGCTCTCAAATGTATTGAAACTGCTATTCCAGAACATATAGATATGCTTGTCATATACGCTATTCTAAAATAACTTGCACAAGCTACGGAACTACAGCATCACATTTTCTTCCAGTGGGTCCCAAGCCATTCATTCCCAAGCTGCTCATGATTCTTCAGAAATTCGTCTCATTCCCATATCTCAATCCGACATGCGCCGCATCTTACGAGGACAAAAACGAGAATTGTGCTTGCTCAATTGGTTCACAGAGAAAGCAAAAGAATCCATCTTGTATGCAGTCGCGACCCTAATCTTGAGTATCAACTAGACCATCAGCTGCCGCGATGCATCGACACCCTCACTCATCGTCTCCGCCTGGGAATTGCCTACACAAAGCATTTTTTATTCAAAATTCAATGGGCTTCATTTTCAACGTGTTCATGCGGCCACGACGACGAAGATATCTATCAGCTGTTGATTGACTGTCCCAAGTACACCACGCAGAGACAGCGACTCGAACAAGAGCTACGTTTATTAGATCCAGCGCGCACTTTCTCGCTTGAGAAAATACTAGGTCCTTGGCCACCGAACATACACCACAAGGCCTTAAAAGCCATTCAACGCTTCTTTAAAGAAACAAAACTCAGTGACAATCACTGACTGGACCGTTTACACAGTGTTGGTGTGTGTGAGACGCGAGCGGACTCCTTTAGGACTAGTTTGTGATTGAATTTTTATTTTTATTTATTTTTATTGCGATGATGTTATAGCCTTTAAGTGAAAAGGACTAGCCGTCACCAGAAATGGCGACAACTCCTTCATTGATGTTTACATCAATAAAAAAAAGACCAAACTAAGCAAGCGATCAAATAAATAAACAAAATCTAATAACTATGTTATGCAGGCAGTAATAAAGACAGCTCTTACAGGGTACACATCGGATCTGACGAAACGGGCTTTCACTGCAATGAAAGCTGTGTTCTCAATAAAACTCGATAGATACCCCTGCGGCAGAGCGCAGTCCTAGAGAACAAAGAGACAGTTGCCCAATGATCTCGGCCGGTCGCGTAGAGCTGCCCTTTCTGACGGTTACACGGCCAAAGTCCAACAAAACAAATGAGCGGAGCCTTGAACCGTCACGCAATACACCCAAGGCTCGTCGCCTAACGAGCGATTTCGCAAGGTGCAGATAAACGGAGCGTGCGAGTGACGGTTAAGCAATGTGTCTAAGCGCATGAACCGCACTCAGCGCCACCTATTATGTGTGCCTTAATGTTTAAGAGCGTCGAGTCCCTTTTGAGGTGCCCGCGATTACCTCACCGTTATTCTGGAAAATTGAGTGCGATGGGGCAAAGGCGGCTAGACGAAGCCGAATATCGAAGCTGATGTATCGGGAGGTGTCGAAGAGGACGTAGAGAAGGAAGCGTTGTGGTATGCATTGGAAGAAATAGATTTCTCTTTCCTTCAATAAACTCGCATAGGCCGTTCACATGAAGTGCGCTGTGTGCTCTTAAAAAGAGGTAGCGCTACTTACTTTGATAGCAAAACGCTTGTCACAACATTCACTATCTAATAGTAACTGCAGATAGAAAATGACAAGGTAGTGACGTTGTTAGCATGCCATTTACTACCTGCAGCTACTGCCTACGGGAAAGTGTAGTCATCATCATCAGCTTGTCTACGCCCACTGCAGGGAAAAGGCGTCTCCCATGGATCTCCAATTATCCCTGGCCTGTGCATACTGGGTCAAATTCATCCCCGCAAACTTCCTGATCTCATCTGCCCACCTAACTTTCTGCTGGCCCATGCCACGCTTGCCTTCTGCAAGTATCCACTCTGTTACCCTTAATGACCAACGATTGTCTTGTCTTCCCATTACACGGCCCGCTCACGCCCATTTCTTTTTCTTAATTTCTATTAATATGTCCCTAACACGCGTTTGTTCCCTAACCCACTCCACTCTCTTCTTGTCCCTTGAGGTTACACCTGCCATTTTCCGTTCCATAGCTCGCTGTGTCGTCCTCAATTTAAGCTGATCCTCTCAGTTAGCCCTTGTGATGGAAAGAGGGGTGTGTGATCGTGTGGGCCCAGGACCGCTCAGCAAAGGAACACAATCGAGCCACGAGTGCACACACAAACAAAACACTAACTCTATTTACATGGAAAAATCTAAGCACATATACAACTCAATGATTTAGCTACAATTAGCTAGCAACATGAAATACTTTAACAAACAACAAAGTGTTGATCAATAAAGTCTCTCGCCGTATGAAGCTTGCGGGGCAGACTGTCGACGCCTCGGCGCGGACTTCGGTCAGTCGACGCGATGCCCGGCTCGTTGACGTCAGCGTGCGTCAGCCCACGTCACAGCACAGCTTCGTGCCGCAGCAGGGTTATGAGCCACCGCGGCAGCTCGGTAGCACAGCGGCTACTATGTTCCTTTGGCAGCAGCCCGGACACGAGTTAAGCCACCCGGCACGGCAGCCGAACGGGATCAGCTGCCTGGGACGGCAGCCGGAACAGCGGTGCCTCGCCTGGTCCTTGGCCCAGTCACCCAGCCGGATTGCAGGAACAGTACAGCGCCGAGAGGACGTCGCCAGGTTCCCCGGACCGGACCTCCAGCCGAGAACCGCCTAGCTCGAACGCTGAGCTGCTTCGAAAGCTGGCACGCGCTCTTGTCCCAGGAGTTGTTGTTGTTGTTGTTGTTGTTGTTGTTGTTGTTGTTGTTGTTGTTGTTGTTGTTGTTGTTGTTGTTGTTTCCTCAAATCTGGCACATACACACCCTGGGGGATTGGCCAAGATGTCAGAAGTTGAAATAGTTAAGCCTGAGGTACTATGGAATACCAATCAGAATCGAATAATCAGGATGAAATTAACAGTGAAGAGTACGAATTTATGAAAAGAACCGACCTGAATCAATTATGAATTTTGAAACAGTAGAGCACACATCCCTGTGGCAATGTCCTAATGAGGAGGCTCCCAAAGATAGAATATTAGAGACGGGGAATTGCAACCCAGACATATGAAAAGACTCTTCTAATGTGTGTTTTCTTAATGACGATAACCGAGTGCATTTTAAGAAATAATCTTTGATAGATTCGTCTTCGCCGCAATATGGACACAAAGGCGATGGGGCCAGACCAGCTCTGTGCATATAAATGTTTAGTTTTCGAATGCGACAACGTAATTGGGTAAAGATAACTTCTAGTGTTCTGGAGCGGAATGCATTTCTATTCCAAGGGAATAAGAGGAGTCGATAGTCATTTAGATTAGTTAATAAGGAATTACTAGATCCTTGCCTTATCGCCCTTCTCCTAAATCTTGCAGCAGTTATGAGCGCTGATGCCGGAAGTAGTGGGACAATTCGATCACTAAGATCGCCCTCGCCAAGCTGTCCGCCATTTCGTTCATTATAATTCCTTTGTGACCTGGCACCCATACCAACCGAATTACCTTTACATGACTAGGGACAAGGGAATGAAAAGTACGTAGGATGCGAGAATCGCTGTTAGCAGTAAAGGCTGTACATAGAGAAAGAGAACCTGTGACAATTACGACTGATGAGATAGCTGAACTTAATTTTCGTAGGGTCATAACAACAGCCAGAAATTCTGCAAAAAATTTTGATAAGAAATCTGGAAGTCTTAGTGAAAAAGTCCAATTAAAACTTTCAGAAAAAATGCCAATTCTAGATTTTTCGTCTATTTGTGAAGCATCTGTAGCAATGACATCTTTGATGCGCAGGTCATCTAAATGATTTTGTAATAAGCCGTTTCATATATTCTGCGACAAATGTCTAGCGTTGTTCGAATATATGTTATCAAAGATAATTTCAAGGTTGTCTCTTTCACCAACTGGGGAAACATCGTATAAACGCACATCTAGGGGGCCCATAAGTGCCTGAAAGGGGCGCTGACACAAAAATTTTCGTCTGCTGTATTTTTAGTGCAATACGTAGCCGAGGACCTGTTAGCCATAACACGGCGCATCAATTGGTCCAACGCGCAACGGATAATTATTTACCGCCTGTTTTTTTTACCGACTAGTTTCAGTTTTGGTTCGGCAGAGCTCCAAAAACGACAAGGCGCCTGGTGCAAATGGCGCCATCTAGCGCTCACGATGGGGTAAACAAGTTCGACCACGTGAGCACACATAACTGTGACGCCCTTCCGCACGACATGCGACGCGTGCTCGTTTTCTTTCACCTGTCGTACGTTCTGCGCGTTGTTGTCTTTGTTATTATCATCGACGTTCTGTGGCAACTATTTTCATGAGGCCTGGTGTCGCCTGGAGTCTACTAAGCAGGCGCAGCGAATAAGCGATGGTGGCCGTGACGTCATCATTGCCAACTGCACTGCTCGGAGCTCGGCTGCCGTGGTGACGTCGCGGAAGTTGGGGGTCCCCTTCAGGTCACCTTTGCTGTTGTCGATGCCGCGATGTACGGCGTCTAGCGCTCAATGCCGCACGCAAACTCAATATTCATTTAAACTAGCTTCGGAGCTGTGTTCGCCGTTGAGATTTTGCAGACGACATGTGCGTGTCCACGCAAATCGATCCCGCAGGCTATATCAGCAGCGAAGTTTTGGTGTCAGTGCCCCTTGAACGTAGACTACCTGAGTAGTACAAAATCGAGACTAATAAGACTGAAAAAAATAATTGAGGCTGATGCATGAAAACTATTTGGAGTTTGATAGGGTATTCGTAGATCCTCAAGAACGTTTGAACGGTAAGTAAGCGGAATCTGCATAGGAGCGAAGGCAACCGAGCTTCTAGGTAGAGAACATTAGTGGCAACTGATTTTGGGAATCCAAGGCATCTACGAAGAGCCCCCCTTTCCAGAAGAACTAGAGTATGTAATTTGTAATTTGGAGCACCCGAATACAGGACGCGCCCAAATTCCAACACAGGGCGCACGTACATATTATATATCATGATAAGTGTGTCTCTCCGCATACCTGAACGATTGTTGCTAATTTTGTGCAGGATGCCAAGAGCGCGCACTTCTTTTTTAGCTATGTAATCGATGTGTGCGCGCCAGAGTAGATGACTATCATAAATTACTTCTAAATATTTCACCGTGTCCAACTGTGGAATATTTTGAAGGTTGCAAGTAAGTGTTATATTAACAGAGTCATTTAATGCGAATACTATGATAGAGCTCTTGGCAACATTGGGGGACAAGTGAATTACTTTTAACCAGTCTTCTATTGCGTTTATGTAAGCTTGCAAGCGATTATACAAAGAATGTAAGTCATTGTCTGATGCAAAGAACGCGATGTCATCTGCATATACGTAAGTGTATATACCTTCATGGTTGGGGATGGAACTAAGTAGCACATTAAACAGTAGAGGGGAAGTCACAGCCCCTTGAGGAACCCCGCGTGACTATCGATGACGGGGAGAAGAATGACCTTTCAAGGAACAATAGAATGCTCGGTCGTTTAAAAACTCATGAAACCAGCTCACCAGATCATTCGGAAATTTGTAACTCTTTAGTTGATATAATAATATGTTATACTCGACACTGCCATAGGCTTCTGATATATCTAATGTTACTAGAGCAGCTACTTGTCTGCGGAAGCGCGCTAAATTTATTCGGCTTTCTAAGTCCACATGAGCATGCCATATGGAACAGCCGGGTCTAAAGCCAATTTGGTGGGGGCTGAGAAGGTCATTATCAGCTATAAATTTTGCCATACGAGCATAGATAATTCTTTCTATCAATTTTACTAGCTTAGAAGTTAGAGCAATCGGACGAATATTGTCAAGAGTATATCCTTTTCCGTTATTTTTAAGAACTGGAATTATTTTAGCTAGTTTCCAGTTAGGAGGAATCCAAGAACATTTTAACGAATGTTTCACGATGGCTAAGAGATCATCTGAGGCCTCATTGAAAAGAATTTTTAACATGTTTGCCGTAATTCCATCGCCACTAGGGGCTGAATTTGGAATCTTGCCCATAGCCGTAGTCAGTTCGCTAAGCGTAACTTCAGTGAAATCATCAGTCGACATATTCAAACGGCTACAAGGGGACAATAGCGATGAGAATCTGCTTTCTAGATCTCTTGAGTTTCTTCCTCAGTTAATGTTAGTGACTCAATATTATTTGGACGCGGAATTATTTTCCTTCAACGAAGAAATCTGAAAAGTGCGTTCTTGTTTTTTTTTTTTTTGTTCAGATAAATAATCGAAGTGTTTGTTGTCATAGTCTTCTGTCGCTTTAGGAATAGTACGCTTAAATGTGGCTCTAAAGAATTTGTAGTCGCTCCAGTTTTTCGGGCACTGATTGTGTAGTAAACTCTTCCAGGCTGCTTTTCGTTTTCTGTAATCGCGAGAGCAGTCGTCGTTCCACCACGGGCTGAATGAATTATTCTTATTAGTGCGAATGATAAATTCCGATTTTTTCCTGGAGTTTTCAAGAGCCTTGCAAATTAGCTTTGGCTTTTGTTCCAAAGCCATAGAAAATGAAGCGATCGCAGACGTTAATGAATTTTTGAATAGGCTGTAGTTAACAAAAGTAGTACTTTTTTCTCCAGTATATGTTGCCCGACGGGAAATGTAAAAAATTACTGGCAGATGATCGCTAGTGGTGGCGCAATCAACAGTAGACCACGAAGATAGAGAGAGGCTGCTGCCAGAAAATGCTAGATCTATTGTGGAGCGATGCAGACCCCTGACAAAGGTACAAGTTCCGGAATTGTGACACGAAAGCTTTTTATCTAAAGACCAATGCCACAATATATTACCATAAAGATATGTCTTTAAACACCAAGACACGTGATGCGAATTAAAGTCTCCGGCAAGTAAAACGTCACGCCCACAATAACTTAAGGCTCTGTCTAAACAGATAGTGTCCTGAACACCATGAGGAAAATAAGTGTTTATAATATACAGCGGATCACACCGATAGAGGTGCAACTCCACGACCAAGATTTCACATTGAGGTTCGATGAGTTGGAATAGGACTTTAGCTTTATGGCATACTTGCATATCGAGCTGTTGTATCAATGTAATTAGACCGCCGCCTCTTGTGGGACAGTGTAACCTAAAAGCTCTGTGCTGGTTGAAATGAAAGTTTCTTTTCAGGTGATAACCAAGTTTCTTGTAATAAAATTATATCCGGATTAAGTTGATTGGCAAGACGAGAGAGATCTACAGAAGCTGAAAAAATTGAGCGGCAATTCCGCTGTAGAACTTTCAACTCGCCTATGTTGAAGGAACTACTGAAGCTGAAATAGCTTTTTCGAGAATACTTTCTTTCAAAATAGAGTTAGAAGGACTTTTCTTTGATTTCGAATGGTGTCGAGTGTACTTTTCGTCTCTAGACGACGGCATAGCTCGTTTTTGGGCACGAGCAATAAATTCTGCGTCTGTCATTTCTAAATCTTGGGCTGACTGATCATCAGAAATAGAGGAAGCTACAACTGTGCTCATTGACGCAGGGGCATTTTCGGGACTATGCAGTACCTCTTTTTTCATCATTTCCATTTTTAGTAGAAACATTAGGTAGGATCCCTGAGGGGCCTGGATAGAACAGACTTGAAGTTTCTATGATGTTGGACATCTTGTCGGAAATAGCCTGACAAATGCTTTCTCCTAGATTAGCTAAAGCTGTTCCATTGCCTTCGCAACTGCTTTTTGCACGGCTGCCTCAATAATTGCAGTGAGGGAACTGTCGGGAACCAAGTTACTTTTAGCGGTTACTCCTGCATATTCATAAGCCCTTTCCTTAACGATGTTGATAGCCTCTCTCCTGGAACAACGTCGTTTGTCTGTAATGTCAAGAACCTGCTCTTCTTGGGCGCGAGCTAAGCAATTCGAGAAATTAGCAGAATGATCTCCACCACAGAGGCAGCATCGTGCGTCGTTTGAAGTATAGTCTTTTTGGGCGTGGGCTTCTCCGCATGTGCAGCAGCGCTGGTTTGATTTACAGCCGCCTGAGCTGTGACCAAATCGCCAACAGTTGTTACATTGGACCGACCGGACGAGGCGCTAGAGGATCTACTCTGAATATCAGCGGCCATACTTTAATTTCAGATGGACATGTAGTGCCTGCAAAAGTCGCAATAACTGATTCAGTTGGCGCCCGAGTATTTTCGACAACTCTATTACAGCGGTATACCGTAATGACACCAGCCGCAGAAAATTTCTCCAATGTCTGCTCTGCTCAGAGACTAGAGTCGGCACCTCTTATTATACCCTTAGCGCAAGCAAGGTGAGCAGGAATAAATGCACTCACCGGAGTATTGGCGAATGTCGTGCACTTGAGCAAATCCGCGACACAGTTCTGGTCTGGCGATCTGCCCACGATACCCCCGCGACCAAATTGCCTCACATCCGTTATGGCCTGATAAAAGGGAGTGACAGCATGGAGATATTCTTAAGTAGACTCGGGGTTATTCATCCGAATGGAGCCTCCGTTGGAAGGTACCAGAGCCACAGGGATGCTGGGCACTTCACTGCGAAGAAAGAATTCGAAAGGTAGATCACAAGACCGTAGCGAAGCCATCCAAGGGGAAAATCCCCCTTCCCGGATAATTTTTGTACATCAGCCTAGGTCGAGATCTTCAACCTGAGGAAGAAAAAAAAAGGGCTAAATAACAGACTACAAGCTACCAACGCTTGGCCAATCCCCCAGAACCAGGAGAGAAGAGCCAGGCACAAACGAACGCCACGAACGCCAAGAAGGCGTTCGTGGCGGTTGATGATGATGATGATTATGATCCTTCAAATATGGCGCATACCCACTACGGGGGATTGGCCAAGACCTGGAGTGCTTAACTTTTAGCTGGTATATTGTGCAAATACCACAACATGACGAATAAAATAGAATAATAAATTAATAATAATCGGCAGAAAAGTAAAACAGAGGGGAAAAAAAAACGTGGCGGTTCGTGCCGGTTCTTCTTCTACGGCGTCGCTCAGTTTTGGTTTCGCTCCCGAACCCGTATATCATCACAACCAAGTTTTTCCCCCGTAAAGTGAGTACCGGTAAGATGCAGCTGTTATACACTTTCCTCTTTGGAGACAATGGTAAGCTACCATTCATTATCTGACAATGCTTGCCAAATGCACTCCGCCCATTCTTATCCACATAATTATCTCAGCCTCATGGTTGAACCGTCGCTATACCGCAACTTAAAAAAGAATATGTGCGTCTCTTCAGTTAGGTTGCAAAATTCCTTTCGATATGCATGCTGTTTTCGGCTTTCTCTGTTACAAGCTGCAACATTACGGCATTAGGTCACACAGAAACTTATGAACCCATATAAGCTATGAGCTTTCTAATTCTCGAACAGATAAACAGCACATGTAGCAACTTCCTTCTATGCATTTAGGCCGCTCTACCTGGATTTTATGATCTGCGTGCGGTCTGCTGCTATGACAAGCAACTCTTGCTATAATGGGCTTGTATGTTGTAGCATCTGATATTGCTGGATGCCGTGCGTCGGCTGAAGAACTTCTTCGGTGCACATAATCACGCGCGGCAGCAGCATTGGCATCGGTGATGGTGGCATAGCAGGAGCTAGCTCGTGCTGCGTGCTTTGGGTCCGTTTAGAACGCTCTGGATTTTCGAAGAGAGCAGTCGCCATGTCCGAAGTTGCGACTAAGCGTGGTGGCGACGCCTCGGAAGTGCTTGATGGCCTGAAGGCCCATGGCAACGATTCATCATCGGTCGACTCGACTGAGCCTTTGACGCTGTTTTCGCTGAAGCGAAAACTGCGCAAGGATTATGGCCGGCGCGTAATGGAGCCCCTAAGCCGGTACTTCCGGGCTATCTACGACCTATCGGCTTTCGCCAACAAGGTAACGTTCCTGGACCAATGCCGTATCATGAACGTCGTACCACCGGAGTACCGTGTCCAGTGCCCCGACATCAACAACACGCGCACCGTCGTCCGTCTCCTGGGAATATGCAGCTACAAGCTTCTGCTGGCAGACCTCGAATACAGCTGGGCACGCAAGGATCAGGTGGCGCATCTGCTCGAGCTGTTGTATGAAGAACTCGCCGGCGTCCTCAGTTCCGAGGATCTCCATGATGTGCTGGCTGTCTCCAAGGTGAAGTACGAGAACGTCTTCGAGGCCACCCAGGAAAAGCAACGCGTCATGTTTGCCGAGCTCCTTGAAGAGTACGAGATCAACAGCAAGAAAGAGAAGGACAAGCGACGCCAGAGTTGACGCGACTTCGAGAAATGATCCCGGGGCCTGGATGTCTACCTTTTTTTTTTTTTTGCCCCCGTCTTCTTCTCCTTTTTTTTTTTCGTGAAGGGACATGTACTCTCAGCCAACCGAACGCAAGTACTGCCTTCTACCAATTGCACTCGCAGTGCTTAGGAGAATGGACGCATGCGTGTCTCAGCGGCAGTTGTTGGGGAAAACTTTCGAACTGAGTGGTCTTGATTTAGTCAGGGAGCTTTGTTGTTAACTTTTTTCCATGTGTTTGTTAAAACTTTTGTCCATTAAAGTTTGTTTTCTAAAACAAGGATTTTCTCCGGTTGTGGAGTTATTAACCATAAGGTTACCTTTACGGCCTATTTTAATGATGGCGCAGAATGTCGTGGCGGTTTTCGCCGGTCTTCCTTCAACGCAAAGGTTGTTTTAACCGCATTCAGCTATTGCTTATACGAGCATCTGGGCCTGGCTGATCTCATTCACGACTTTTCTTTGGGGCTTTTAGATGGTTAGGGTTGTTGCAGCGGTTTTCATCAAGGGTTAGAGGAATCGGCCTTGGGTTACAAGGGACTTGGGCGGTGTTCAAATCCAGGAGATCATATGTTTTATGCGAAGCGACTGTGATAGTCAACTCAGCCACACCTTGGGTTACAAGCTACTGTAGCGATATTGAATACCGAGAGCGGTTGAAATGTTGTAGCTTAAGACAGGGAGACAGGTTTTAGAAATAGTTTAATGGTCATGAAAAACGAAGCCGTTGGTTTCCCGAAAATTTCATTTAATGAGTACGTTAGGAAATGGTTCGCTGAAATTGCCGCCATATAACACAGCGTTCTTACTATGTTAGCATAAAGGGGCCGAATGAATCGTAAAGTATGTTGCAGCTAACGCGTTCTGATCTGGTTGCGGGAAATTATAACTAGGTGCGAAGAAGGATTTCTTTCACTTTAACGAGAGAGGACACTGGGGTTCGTTTTAAGACCCTTGTAGCGCATACCCGCTACGCTGATTTCTGTTTCTATAAAGAACATATTGCCTCGACCTAGAGGGGCTTCGCTGTTAAAAATGATGACACCGCCGGCAACCCCGTCTCAATCTCACCGAACACAAGTACCTAGGATTAACTATAACTGAGGACTTCAGATGGAGTAACCATATTAATCACATATCGGCATCCGCGCTCAAGCGACTGTTTTTCATCCGACGCCGCCTTCGATCAGTCCCCTCAGAGACCAGACTATTGGCTTAATATGCATTGGTTAGACCCGTACTAGAGTACGCAAACATTCTATGCACCTATTCTTGTGCCTTTACTGCACAAGATATCACCAAACTTGAAGCCGTACAAAGAAAGGCAATTAGGTTCGTTTTTAACAGGTGTGGGCCCCATGAATCAGCAATTGCACTGATGGAAACCGCTGGCATAGATACTCTTCAGCGCAGAGCCAGACTAGCTAGACTTAAATTCATGTACTTACTCATACATGACAAACTAAATATTGATGTAACTAACTACATATCTAGGTCACAAGCACGTCCTACAGGACATAACCACGCACAAATGCTCACTGAATACACATTCCATACGGACTGCTTCAAAAATTCTTTTTTTTTCCTTTGACCATAAGAGAATGGAATAACCTTCCCCTACATATTATGACGTCTCGGTAGCAACGACGTTTATTAGGACCTGCTACTCGGCATCAAACCAGCCAAAGCCCAAACACGGTGATGATGATCCCGAGGCACTGAAGATGAAGATCAACCCCAGCAGGATGATAATGATAATGTACTGATGAGGAAGAAGTTCATAATAAACGCCCACAATATCATAGAAAGTACATCATTAGCACAGTTCTTAACCGCGCTTGAAAGCGAATTTTGAATTCTGTTGAATATTTCCGTTCATATTTTTTCCCTTCCCCCTCGTACTGGCCTATCAAACTACACCTGTCTGCTTCTTTTTTTCTTAATGGATTTTTCTGTTGTTCTTATTTCTTTTTACCTTAATTAAAGTGTCTTAGCATGTATTTGTCGCCTCGCACTGCAGCTTCACTGTGTAAAAATGCCTTTTGTTTTTACCGTTGAAGTGTCTGGAAGTACACAGTATGTTTTTCTCGCTTCGCGTTACGGCACCACTGTGTGGAATGCTTATCTTCCTCTCACCACGATTTTCTTCACTGTGCGAACCTATTTTAATTTTAGGTTCAACGTGCTACTAATCGCTATTGTTTTGCACTTTATTTCAAACTACATTTATTGCCAGTGTATCAAAATTCGTGCTGTTTTGTATTCGAATATTGTATATGCCCTCCTGTTATGATCCCTTTGGGATTGGCAGTATTCAAAAATAAATAAATAAATAAATAAATAAATAAATAAATAAATAAATAAATAATAAATAAATAAATGTGGGAACACTGCAGCTTTTGGAAGGGCACATGGGACAAGTAATCAGTGTTCTGGATCGAGATTCTAGTATTTCTTTCTGCTTCCCTATATACGTATCAATAAAGTTTATTATAACAATAAAGTTTATTATCTATCTATCTATCTATCTATCTATCTATCTATCTATCTATCTATCTATCTATCTATCCGTATACGTATGCAACGACTTTGCGTAGGACTCTTATTCGAACATAATTAAATCAAATATAGTTTATCTAAATTCTGCGTACGCCTATCACAATTGCAGCATAATATACTACTGCCAGTGGAAGTAGTAGCTTTTACTAACCTGTTGCGTATGCGTGTAGTGACAGTCACTACCCCTGATATTTACGACCTCTAGCATACTTCTAAGGTAGTAAAAGACAAAAAAAAATGTAGTAACGGTGCCAAAACGGTAGTAACCATTCCCGTTACTAGCTTCTACTACCTTATTTTTAAGAGTTTATGGTGGCTGTGGAGCTGTTGTAGATGTCTTCCAGTAGTCTTACGTAGTGCTCCTCTACGCCCTGATTCCGCAATGCCTGCATGACTGCTGAGGTATCGAACGAGTCAAATGCTTTCTCATGATCTATGAAGGCTATATATAGGGGTTGGTTATACTCCGCGCATTTCTCTATCATCTGATTGGTAGTGTGAATATGGTCTACTGTTGAGTAGCCTTTACGAAACCAAGCTTGTTCGTTAGGGCGAGTGAAATCTAAGGTGGCACCAATTCTGTTAGCGATTACCTTGGCAAATACCTTGTCCACGACTGACAGTAAGCCTATCGGCCTGTAATTTTTCAAGTACTTTGTGTCGCCTTTCTTATGGATTAGGATGATGATCGCATTCTTCCAAGATTCCGGTATGCTCGCAGTCATTAGGCATTGCGTGTACAGGCTTGCTAGTTTTTCCAGCATAATCTGCCTACCATCCTTTAAGAGATCTGCTGTTATCTGATCCTCACCGGGTGCCTTTCGCGCGCTTGCATCCCTGTCAAAGCTTTCATTACTTCCTCTGTAAGTGCTGGTGGAATGTCAGCTTCTTCTAAACTGCTTCCGCTTTCACTATTATCCTGGCTATCGCGGCTACTATATAGATCTCTGTAAAACTCCTCGGCTATTATCGCATCTCATCCCTGTTCGTGATTACATTGCCTTGCCTGTCTCGTAATGCATACGTCTGGTTTTTGTCTATGCCTAGACGTCTCTTCACCGCTTTCAGGCTCCTTCCGTTCTTTACCGTACTGCAGTCCGCTCCGTATTATGCTTTCATATGCCGGCTGTCTTACGCTTATTGATTAACTTCGAAAGCTTCGCTAGTTCTGTCCTTGCCGCTTTCCGATCAAGTCTTTCGTCTCCTGGGAAAGTTTGCTAGTAATCGCTCTACCGATCTTCCCTCCTACTTCTATTGCACACTCCGTGTCAATGCGTGTGAGATTATCGCTAACTTCCTGAACGCAAATGTCTGCTTGCTCTGTTAGAGCTGAGTATCTCTAGTACCACGGTGGTCATTCTCTGGCTTATATGCCGATTCGGTTTATATGTGCCGTTTCCGCTGCCATATGATGTCAGTTCTATTGCAAAAGAATGACACAAATAAAAATGAAGCTGTACGGCACTGTCTGTTGACACTGATTGGTACTGACTCATTAAACATAATTTTTGGGGTTTTATGGCCCAAAACGACGATATGATTATGAAACATGCTGTAGTGGAGGGATCCCGAAATTTCAACCACCTGGGGTTCTTTAGCGCGCACTGACATCGCATGCATAGCACACAAGCCCATCGAAATGCAGCCGCCGCGGCCGCGATTCGATCTCGCGATCTTCGGATCAGCAGCCAATTGCCATAATCGCTAGACCACCGTATCGGAGTGGTATTGACTGATTACATCGTGTTACACTAATTGACGATCGCTAATTCATGAGATTAGCGCTGTGAATACGCTGCACATAGAAATGTTTACAGTGTAGATGGAAACATGTCCCAACCAGAAACGCAGCACAACCACCGCGCACCGAAGATCAAAGCTTCTGCGCGACATATACTCTAACAGCAATGTCAACGCTATTTATGGTCGCCCTTCAGGAAGCTCACGTTGTGCCGGCGAGCAGACATGGGTTCAGATAAGTAATCAGTATTTTGGATCCGGATTATTATACTTTACTGTTTCCGTATACGTATACCACGACGTTGCACGTTGGACGAGTCTACTATTTCAACATAATCAAATCAATTATAATTTGCCTGAATTCTGCATAAGCATGTCACAATTGCAGTATAATATACGAGTACCACTACCAGTAGAGGCGCGTAGCGTTTTAGTAAACGCTACATGCCTCAAACCCGTCACGTATACGCATGTAGTAACGTTTACTACCTCTTTAGTAGTAACGACAGCATTTACGACCTCTCACCTACTTCTAAGGTAGTAAAATGTAAACAAAATGTAGTGAAGTTGCCTAAGAGTGCGAGTCCAGGTTTACAGGCAGCTGCCACACAAGATAATAGTATATGTAGCGGTGATTATGCTTGGCGCTATGCCATGCGGCGTGTATTCTACAATACGAGCAATTACAGAGTGTAGGCTGCTGCAGGATCGTTACAACAGCCGATCTTAGATGACGGTGTCTGCCGCCGGTGCACAAAAAAAAAAAAAAAAAAACTTTTTGCCGGTGTGGATTTGAACACTGCTCGCTAGGAGAAATGCCACCCATTACGTAGTTGTTGCTCTCAGACACGGAAGTAGCCACGTTGCAGGATATATATTTGTCAGTCGTCGGCTATTGTATCGTGGACGAAGACTGTGTTTTAGGAAAAAGAAGGAAGGGGAGGTGGAGGAGGGGAGGGGGGGGGGGCGTTGACGAAGGAGGAGAGGAAGAAGATGGTGGAAAAGGAGAATAGGAATTAGAAGAAGTAAAGAGGAGGAGGAGGAAGACAGTGGCGAGGGAGAAGTTTAAAGAGAAGTAGAATCTAAGCAGAAGAAGCAGACGAAAAAGTGCAAGACGAGGAAAATAAGTGCGAGAAGAAGACGACAGTAATGATGAGGAATACGACGAGGAAAAAGAAGAAGAATACGAAGAAAAATACGGAGGAGGAGGGGAAGAGTAGGATACGATGACGATGAAGAAGAAGAAGACTAGAAAGAAGACAACGACTAATAAGAGGAACAAGGAGAAGAAGCAAACGACAGAAATGAAGAGGAGGAGGAGACGACGACGAAGAAGAAATTGAGGAATAAGCAGTAAAAGTAAACTGTGGAGGGGCGGGGACCTGCAGTTTTTTTTTTTTTAATACAAGATAAATCTGTATTTCTTTGACGTACATTTCTACCATTTTTTCCCTTGACGGATTTATACCATCAGTTGCGTCACAGGAGCGTCTCAGGAGCCCATAGAATCGCCGTTACGTTGACGTCGTCAGAAAATCACCGGAGTTGGGCATCAATTTTTTTGTAAATTAGGTAACCGGTAAGGCTACATCTCAGATTTAATTTATTAACTTAGATGAGTGGCTTTTCTTCTAAAACAGCTAATCCACTTTAAATGAAATCGGGAAAAACGGAAGTGTCTTTTCTTGACAGTATGATCAGCCAGCTCTAAAAAATCTTCTGTCAGTTAGTTCATATCATCAAAACGGCTTCATCTTATGTAGGAGTTGAAATGTGGGTACTATAGCCGATAATAAGAAGTGAATTCATTCTGTGGGCGTTTCGATCTGCATAATTGCCCAGTATTGAATAACCTGTCATGTTGGAATAAGGAATAACCTGTCAGGTTGGTCGGACGTCAGTGATCGTGAGGAACATCTCGTTTGCATCATTAATTAACTAAAACTGTCTCATCAACTTTTTAATTAGCACAATTTAGTGGTTATTGCCAATGTTGAGTTTGTAGCCATAGACGACGGTACCGTATCACTTTTTGAAGAACGGAAAAGTGATTTCCTGAAGTCCTGCGGCCCACGAAAACCTGGCGTCTTTCTCCTCGTGAAATCGCGACTCGCTGCAAAAGGAGCGCCGGAGTCACGTGCTAGCGCAGTGTCCGCTGATGACGTGTTCCTAGTGCCTGCGGCGGTATATCCGAAATGTGTACACCGGTTCTCAAAGCTCGCGGTCATGTAGTTTGCTATGATGAATAGCCGCCTTCTTGCACCGAGCAAATAAGCAGAACATAATGCTGGCATCTGCCTATGCACAGCATTAAGGGGTTTATAGCCATAGGGTAAAATAGCACGAACAGTTCGCATTTGCCACCGCAGTCCTTGGAACGGCGCTTTTCATGCGCTCAGTGTCATTTCGGTGCGGGAAAAAATCAAGGTTTTCAGCACTGGTTTACACAATGACTTTTTGTTTTTAAAGCTGGTCTGACATCGTGATCTCCGTGGCTAAAAACTCTCCATTGACGACCACTACCAATAATTTTTAATTAAGCTTAATTAATAAGCCTTAATTAAGCAGCTAAGTAACTAGTACTTTCCTGAAACTTCCTAACGTCCGCCTCAGCTAACAGCTTCATTTGGAAGAGATTCTCGTTTTTTGCTCGAACAGCCAATTTTTAATAATTTTCGAAAGTGCGCTGAAACACCTTGTGTACATGTGTGTGTGTGTGTGTGTGTGTGTGTGTGTGTGTGTGTGTGTGTGTGTGTGTGTGTGTGTGTGTGTGTGTGTGTGTGTGTGCGTGCGTGCGTGCGTGCGTGCGTGCGTGCGTGCGTGCGTGCGTGCGCCTTTCTCTTGTACTGCACAAAGCCAGTACGTCAGCGCTTTATTCGTCTTTCAAAAAGCGCGTATTCATCATCATCACTATCATTGTCGTCTAAGTTACGCCTGAGGCTGTTTACCAAATTCTGCATGCGACACATTTTTTACCACTCATATAGTCGATCAGATAAACCGTGTGTTGACAGCAATCACAGACGCAAAACCGACGAAGCGCAGGCTCTGATGATTAGGCTCTCTCGTACACGGCCACTCGAAGACATGCCATATGTGTACAAGCAGGCATAATGATGTAAGCCATATAGCCGATCCTTGGCCCACGACCAGCCGCGCGCGCCATTCGTGGCGGCGGCTGTTGCGCTGCGCCGAGCCGGGGGCCCGGGCATGGCCGCTAGAGCTCGTCGCATCGCCGGGCCACGACCTCGAGGCGATCGGCGGGGGTCCGTCAGCTTGCAGGTCACGCGGCGCACGGCGCCAGAGGACTGCGCCGGGCCTGTTTTCGTATGCAGAGCGCGGCGGCGGCCCGCTGATTTGGCTGATGAAGAGCGGCCTGCGCCGAGCACGCATCGGCGGACCGAGTGCCTTCGGTGCGCAGTATATACGCCCAGGCGCGGAATGCCAACGAGTTTACGCCGACCTCTCCTCTCTAATACATGCAACTGCCCCGCGCGCGCGTGCCACCACCGTCGTGTCTGTTTGCCCGGCTTAAACTTGGCCGGCGGTCAGGGAAGGACGCACGCGACCGCTCGGCTCTGTTTCGCACCTTCCCTCCGCGCCTCCGCGAGTGTGTGATGTGCGCGCGAAGAGGAGCGATCGGCCACGCCCTTCCTCTACTTCTGGCCACTGCTGCCGACCGCGGTGCGACCACCGAAGATGCGGAACGATGAAGGGCCGAGCGGCCGCTGCTTATGTACTGTCGAGGCTTGTAAAGCGTGTTGCAATGGCTGTCGTTGCTGCAATTCTCCTTGAGTTTCGCATAGTGTTTTTTTTTTCTAATTTACTTTAGAGGCTACTCTGCGTACGAGTTTATTCATGTTCTTATATGCGTGTCTTTTTTTATGGCATTACAAACTTTTTGATAAAATGTTCTGGCTCTAAGGCGCCTGCCGTCGTCAGACTTTGCGTAGAGGTGGACACAGCTTCTCACCGTTAAAAGTTACCGAAAACGCTAATTAACAAAAATTCCGGTAGATCCCGCGCACTGTGTTAATCGATGCCATGCGAAGCGCAGAAGGAGCTGCATATACCGCATTGTTTGGCCTTACGGAAATAGGCCGAAAGTGGGCGAGTCCGTGGTGAGATAACGCAAACCCTATATATACGGAGAGTGACGGACAAGCCGAATTGAGCACCGTAGGAGCACGCGACGTCGAAATCGTGTACGACTCATGAGCGACACGCCGTGGTCGAAGTCGCCCAGCAGTTTGTCTCTATCGAATTTTCGACACTTAAATACGCTAGAAATTACGGATCATATCTGGTAAACATTACAAGATGACATCACCACTGCGGCTGCTCGTTTACCCTGTACCCCTTTAAAGGGCGATACGTGTAACGACAAGCTAATGCTACATCCCGCAATGACAAGCACAAGTTCACGAGACCCATTTTCTATCTGCTTTCCAATGCAGCACCACGCGTGCCTGTAATAGACAATCTATACTTCCCTCGCACGAAGTGTACGCACACAGAGGGCGGAAAATATGAAAGGTGTAGCACCTAATCGATATTAAAGCTGCGATTGTGACCAACAGTGCGATACTCTATCCTGCTCTTGCTCTCAGCGAAAAGAGGGAATGCCGGAAGTGTGTTTGCGGCGGTCACTGCTTGTCACATACGTTTACCTTCGTTCTTCAGTTCTGAAACCTGAGAACAGAGGAGCGTGTTGTTGTTATTGTTGTTGCAACATATATAGGAGGGTAATTCTTTGGGCGAGTTGGTAACCCATGACAGTGCTTTGTCTGCTGTCTATTTAGCCTTGCCTAGGTGTCTTTTGAGCTGTTCTTAAGATTTCAGCTTTTGTTGTTGTGGTTGTTTAAATTTTCTGTGTCCAGAAGCAACGTTGGAATAGCAGTACAATGAGAAATAAATAAGTAACGCAGCTACGACCCAAATATATGTAATAAAAATTAAACGAAAAACGCAGGGTGCGCGATCGCGTCCAAAGTTTTGAGTTACCATTAGCAAAAACGATAACTCAAAACTGTAGCGCTATAAGTGGCAGGTATTAATAACAGTGCTGGGACACTGGTCGTCGGCTTGCAGCGGAATGATAAACTATTAGGAGATGCGAAAGGAGCGTAGCTATAGAAAAAGCTCGAAAGAAAACGCGAAGCTCAGCACGTAAAAAAAAAAAAAGACAACATGGACACGCGAGTGCCTGCTGGTGAAACCGCAGTAACGCAAAATCGTGTCTTGTCACCTGACAGCGCTTTCGAAAAAATGACACTTTAACGCACGTGGCGCCACAGAGCATGCAGATGAAAAGTGTACACGCAAAAAAAGAACTAACGCAAATCATGTGCCGTGTGCTTTTGGACAGCGAACAGGTGATTTGTACTTTCCGAATAACTAAAACATTTTGCCCTTATAATGCCTGGAAGACAAGTTAAATAACTTTCAAGGCAGCAAACTGGCAATGGTTGCAGTATATCGTTTTGCGACAGATTGTATACCTGTCACCCTATAAGTTCGTAGTACACTTATAGTAGTTGTTGCTGCAAACTCAAGATCCCATCCTTTTCGCTTCTTTTTAAGTGCGTAGTCCTCTCGGAGCCCACCCTGTCGACGACCGTCTTCTGCCGCATTGTCGACGACTGTGCCCTGTCGCGTTATCACGCTCAACAAAACTTGGAGAACAAAGTCTAAAACAGGGATAAAACACCTCGAAACCAGGTCAAAATAAACCAAGTCTAACATAATTTCATTAACAGCTTAAACCCATAATTATACCTCATTAATTAACTAAAGTTCACTAAGAACGTTTGTGAAACGTCCCGCCGATACCCACGACGGGGAAGAGAAGGCGCCACCGCCTCACCGAGCGCACGATTTCTCCTCCCAGCGGCACTTAATTCTCCGGCCCACAACGGGAATCGCTGGGTTGCCCGTGCTACGAACTTTCTCGGGTTTCGCAGTAGTGGAGCCGTTTCTTGCAATCTGGTCCTGGCGTTAGCTGCGCAGCTATTCTATGAAGTCCACTCGTGAAAAGATGTCGCATAAAAACAAGGCAACTCGCCTGCCTCAATTACTCACTCCAGCCGCTGATTGGCTAGTGCCTCTTTTGCTGTGTGCCAGCACGCTAGGCGCATGCGCATGCGCTCTCGAATGTTTTGCTGGGCTTCCCAATCCCATGACTTGTTTGTTTGTTGGTTTGTTTGTTTGTGTGTGTGCGTGTGTGCGTATGTTTAAATCAGCACCCAAGCATGACCTGCTGATCATGTTCGCGGATCAGCTGCAAGTCTCAGTAGACCGAGGCTCTGTCTACTTCGCTTAATAATTGGTTATCTATAGGCAACCAACCTGGCACCACTTGCATGAAATTCAAAATTGAGCGCGCAAGCTTCGCCACACTATGTTCGTTTTTCAAATGCACTTGCCGTAAAACGAAAGTTTCGAATATCTTAGCCACTACCTCATGAAGCGTGTCCCCCCGACCAGCAGGACTAAATTCTGCCGCTCGTTCGCCCCTTTATCCTCGCGTGTACGAAATCTTTGCGCTGATCGAATGGACCTGGACTCGAAGCTCTTCTTTGGGTCCATGCATAATAATAATTATTACGGTAATGCTGACATTCACGTCTTCTTTAGAAACAGTATGATGGAAGACGACACTGGGATCGTTCTTTAGAACATTCCGGTGCACTTAAAATAAAAAAAAAGAAAATCTTTATATAGCGCCTACTGCATATGCATGTTTCACTGCAGAAACTTTCTCTTTGTTGCGCGTTATTCTTTCCCTCGCACCACCAACTTTCATACGAATTTTGCTACACAGACTTCACAGCAGCTTCGCTTATGCGTTCTGTGTGCTGTTTTTAAAGCTTAACGCCTCGAAGAAAGTGAATTCCACGTGTCTCTCGATAGATGGCCTGGCAGTCAATTAAGTTGAGTGATTTCTGCGCCTTTTTCTTCGCAGCGAACATAACGGTATGTCATTTGGAGGGAAGCTTTCTTTGCAAAACCCCCGCCTCATTGCTGGCCATCCTCGGGGTCGCAAGATAGCGCCCACTAAAACGAAGAAACAGCGCCACCGAGGCGATGCGCGACATCGATAGAGCCCAGTCGGTGCGAAGTATAATAATAATAATAATAATAATAATAATAATAATAATAATAATAATAATAATAATAATAATAATAATAATAATAGTTCAGTTCATGAGCGGACGCTATTTTCTGCAGTTCTTGCGGGAGTACAGCTCAGCGTCTGCGGGGTGAAGGAAAGGGAATGAAAGAGTACAAAGAAGAGAAACGCCGTAGTGGAGGGCTCCGTAAATTTTGACCACCTGGGGCTCTTTAACGCGCACTGACATCGCACAGCACACGGGCCTCCAGCATTTCTGCCTCAATCGAAAATGCGACCGCCGCGGCCGAAATCGAGCCCGCGTTCTTTGGATCTGCAGTCGAGCATCACATGTCTATTCTTTACAGCGTGGCGCAATACCCTCGTCAGCGAGTGAGCGTGAAGAAAGAGAGAAACAGAGAGAAGCTTGAAATGTTGAAATGACTATCGGGGGTCGACGAGAGAGCGACACACGAAGTAATGTACCAGAAATTTCCAGTGAGCTCTAAACCTTCGCGCGTGCTGCGCTCAAATGAGACTTCCGCAATTCTTCGGTACGCCGAAGCGAATAAATGGAGTCGCACTTTTCAGGATGTCAGCAGTCGACAGCTAAGAAGTCAGTCATTCAAGAAGTATAGCAGTCGCTGCTCAGTAGACTGCACAAGACCTACATGCCAAGAACGACGTGCCTGCGTCTCCGCAGGTGCCTTTCTTGGAGAGGTGCCACGACTTGTCCGGGTGAATACGGGCGGACTATTTAGTGTCTATATTCACATCCGTAATGTATGTGTTTGTATGTTTAGTGCCGGTGGAAAATTTGTTCACTTATTTTGATGTAACCCATCCATACTGATCTGCATGCATTGTGACTATCTGAAGTCGTGCGTGTTTGTGTAACTGCCAATCTGAAGAATATATTTGTTTTGGCAATCCTCTGACTCGGTTTTTCGACAACTGCGTCCTCTGGAGCACCAAAGGGACCTGCACTTGAGTATCTATTCTCTTCACGGGGTGTTTTCTGCCTGCAATTACGTCACTGCTTGGAGTCCACCAGGCCTGCCTCCCGTGCATTGCGTGCGGTTCGGGTAGTGTGACAGCTAGAAAAATAATTCCCTTCGTTCTCCCAGCGTCACTGCTTCGATGTCCCATAGTTTACTGTTCACCGTTGGACATAGCTTTTGAACGACATCGCATGGAATTAATGTTGTTCCTCGCCAGAAACATTGCTTCGCATTACTCGCTGTACAGGAAGGCAAGTCAACAGAACTCTGTATGCTTCACGTTTGTATATCTTTACAAGGTCTACCGCTTCTCGATATCTTCGTTTTACAAAAGGAATACAACTGGACGTTGCATCTTCAAGCTAATACAGTGAGTACCATGGACTTACACTCGCTTTCCCCCGGCCTTTGCCTTGAAGTATCCGAGTACTGCGCAACGTACGTTCGCGGAAACGCAGGAAACCCAATCCTCCGCACCCGCATCGCTCTCTAGAATCGACCCCCCCGTACGGAGTCACGGCAGTGTGCTGCTTATTAAAGGCTGATCGATGTTCGACCACATTGCGGCGGCCTCCGCGCAGCATCGGAAGCCAATGAACGCGGTGCAGTACAGCCACCGCGTCCTGCGATCGCATGCTAGCTCACTGCGTTCTCTCGAATGCAACACAGTCGCGCGCGTGCGCCTAAAGTTACTATACTCCTGCGCAAATACGTGATGACAAAGTTACCCATATCGTCGCGCCACTGCACTATAGTTGCGGTCGCGTGCTGTGGCGTCTGTATAGTAGGGTTTCTTTCAGCTTCACAAAAATGAGAGAGATATCGTCCCACCAATCGCAGGACATTTTAATAAAGTACTTCGACTGACTGACCGGCTGACTGAGAAGCAAAAAACGGGGTGGTAAATATCCGCCCGCACGCGCGCGCGCGTTTACACACACACACACACACACACACACACACACACACACACACACACACACACACACACACACACACACACACACACACACACACACACACACACACACGCCGAGAGAGAGAGAGAGAGAATAGAGCACAGATAGGTCAGCTGGTTTAAGAGGGAACTCCGGCGGTTTTTCCACCATATTCTGATAATCGCTGTTTTCCAGTGGTACTGAGATCCGTGAAGCAGCCAAGGTCAATCAATTTGGTCAGAGACTCACGAATAATCTTGAATAACCGAACGAACGGCGTGTGCAAACAGAAACCAAAACGGGTAGACGCTTCGTGCCGCTTATGCGATGACGTCACAGCCTCCCCGCCATCATAAATATGAAGCTGGTGAAGCTGGTGCCAAAAAAAAATGAAAGTGGAGATGTCATCCAATGATGTATTGATCTTTTCTTAACTTGACAGCGACTATTTTAGCTCTGAAGTACCGCCGTTTTGCTTCTGACGGCCCGCCTACTCGAGTAGGCAGCGTTGCAGGTAATGACGTCAAAAACACAGGGTGGCTCGTGTGGGAATCCGCTAAAAAATTTTAAAAAATTTATTTTCAGGAAATCTAAATGACTTTCAACCGTCTGGCTTAAATTACTGCGGCACAGAGTAGAACATATAATGAAAATTTCTTTCAGATCAGTGGAAAATGAAAAATCGCCGGAGTTGCCCTAGCCCTATCCGCCGCGGTGGTGTAGTGGTTATGGTGCTCGGCTACCAACCAAAAAACGCGGGTTTGATCTCGGCCGCGGTGGTCGCAATTTCGATGGAGGCGAAAATGCCAGGGGCTCGTGTACTGTGCGTTGTCAGTGGTTGTCAGTGGAGTTTTGACCCCAGGTGGTCAAAATTTCCGGAGCCCTCCACTACGGCTATTCTCGCATTTCCATCTCTTTCACTCCATTTCCTTCCACCCCCACGGACGCTTAGCCGTGCTCCCGACGTGGGCTGCACAAGTTAGCGTCCTTTCCTTAACCGAACCACAATCATCATCGTCATCATCGAAGGAGCCCTGCAACACTTTCTGAACGTAGTGAGAAAATGCTGACACCTAATTGTTGAGGCTGCTGTGGTAATGTCAGGCAAATATAAATTTTAAAAAAATACTATTCCACTGAACGCACCAAAGAATTTGTAATTTGGCTTCGTGATACAGCTGGAAAGCACCTGCTCCTCTTTCAACCACAAAAAAACTTAACAGGCAGGAGTGGACTACGTACAGGGGGGGAAGGCATGTTATGAGTTGCGCGTCCGCGCTCTCAAGTGGCGCCACCATCGAGGCGACGACAGCGCACCGCCGGCGGCAGCAGGCGAAACGCCACCTAAGCCTTTAAATTGCCTACTTTATTTGGAGAACTTCAAATCGATTCGCATAAAAAAGAGTTGCCCTTTAATTTCAAGTCACAGGAAGCGTATTGAGCACGAACGCTGCAATGTTTTAAATAATGAAACTTCTTGAATGGGCGACGACGAGCGAAACCGGGCAGTGAGTACCAGAAGACTGACAGTGGCGCACGCACCATTCGACGCCTGTGAAAGTTCCGCGGTTATGTTCAAGTCAAGCTGCAAGATACTGGTACTGTGAGTGATACGACACCATCGTAAAAGTGCAGGGACTTTAGTGGTATACTCTGTGGACACGGATTCGTGCAGTTATACGCATTTTTTACCTTCAGCGGTGGACAGCTGTGCTCCGGATATCTGCGGTGGGGCTGCACATAGTACGTACATTTATGCGTACCGACGATTATGAACGATACTCGCCGGTGCATCTCGTAAAACACTACTCACTTGTCCCTCATTTCATGTAAACATCGGTGTCATTACAATAAAGCGGTTTACTTGCCGCTAGTTTGTATGATCAATGTTGTGGCTGTCCTTACTGCAGCGGTAACCTTTCAAGTAAGTATGCAAGATACTTATAAGTCTCTAATATGTAAATGGGATGCAATTACATTGTGCAAACGAGAGAAATTTTGGGGGTACCTGCCTGTAGCGACCGAGGGAGCAACCGCAATACAGTAGCAGACGACAACGGCATATCGTCTGTTTTTGCCGGTCGCCAGCGGCCATTTTGACGCTTCGAAAGCGCCCTTGTAATTTTAAAACGTATTTAACTTTCTAAGCAGTTATAAATTATACAAACAAAATTTGCAGTTTTAAAACTTCAATTGAGAGCATAAAATAGCAAGAACTGTTCAAAATGTTACCAAAACAACATTTTTATTTGTTAGTGCGAGTGCCTTCAATGGCCAGACGGCGCTACAATCGCTTCCAAAAAAATCGTCCCCATTGGTTCTATGGAAATGTCCTCCCCCTGCTACGTAATAGGTGGAAGGACTACGATTGGCTGATTCGCAGACGCAGTTACCACGGTCGCCGTCGGGCGCCGCCACGTCCCCACAGTGACTCTGGAGTCTGGTGGCACGCGGGTCGTCATTGGGAAGCAGGAAAACGCTTAAAGGAAAAAAGGGGAAAAAAGGGAAAAAAAGGAAAAAATGCTCAAGTTCATGATGCGTGGCTGGAGTAGCTGTTATGCTTGCCCCTTTTCAGTACCCCTCTCTTTCCAGCGCTCTCGTCGGTACGAAAGGAGAGTGAACGCGATCGTACGTGGAACTCCCCTCAAACTAGACGCTGTAGCTCCACTAAGACCCAATGGGTTTGAAATTGATTTATTTTGATTGATTGATTCATTGATTGATTTGATTTGATTGATTTGTGGGGTTTAACATCCCAAAACCAGCTGTGATTATGAGAGACGCTGTAGTGGAGGTCTCCGGGAATTTCGATCACCTGGGGTTCTTTAAAGTGCACTGACATCGCACAGCACACGAGCCTCAACATTTCGCCCCCATCGAGATGCAGCCGCCGCGGCCGGGAGTCGATCCCGCGACCTCAGATTTGAAATTCTTGCGGCAGGTGATCTGTGAGGCGATGAACTCCTTCGGTGATGTCATTCGAGGATTACACGGAAAGATGTTACAGGGCTCCATTAAAGGGGTCGTGAAACGTTTCTTGCAAATTTTGTAGGATATGTGTATTCGGAATCCTGGCCCTGCAATCTATAGTATGCACTGCTTCGCTGTATTGTGTGGGTTGATTTAGAGTGATAAAAAAACACGGTTTCGGTTTCCCAGCGTGCGTTCCCCCCAGCTCTCCAGCTGACGCCATTTTAGTCGCCACCGTAGCCTCCAAGATTGGCGCGCCCTTCTAGGCCAGGGGAAAACAAACCGTGCTCCAACCTTGCATCCGAACGGCGACACCACGTGGGGTCCAACTATTTTCCTATTTCCTAGCTTTCATACAGATCCATTATTTTAGAGAAAACAAAAGTTTCAAATATTTTTCGATGTTAAATGTCTTGTAATGAAGTCACTGAGACGTCCCTCAATAGTACCCATGCTGGCCTGTGGCGTCGCGAGAACGCAAGGATTTCAAGGGGCGTTATTAAATGTACACTGAATATTTCACCGATATGTTTCATAATCAGCACGTCGAATGCCTTTTGAACAAATGAAAATCACATCTGGACTACTCCATATTCTTTTCACGACCCCTTTAAGGAGATTTGGCGCCTTCAGAGTAGCGCCTTTGAGGCCTTCTAGGGAGCTGGTACTCCGGTCTGCTGAGAAGCCGCTAGTAGGGAGAGCGTGCACTCTGCGCGGTAGAGAGCGAGGATGAGGCTGTCAAGAGAGCAACAACCAGGGCTGAAGCCGCTTCCCGGCTTGTGGCTCACCCTGTCACGCAGAACACTTCAAAATAATAGACTTCGCTGACTGCTGACTAGGCACTCGATGCTCTCTCGTACTTGTCGTTCTAAGAAATCTGGAGCCCCAGAAATAGCATTCAGGCAACCACTTATCTTTTCCACAAATCGACAAGCAGTACAATGCTTTTTATAGCTGAGGATTTGCGCTGTTATTTATTTATTTATTTATTTATTTATTTATTTATTTATTTATTTATTTAACAATTGTCGATGCTTGACAGGAAGTTTCGAAAAATGAAACTTCGATCGCAGGATTCGTCGAAATGGACACCATGTTTGTGTCCCACCGAGCATGCATGTACGAAGCAACTCATTATGTAACCGCTCGGTCGACCCGACTGCATATCATTTTTTCGGCGGCTGATATACTCAGAAAATTCAGTAGGGTTTCCAATTTTTTTCGGTGAGACAGTCACGCTCTTTTTATTAGCAAGTTTTTACGTGTGCTCTGCACTGGCGCTTTCTGGGATTGTGTTGATTCTCGTGTACCGGTAGTATCTGCCGTAGCATCTTATCTTTTTCCATATGTGGTGGGTTGCTCCAACTCATCAGTGTTTTATTGATCCTTGTTCTTTGCAGGGCAACGCTGTGGCTGTGAGAGGCACCCTAAAGTGAACGACTGATGTAATCAACATTGATCTCTTGGAATAATTTAACACACAACCATTTATGTACGCATACACCACTGTGTTCTACCGCTATCGCGAATGAACCCACCAAGCCGGGAATCTAATACCCCTGTCACACTAGACGTTTTAACGTCATTCGATTCGAATGACATTCGGTGCAGCGAATGTCATTCGACCCGTGGTTGTGCTACACACGAAGAAGTAATGTCATTCGTTTACGATATCAGTGACGATAGTTCCAAAGGAACTGGACCTAAAAGCTGCAGAGCGTAAGTGCAGAGTGGCTGAAAAGTCGTCCTATTTTATTTAAAATAAATGCAGGGCTTTGCTTCACTGAATTACACCAACAGAATAATTTGCAGCTGATACGGCAGCGCTCAAAGGGGACGCTGACTTGCAGCAGGCGAAGCGCGTTAATGAGAAACACAGACGCTAAATTAAGACGCAGTGTAATAAGCGCTGCGCTCAAGCAAACGGCGTTCGCGATTGCATCCTGAAGCCTGTCAGACGCCGCTGGTGTCGAGAGTAAACACATTTTGTTACGGCCTGCCTGGCCGTTTTCTTTTTAAAATGATGAATATCGGCAAACGCGCTAAAGTAATACCATTTTCACATGACGTTTCACAAATTAGGAATGCTCAGTGCCGCACGTTTACGTTGTCTCTGGGGTAGAGAGTACACATTCGGTCCCAGTGCAAATGCGAATGAGTTGCTCGAACTCATTCGATTTCAGAAGTCATTCGATTCGAATGATGTTAAATGTCGCCGTGTAGCAGCGGAATAATGTCATTCGATGCGAATGTCATTGCGTTCGAATGACATTAAAACGTCCAGTGTGACAGGGGTATAACCCACTGCCTCTTGCTCAGTAGCAGAATGCCGCAGCAGCTGAGCCAAAAGGTGCTCTGGCAGTAGTGTGTTCAAAAGAATATATACGTAATATATTGTGAGACATCTTTCTCGGTGCGAAAGTCTTCAATAAAACGAGGGCTCATCGACTGCAGCTCGCGATATTTTTTGGCAGAAGCGTGACTAACGATTGTTGATCCCTTGGATCCCGCAGAATTCTCGAAATTGAACGTTAGTAAACCGCGCTGACATGAGATAATGCTGCTAAATGCACATTTGTGAGAAATGGGCTATCTTGCATTTTCTTAAAAATATTTCGATCGTTATCTCCTCTGGCGCAATGTAGTAGACTAATTTCGAGATGGTGAACTACTGATGCAGTCGTTCTGACCATGATGGGCAGGGGTGTGCATGAAGTAGTGCACTGAAAGGGAGACAAACAAAAAAAGAGTTCTGTTCATGCATATTCTTTGTAAACATTTCGACAGCGTTTCCTGTCTGGTCGGGTTTGATTAAAGAGAACTGGTTGATAGCCGGCGTCTCGGAGCCCGCTCTGCTACAGGAAGCATTGAAGGACTGGCTCGCTTGCAGAGGCCAGTAAGAGGGGTGGGAAAGAGGGAGGGGGGGGGGGAGAATAGAAAGTGGGGAAATGTGCTTTGATTCATATTCCGTGCTATGTTCTCCTTCGTGCAAAAATGTACTAACCTTGAGGACAAGAGTGAGCGTGAGGACAGAGTAAAGGATGTCTCACATGCTTTTGTATCAATTATTCAAATACCCGACTTCTTACGTTTCATTGTTCGCGTGTAATGGCGCATGGTGCAATGGGACTTTCGTTTGGCCTATTAGCCAGATTTCTCATGAAGTGCGTCAGGGTATATCAATATCTCGAGGGGGGAAAAAACACAGAGACAAGACCTTCAGCAGTGCCACCATTCTTATAATTACTTTGCTCTTTCAGAAAACATTAAAAGAACGGACGCAGCATCAAAAAGCTCAAATGCTTTTTCTTTCAAGTTGGGCGCTTCCCTGGCCGACTTCACAAAGCTTTTCGAACGTATAAGCACTATTTCTCATTGCCAGTAGCGTTCGAGCTGAAGTTCAGTAAGAAAAAAAAAATGGGGGGGGGGGGGGGGGTGCCTTGGCTATCATCTGCACGAGCAATAGCAGAGTTGAAATACTTCCGTACGCACGCGAACGCGCGGGTGCGTGTTTCCACTTCCGATTTCCCACGCTATCTTTTTTTTTTTTTTTCAGCTCGACTAAAGCAACAAAAAGAAATTTTCTCCTGCGTTAAACCTGTGAATCACTTGAAGGCGAACGCCCGTTCCACATTTCGCAACGCAATAGGTTATATATCAACACTCAACTCGTACTTTTGCAATGCACATTTCGGGGCAAAGCGTATATGCAAGACTTAACGAGTCTCATTGAGGAAGTACGTGTGTTGGAACTTAGGTCGACGTTCTCGACTGCATATGCGAGAGCTTGTTCCCTTGTAATACATCGCTAAATGCGCAACGGGCTCTATGCTCCATGTAAGGTCACGTACGGCATGTGGGCATGCATGCGCCACACGTGATAAGGTATACATGAGCTTGCATCTCATCAAGGTCACAGCTACGTGCGTATGTATCTGCCACACGTGATCTGATACTACAGGCATTTTCCATCCACATCCATCGTCGCTCCTTTGCGCCTGCCGTGTTTCGCTCAAGGTCACCCCTCCGTGGGATGGGGGCTTGATTGAGGCTATCTCGCCTGAATAATTTTACCTATGTGCATTCCTTCGTATCGTTGTGATCAGCGATGTAATGCTACGATCGCGTTGCACCGACGCATGCGTAGTCTGGATAATGTTATTTTCTTTTATAAAAATTGAGAAAAGGTGTGAGTTTGTGCTCTCACCTACAGCACCTTTCTACAAGAAGAAATTAGTTCATTATACGCAGTGCAAAACAATGGAAAAAAAAGTGACAGGTGGTGATTACAGTAATTACGCATGTATGTTGTCGGATAGACCCTTATGAATATACACGACGAGCCTTAGAGCGGATTCTCTCTTTCTTTGTCCTTTCTTCTTTCTTTCGATGCCTGGAAAAATGGCTTCATTGACAGAGGCTAGTAGTGGTGTCATTCACGTGAATGCAATTAGCGCTAATGGGAGCCTTTAGCGAAACAATGTGTATGTATCCATCTAGCCTATAGGAACGCTGAATAGAAGGGATAAATCGGTGTATCGATATGGAGTATCCGTTGCCAACAATAGTATTCAGCTTCGCGGTACGAGGTTTATTCATATCAGATGACAATAGTCTCTCTATAAAGAAATCAACTAGACCCTTTAGTTGATGCCACCAAATTCCAAGATGTCGCTGTGGACTGTAGCGAGAACTTAGACGCAGCGTCGCTAGCTCTTGTCTCTCATATTTGCTTCTTTTATCTCTCTAGTCTGCTTAATGTCCGAGAAAACAGCGACTTTCTCGATGATATTATGTAAGGATAATTCGCAAATACAGCTCAAATCATTTTTGTATTCAGTGTCTCTTTGAGAGACACTCATGAATAATATACCAGAAAAACGACTTCGGAAATTGCGATGAAATTACGTTTGGAATTTTTTTTTACGGGCCTATTTGGTAACTCTGGGCATAAACATTAGTGTTGTTCGGAGAATATTTATTAGAAATTTCTGCTGTGAAATTGAAAAACAAAATAAAGATACGTTCCCGACGTATTGCGCAAAAAAAAAAAAAAAAAAAAAGGCCCCGCACCACTAGAGAGGTCGAGGAAAGGTTAAGCGGTCCACTTGGACGCCGCTACCTCGGTGGCCATTACAGTGGGAGAAGTAAAAGAAACATTGCGGTGGCAAATGATGACCAGAAAGAAGAGAGAGAGAACAGAAAAAATATATATTCAAACAATCGCCCAGCACAAGGGCGGGGCGCGCAGTGCGAATGAAGGCCGCTTGTGTGCCGCGATCGTTCGATCACGCCCTTGATCGGCCGTTCAGCGCACGCCTCCTGGTTGTCGGGCTTCGAAATGACGCCCCTCGGCAAAGACGAGGTATGCCGATATGTCGACGCGTCGGATGCTCTCCGGCCGAGTACACAAAAGCATTATTGCACGCGGTAGAGCATGTAGGGCGCTCGTAAGATATAAGAAAAATAAAGTGTGCGTGCAGCATGAAAGCTCGGTTCAGCAGCCGAGTGCCATAACCACTAGACAGACCACCATGGCGGGGCGTCGCGGTATCGGACAGGTCGCGGGATCGAATCCCGGCCGCGGCGGCTGCATTTCGATGGAGGCTAAATGTTTAAGCCCGTGTGCTGTGCCACGTCAGTGCACGTTAAAGAACCCCAGGAGGTCGAAATTTCCGGAGACCTCCACTACGGCGTCTCTCATAATCAGAGCTGGTTTTGCGATGTTAAACCCCACAAATCAATCAATGAAAGCTCGGTATGCAGCGAGATTCGATGTATCTAAGTGACCATACTGAGAAGACCTTATATATTTGTAATAACAACGGTTACGGTCAACAAATGTCTAGCATTCCGACGGTTTTCTTTACTTGTATACGAGCGAGAGCGAAAATAAATCGGTGGTATTGTTTCAATCTATATTCATGTTCTTGCTTACACGGTGTCTGGATACGTGATAATTGATAAGGCAAAATTTTCGAAGGGAAGACAGATAGTGAAACATTATTGACAAAAAAAAATATATTGGGATGATTGGTCGGAGCCCTATAGGACCCCACTGGCCTCGGCCGACCGCTTGGCTTGACTTATTAGATCCACCCTCCAGAGATGGCTGTAGCTGTGCTTCCCAATAGCTCCATCAATGATAATGCCTGTTTTATTTATTTATTTATTTATTTATTTATTTGAGTGGGTGTGATACAGTCACACGTTATTTGTTTCAGGTTATAGGTATTCCACCACTCAGCGGCTTCCTCGCTACTTAGTTTGGAGTGATGGGGAGGATATTTTGATCTAGTTCCACGCTGATGAGCAAGCATTTCTGTATTAGCCACATCATGATGAGTACGCCGGTTCTCGTTCGAAGAAAAGGTAACCGAACTCGTCTCGCGCTCTGTTTGTCACCACAATTTACTCAGAGCGGGGATAATTCACCGAAAACGTTACGCGTAATCTGCGTGAAAGTGTGGCGTCTATACTGCACTCTGCATAGCTGGCTGCACAGCAAGCGTTATAGTCCCAAGACAGCGTTTATCTTGCTGTAGGACTAATGCTGAAATAAAAAGGAAAACGATAGGTGTAACTTAGGGGGCAAGAATAGAGCGCAGTGAGCAAGGGAACAAACGCCTGTTAATGACTCTTTTCACGATTGAAACAGAAGAAATGGGCGTGGGTATGGACGTGTAGTGAGAAGACAAGATGACCGTTGGTCGCTAAGAGTAACAGAGTGGATTCCTAGAGAAGGCAAGCGTGGCAGGATGGGGCGGAAGGTTAGGTGGGACAGATAACATCAAGAAGTCTTCGAGGATAACGTGGCCGCAATCAGCACAGGAACAAGGCGATTGGGAGATTTTTTTTTCCTGCACTGAGTGTTGACGGGCTTATGATGATGAGCTAAAGCTACAAATACACATCAACCTAAAAACTGCACCAACACAGCCGTTTCTTCCCGTCTAAATTTACGCTGACGGACGATTCCTTTCTGCTCTCAGAGCGCCGCCATGCTCGCCAGAAAGGGTGACTTCCCCGCAGCGGCGCCGTGTGCGGGGAGAAACGCGGTACACGGGCGCTTTCTCTGCGCGAGTCTTGCGCGCTCTTTCGAAAGCAGCGGCGGCGCTATCGACGATTCCCAGCGCGCGCGCACGATCGCCGAAGCGACCCAATGCGCGGTGCCGAGTCAGCACTTTCAATAACGACGTCTGTGCAGGCGGCCGCTCGATAACACTCCGGGCAGGGTCACAGCGTCACGCACTGCGGTTCCACGCTGCTGCTGCCGTCGTTTGCCCTTATAGTGCGCTCGGGCAGCTTCGTGAACACCGACCCGGTGAACAATGTGCGCGTAGGGGCCGAGAAGGAACAGTTTCGTACCGTGCACTACGCTTCGCGCATTGTCACATGCCACTTCCGTACGTCAATTTCCTAATTTGGTACGATAAGCCAGCAGAAAAGGAAGAAAAACCTAAGGTAGGATATAGACCCAGGAACAGGAAGAGGGATGCTTTCGTTGGCTGCTGGCTTATTGTGCCAAATTATTATGTACCAATTCGCCCAACAAGCCATTCTCATGAGAAGTCGGCTGCTGATCAGGGGGTCACGAGAACGAATCCCAGTCGCGGCGGGTGCATTTCGATGGAAGCGAAATGTTGAGACCCGTGTGCTGTGCCATGTCACAGCACGAACCCCCAGGTTGTCGAAATTTCCGAAGCCCACCACTGCGGCGTCTCCCATGATCATATCGTTGCTTTGGGACGTAAAACCTACGAACCTATTATTATTATTATTAAGTTTGCCGAATATCAAATAGCGTTGAAGCGCATACGGCAGGCATTCCCGAATTATGACAGATAATTTATCGTTCTCCCTAATGTAAAATGTATACACTTACTGCATATTATCGGTCGTGCCAGTACTTTATATGGGGCTGAAACTTAGGGAATAGCAAGAAAACGTTAGCTCCAAAAAAAAATATACAAGTGATCCACCACGCTGCGCGCGATGGTAAGGAACATGATAAGCTTAACACTACGGGAACGGAAAAGAGCAGAACGTATTCGAGAAAGAACATGAGTAGCTGATAGTATAGTTGACGTTAAAGGGGCCCTACAACAATCTTCTACGCGACTCTTGAATGACCTCATTAAGGGCGCTTATCCCCTCACGAATCGGTGAGCATAGTTGCAGCAACCGAGCGTCTCATTTTCTTTCATCCCGACGACCGCGCTCTCGAAGCACGCGTAGTGGGATGGAAAACTGAGTGTCTACTGGATGGGGTGGATTGCCTTCGTAGGACCGTCACCTAAGAACCCTTCACATTCGTATGTTGGGTTCAAGGCACGATATCATTCTTCAGCGACAATGAACTGCGTGTGTTATACTGAGTGATAAGGAGGGCCATTTTGTCGTATGTCCGGTTACTGTGTTCAATGGTAAAGCCATCCAGGCTATCAACAAGACTTTCATTCCAACATCAGAGAAGGCTCGCCGAGGTAAAAAGCAAAGGAGTTTCTTTCTTAGAAGATATAGGCCTAAATCACGTCGCGAAATGCGCCAAACAACGTAAGGTGCTTGCTCTGGAGGTCTCCTTCACTGCCAAGACGCACAAACCAGAAATGCCTTTCCGTACGATAACCAGAGGAAAGAATTGTTGGCAGGTATCGATTTAGTCGCTTCTTGCAGGGACAGTTAAAACTGGTAACCATTGATGATTCTTATGGGATAAAAGATTCTTGTGATGTGCTTTCCTTTCTGAAGGATAATCGCTCAGTAGACAATATATTTTCAGCGGACGTCGAAGATCTTGATTACTCGATACCGCACAATGAGCGTTTGCGTCGTGTTGTCACAAAATAGTGCTTATTTCGACGAGAAACCCGGCGTCGAGCTGAAGGGAAAGCCAAAGAAAACAACAAGAAAAGCGGCGCGCACGGAAGAGGCGCCCAAGGTCACGCCGAATCTCCAAAAGGGGAGAATTTTTTAGAAAGTGTCTTATCGCGGCGAGCGTGCGTACAAGACCACGGCCGCTCGATTAGCAACGCACGAGGTGCGGCCTGCTACGTCGCGTGGAGAACAAAAGCGCAGCTGTGAGAGGAAAGTTGACAGTTTTCGCTGCTTTTTTCGGAGGGGGCGCCACTGCTACGGGACAACTCTCCCGGTTCTCGCCGCGTGGGCCACTCCGCAAGTCAGTACGGGACGAGTTTTCTGTGTGTGTCGACGAAACTGCACCTCGCTCGCACGCCCTGTGACTGCAACGTGTCGAGGTGCTTCTCGTATTGTGCCATTGCCTCCTGTAATTTTGGTTGTGCGCGGCATTATGCCGCGCAACTGTTGCGCGCCGCTGTGTGGCAAAAACGCAAGGAACGACGCTCAGATACGGTACCACGAGTTTCCGTGCGACGTAGATCGCCGTAAAGTATGGCTCAATACATTTCTCGACAGGGAATAACTGGAAAAGGTAGAGTGTCCGAGCCAAATGATAGGTCGCTGGTGTACTCACGTCGCTTCCCTGACGGTGACAATAAGAAGTCCACGAAGCTCAAGCTATTGCTTCCAACGGCTGTTCCAACGGCAGTTCGTGCGCTTGTCATCAACACTTCCACCAAATTGTGTGATATGTCGGGAACTGACGTGTGACAGGGATGAACAAAGCCACACCGAGGAGACCTGTGAGGTGTTTCTGAGCAAACTGTTGCGGCAAACAGGGCCGGAGACCTGAACGCAACTGTTGAGCGGGTCAAACTTGCTTACAAACCTCTGTCACGGAGTGCTGTGACTTTGATGCAACGAGTCGCCTTTCCGTGGATGTACATGTTGTAACTTGTAAATAAAGAAATGAGCCCGACACCGCCTTCCTCGACCTTTTCTTTTTTTCTTTTTTTTTTTCAATCAGTCAATCCGAACTAGTTCCGTCCCTACATAGAAATTCAAACACGCGTCTACAAAGCGGCTGAATGTTCATTAAGTTGGAGATGTCTGCCTCATATTTATAAAAAGCTGGAACTAAAAAAAAACTATATACGAACATTATTTGGCCCATCCAGCAAGTCGTATGCACGCATTTATAAGAACGTCTAATAAAACCAAGATCTTGCATTTCAGCCACTATGGAAGAACGCCGCGCCATTGCTCTGTTGTGTTTATTTCACAAGTAGATAGTAACAAATTTCACCTCTTGCCGCTTCATACTCCTTTGCGCACATCTCGACGCATTCACAACGCCCGTAGTTTAATGCGAATTCATGGTCGCACACGGGCATTTAACTCATCACCACGGCCTAGAGCCATTGCACATTGGAACGGTCTTCCTGATCACATTGTATCCATTGCTAACCGTGAAACATTCCGTGATAAGCGCTTTATCATTGTATAGCGTTCTACTGCTTTTAATATTTGTCTTGTTTTATATTGTTCCCTTTATTTTTGTTATTTAATTTTTGTGTATGTTTCTGTTTTGTATATACGGATGACCCCTTACTCAATACCCTTCAATGTGCCTCTAAGGAATTTTGAATAATAATAATAATAATAATAATAATAATAATAATAATAATAATAATAATAATAATAATAATAATAATAATAATAATAATAGGTTTTTTTCTTTCCAGAGCAAACAAGCGCATCAAGCGAAGCAAGTATTCAAGCAAGCGATAAGGCACTTGCCAGTTATTTTGAACGGTGGCCGCGTGTCGTAACCTGTGGCAAAAGTGCGCGGTTCGGGCTCGTGCGAGTCCATTAGCGGCCCAATGCCCGTACCGACCTCATGGGTATAGTATAGTATTTATGCTCTTGCAGGTAGCGTAGAGATCTTATTTTCGCAAAGCAATACACAGTCTTGCGTGAATAAAATGCTAACTCTGCGCGCCGCTGCGCGAAACGTGCACAACCAGCGGCTCCTCCCGTGTGCACTGGATGGATGGATGGATATTAGGAGCGTCCCCTTTATAACGGGGCGGTAGCCGGGCCACCAAGCTCTAGCTTTATTTCTTTTTCCTCTACAAACATTTCTTTTCCCGAATCACACATATTTTCACAACTAATTTTTCTCCTCGCCTACCTATTTTATCTATTATCGTTCCGCTGTGATGTAACAATTTTACCCGAACTACCTTGCGCTTCTGTTTGCTCCATACTTTTGCGCCACCAATACTCTAAGCGCCTTTTACTTATCTCTATCGCCGACATGTTCAGCTTTCCCTTGTTACCCCTGAAACCCATGGCCTCCTGTAGGGTAGTGTCCTCAGCTACACCTGGGTGGACATCTGTACATTCAATCAAAATATGATCTGTCGTTTCCCTAGCTTTTCCACAACACGTACATGTGTCCCCTTCTTTATTGAATTTCGCTCTGTATCTTCGGGTTCTCAGGCAACCGGACCTTGCTTCAAACAGTAAAGCGCTTCCCTTTGAATTATCGTAAAATTTTTCTCTCTTGATTTCGTCTTTCCCTTTTCTGTAGTTGTTCAATGCCGGCTTCTTCTCCATTCCTGCTATCCAATCCGACTTCTCCGCCGCTCTCACCATGCTCTTAATGCTCTTTTTCATCCCATCCGTTTCGTTACTGGCTGTATACTTACTGGTAAGCCTCCTAGTTCTCTTCCTCCATTGTGAGTCAACGTTCTTCCTATACAAATACCTGAATACTTTCGCTGCCCATCTACTTTCTTTCATATTCCTTAATCTCTGTTCGTACCTAATTTTACTCTGAGCTTCCCTTCCCTCAAAGTCAGACCATCTCATACCCCCCTTAACAGCCTCATTTGTGGTCTTCCCATGGGCGCCCAATGCGAGACGTCCGACCGTCCTCTGATTCAGGTCCAGCCCTGATTGTACCTCTGACCTCATGCACACCACTGAGTTTCCAAATGTAAGTGCTGGCACCATTACACCTTTCCACAAACCGCGAATTACCTCGTACCTGTTGTAACCTCACAGCGCTCTATGCTTCATTATTGCGGAGTTCCTCTTTCCTTTAACTATCATAGCTTTTTCTTGTACTTCTCTGTATCTATTCCCATCATTTATCCATATCCCGAGGTATCTGTACTCTCGTACTCTGGGTATCTCCTCGCCCTGTATTAATATGGTCTGATCGTTGCTGTCATTGAATACCATCCAACCGCATTTTGTCACACTAAATTTTAGTCCTAATTCTTCACTTTCCCGACCACATAGATTAACCAGACCCTGCAAATCTGTTCGACTGTCTGCGAATGGTCCCGTAGCAGTGGCGCCGCTGCGGCGGCACGGAGAACTAGGCTCGTCACACCGGTTTCGGACGACGTCGCAGGCCGCACTACGTGCGTTTTTATCCAGCGGCCATGACAAGACAGACGTAGGGAGAGAGAGGAGGAGGTGAGCACATACCGACGCTCCTCGCTCAGTGAGAGGGAGAAAGAGGCGCCGTCCGAATGACGAAGGGCCGAGAATGGGTGAGAAGGTTCCCAACGTTGTGCGTGCTTGTATCACGTGGGCCTCGCCAAAACTTCTAGAATGACTTTCCAAGGCTGTATAAACAGTCGACCACGGGTGCGAGTAGCAGTAGTAGCAATAAGCGTAGCAAGTAGAAGTAGCAACAAGACGTGCGTGACTCAGCTAGCAGTAGTAGCCAGCTGACAAGCCCTGCCTGCAAGCTTCGAGTTGAGAAGACGCCTCGAGTGACTTGGTGAATAGGACTCTTTTGTGTTTTATTCCTTGTTGCAGTGCATGAGCTTGTTCGTGTTTGTTGGTTTCGTGTAACGTTGTAACCTATCTGTGTTTAAGTTTGCAAGAGCCGTGTTCGTGTACGTTTTCTGTAACTGCCTGTTCGATGAGAATATATCTGTTTTGTTTTGTCACCCTTGGCTCTGACTCGGTCTTTGAACCACTGCTGGCGTTTTGCTAGTGTGCTGAAGGGGACCAAAAAAACCTCATTGTCCAAGCTTTCATGGGATATTTTTCGGGGAACCAAGACGTTGGTTCTTGGAATTATTTCCGGCGATCGCGTCCCGTACTTCGCAGCACGGGTTAGGTGACAAGTGTGACGACTTGCATCGATGAGAATGGAGAGATAGGTTTCCGCAATGCAATAGGGTTGTCCACAGAAAGCTTCTTGCCCCTTCTTGAGTTTTATCTTAGTGCTACTTTTATCTGTTTTGACAGTTCAGCAGAATTGCGTGTTTACTGGTTCATGTGTGGCGCCTGCTCTCTAATTTTTTTTTTATCCTTTGACTGTATCCTAAGAGTGTTAAGAGTGTTTTAGACGATGACGCGGTTCAGATTTCTTATACGTTGACGATTTTCTTGTTTTGATAAAGCGAAATAACAACGAAAGCTCTGTCACAGTATATTTTAACTATGTTCTCTGACAACAACGATCTGACTTTCACACACGAGCTCCCAAGAGACGGTAAAGTACAGTGTTTAGATTTGCACTTATACTTAAATGCAGGTCAAACCTACTCGCCACGTGCACATAAAGGTCTTCAATTATGCGTCTGCGCACTCTATGATCGTGAAACACGCCATTACAGTGACGCGCCTTGAATATTTTCTAATGAAATCGCGTCATCACACTGCGAAGGAAAGTTTTACCTTACAGTTGAATAGGCTGGAGGCTGCGGGTTACCCAAGCGTGGTGATAACGTCAGTCTCTGGACTATTACTTCGTAAGCTGAAAGGCAAGCGGCAGAAAATTAACCGTGTTACTCACGAGAAGCCTGAAGTGGTGCCGTATTGCCATACAGTGGCTCATAATCTCAAGGATGTGGCTAATAGATACCAAATCCCCATAGTGTTTTCTGCCCCGTTGAAACTCTCAGTGCTGCGCAGCCGCATTTTCAAAGTAAAGAACAGGAATGTGATAAAACCCACTTCAGTTTTGTAGAACGTAGAGTGGTTGTGGTTTATAAGGTACCACTCTCGTATGGAAAAGTGGACGCGTAGCAGTCGGGACGCTGTGCCAGCGAACGCCTGAAGGAACATGAGCGGTCCCTACCCACTGGTACGGGCTCACATTTGGCCCAGCATTGCAAAAATTGCAAGTGTCAAGCTTTGTTTCAGCAGACTATCATTTTGAAAAGGAGCCGCGACACCACTGCCGGAGAATTATCAGAGGCCTATTTTATGCAGTTATTGGGTTTTCAGTGCATCAGTGCTCCCTCTTTAACCTTATTAGCTGTGAATTTTGTTTTTTGTATGCTGTCTCATGATTACGTTCTGCGGACCATTTTTATGGTGCTGCGTATGGTGTACATTGCGCATGATCTTTGAGGGTCTGTACTGAACAAAGTTTGGAGCGACGCAATAAAATCATGTCAGTTGAGAGTAGCGCCGTGTCCTGTCTTTTCTCTTGCGTGCGTAGTTATGCGCGAAGAACTTGTATGGATTCGCACCAACTAGCCCGCTAGCGCATTGGTGTGTAGAGCGTTATAGGAGCTCGCCGTAGTCGAGTGGTATCGCGCTCGCTTGTCATCTTGGCGACCCAGGTTAGATTCCTAGCGTGCTAACGTGCGGTAGATTGCCACATTTCTATCGCAAGCACAACAAACGGTGTATCTTGTTCTTATTTACCTACTCAAAGTGTGTTCTGATGAAATTCTCAATTCATATTTTGGTTGCTACTTGATTAACGTAAGCGCAAACGTTAACATTCAATCACCTGTGGTGCATGCCCGCCCAACGTTACTAGAAACTGAGTTTGTTCTAGTAACGTTGTGCCCGCCTGCCCCTGACCTAACATTACGAGTATGAGCCACACGTGAATCCATTATCGTTGATCACGATGTGCATGACAGGCACATAATGTTGATAGATAGATAGATAGATAGATAGATAGATAGATAGATAGATAGATAGATAGATAGATAGATAGATAGATAGATAGATAGATAGATAGATAGATAGATACGGTGAAAGTTGGTAAGTTCGCCAAGAAATGCTTCGCATGTAAAAAGATAGCAAGCATTCAGTGTCATGGCCCATACTGACATGGCTTCTGGTTCCTTTTTCTCACCAATCTGTCTAGGTTCCAGCGCGGTCATCGGGACGAAGGAAGAGTGAACACGCTCGGGCGGCAGAACTGCCCTCAAACTTCAAGCTGCAACTCCTAAAATACCGAACGGATATGAAAAAAAAAAAAAATTGCGGACGGCTCGATCGTTTGGTGATGTCATTCAACGATTACTCAGGAAAGCGGTCCAGACACTTTGTTAGAGCAGTCGAGTGGGTAGGTCGAGGAATAGGAAACGCGACAAGGGACGGCAGAGGGCTGGGTACGGCGGTAAAATCAGGAAGTTTAGAGGGATAACTGAGAACTAGTTCGCTCAAGATAGGCTAAATTGGTGATCACTTGGAGAGACTGCGAGACCTTCGTGCTGCAGTGGAGTTAGAACAGTTTGACGATGGTAACTGCAAACATATGATGAAACTGTGACGTCCCGTCATATGCTACCATGCACACGTCGAGTACTGCCTTGCACACTTCCAAATAATCGAAGTTTCTAGGAAACCTGCGATTACGCGCCTATAATGTAACACTCTCGCTCACATCGAGTTTTCCCTTCGATAAACCTAAAGTGGGTGGAGTGCTATTGCGATAAATAAATAAAATAAAGACATGAGAAATGACGAGTCGAGGAGAAGTGACGCGCGCATTGCTTCGTTTCCTGTTAAAATGGCTTCGAGAGCCTCCGTCTATATACGCGACCCATTCAATCGACAGCAGTGCTGACCAGGCAACGCCACGCACGCGCCGCCAGACACGCAGATATATCCGGCCGAGACCAATCTTCGTCACGTCCTTCACGACTGGAGGCATTCGGAACACACCAGAACATTCTTTACACGCCGTCTTGAATATTAATCGCCCCGTCCTCGCGCGCGTCCTCTTCTCAGACTCCGGCGGCCTCCTCGGCGGCAAGGAAATTGAACGCCAGGTATAAAAAGGGGGGAGGGGGGGTCGAATAAAAAAGTTAACACGCGTCAGTAAAGGGGGGAGGGGGAGGTAGCTGAGGTGAACAAAACTAATCGCTCGGAAAGAGCGCGAGGAGAACGTTCCCGCTTAACACGAACGCAGTGAGAAATGCGCGCGAGTGCAGAATAAGAGCGCTGCGCGAAATGCAGAGGAGCGAGCGAGCGAGAAAAATGCAAAACAAAAGGAGGGCGTGGGGTGAAAAAAAGAAATAGAGAGATGGAATTGGGAAACGCTCGCGCGCAATGGTGAAGTGAAGCCTTGCACGGACTGCCGGGAGAATGTGTGTATGCGCTGCGCCTCGGCAAGGAAGAAGAAAGAGGCGAGAGAGTGCGCACGCTCCTATAAGAGATCGACCTCGGCCGTAGATGTTTATGCAGGCATTAGTTTGAAGCTCTGCGCTCGCAAATTCGATTTCGAAAGAAAGCCCCATAGGCGGAAACTCTCCCGTTCCGCGGGCGTTTTTCCAGCTTCCCTTCCTTCCTTCGATTCCTCCTCCCTTTTTGCTGCCGTCCTTTCGTCCGCTGAGGCGGATTTTTATCGAGTGATGAATCGCTTCTGCTGACCGGAGCTTTTCCGATTTGGGCGCGCTGCTGCTGCTGCTGCTGCTCGCGAAAAAGAAAAAAAAAAAAGAGGGAGGCCGTGCTCCGAGAAGAAGAGAACGGAAGAGAGGGAAGCAAAGCGCGGAATCGCTGACTCAGCGCCAGCTCACCGGGAATATTGGCGCGAGCGCATAAATAAACGACATTGCCTGCGCAAGTGCCCCTGAGGCAGAAATTCCAGGTTGCGCGAGCCCGCCAGGCACACAGTCGGATTAAGCGACACCTGCTGACCGTTCGGCCGACCCGTATATATAGCGCCGGACACGGTGGCCGAGAGAAACGACGTCGCCGAATAATACAAAAAAAAAAGTACGATTGATCACTTATATACGCAATCGGTGACGTCGGGCGTTCGCGATTGATTATATAGCTATAGAATGGGAGCCGTTCTAGTGTATGACGGCGCTTCGAAGACGGCGTGTGAACTCATCGTAAAGATATGAAGATTAAAATTTGCGGGCGTCGCGCCTTCAATAAATGAGGTCGCGGGCGCCATAGCATTGTGTGTGTGTGTGTGTGTGTGTGTGTGTGTGTGTGTGTGTGTGTGTGTGTGTGTGTGTGTGTGTGTGTGTTCGTTTGACATTACGGCACCGGCACAGTTATGAATTCTGACCAGTCACGCGCGGCCCATTTATAGCGTAATCAGCCGGGACGCGTCGCCCGTGTCCCCGGCTCAACGCTCTCCGCATTCGGGCCAGCGCTGAGATGTGATATGAATTCATGTTTATGTGTACTTTGTTGTTATTATAAGGCCGAAAGAAGTGCCTTTTTTTAATAATTTGAAGTGAGAGTGAGTGGTAGGTTACAATCCTAAATGAAGATACGTGTCCCGGATGTCAACGATGGAAACGGGAAAGTGACCTCAGTCTCCGGCGGCACAAAAAAAAAAAAAAGAAAGAGGCGACGATGTCGTGGTGTACAGGCCTGTTCGGCGCGATGTCGCACTGCCGTCTGTGCTCATATTGGAATTAAACGTAGAAAGCTGGTGTAGTCAGCTCTCCTTTCATCCAGTGATTGTCGACAGAAATCAACGTCATAGAACGCAGAAAGGAGAGTAAGTTTGCGGCCAATTGAAACATGGTCTTTGTACGTATAGGTTACGACACGGGAATAACGAGATTAGTCAGATCGAATAAAGCGAGCTTCCCGATTTGGTATCACGTCGACAAGGTGGGTTACTCCGGCATGACGTTCAGGCACTCGGTAGTGGCGACGGACTGTTCATCGTCACCAAGTGGCGTTTTATACCACACGCAGAGGACGAGTAGAATGCAGATCCCGGCTACTGGATCCATCGGGGAACCCTGCGACTCGGCAACCGCTAACTGGCTCGAAAAAAAAGACGGACTAGCCTGCTCTCATAATCTTCTGCCGCTGCCGAGTAACTTTATGTAGACGGATACTTATGCTAGCCTACTTGCTTTATGGTTGTATATGCTGGCGTTGACGGGATGACCGACACATGCAGGTGTCTCGCATGTAAAGGAGAGTTTCCTGATGACGGTCAGTTCTCTCGTTGTAGTGGCTGCGAATTTGGTTATCGCTAGCAGTTGCTCGGGGCTCTGAAAAACCAGGAAGGAACAACTGCTTCAAGGAGAATTGAAAGTGCCCAATATGGGTCGTAGTGCTAAAAAGAAGTAACTATAGCAGGCAACTAAGCCGTCGAAAGAACAGGAGTGTGAACACGCAAGCGAGCTGGCCGCCATTAACGTAAAACTGACTTTTCTGTTGAAAATGAAAGAGCGAGTAGATACGGTTGCTACATCGAATGCGACGCTAAAAGGTGTGGAACCATCGATGGAGCTAATGTTTAACAAGTACGCGATATCCTCAGGAATCAAAGACTGCAGGACAAGGATATTCAAGTTCTTTCAAAATGACTCAGTAATCCGGAAGATAATCCCGCTAATTCCAAGGTTGCCAGTCTCAAGCAACTGCTGAATGATCTGGAGGAGTACGGCAGTCATAAGGACATGGAAATTTATGGCCTGCAGAGGGTCCCCGCTGACAGCGCCAGAGGCAATATTCTCTTGATCCGAGCAAACTGCCCGTTGGCACCTGCTGCAAGTCATAACAGCCCCGTGAGACAAAGCGTTATGCTCAATTGTGCTACTGCAGCAATGGGTCGCTTTGAGCGACACTGCCAGCTTTGCCATTCCACGAACGTCAGTAAAACACGATAGTAAGGCAGCTAGCAGATTGGTATATTTTCCTGAATGTTTGGCGACGAATGATACGCTCAGTAGCGCACCCAAGTCTTCCGTCCTAGAAAGGCGTGGGGAAGCAGCAGGCACTTCACACAATATTCAATTTCCTTGCATAAGCTGGAGGAATACAACAGCAAATGAAAAGTCAAACAATAATAGCAGCTATAGAATGATGATGATGTTTATTTTAATTCAGCGTTTTACCCGAAGGTCTTGGAGGGGCATGAAAGGGCCAAGAAGGCGTTCTGCGAAGCACTTTACGTAGAAATTAAACGGCAAGTTTAATGAACCAAAACTTAATATAAGCCTCAACGAATTTCCTCGGCCCTCTCTTACTTCAGCCAATTTTGTCGCCCAGTGTAGTGACAAGGTGCTGGCATGCCGGGCGGTTTGCGGTCGCTCGAGGCTGTTAGTATGACTCTACAGCTGAGTATATATATGCTCAAAACTACAAGAGCAGTACATTTTATTAAATGCGAAGCATTTCTTGGTCAACTGAAGTCACTTTGACGGTATCTATCTATCTATCTATCTATCTATCTATCTATCTATCTATCTATCTATCTATCTATCTATCTATCTATCTGGCCACCTACGTCTCGGTGCTCTCCTGGTCGCCTCGTTCAACTGGTATGCCCAAAAATTTAGGAGGCAGGGTATAAATGTATGACGAACATGAATGAGTGATCTTACGCCACTTACATAAAAAAATACTCGTCATATACGTCACGATTAACAATCCTGCAATCTCGCGTAGTTTTCGGCACCTGACACGGTGCACTCTCCTGGATCGGCCCACACACGGGACGGTCGGCTTAAAGAGCCCCACCCTTAGCGAAAAAGGAAAATTGCTTGCCCTCGCATGCGATTCAAATGCAGACATAACAAGCACACAGACACAAATGCAACTTTTTGAGTGGTATCGTGGGGTATCGAACAAGGGCCCACTTGGGTTGCTGGTGTATTATAATTCAAAGGGATGCACTCCTTCGGAAAACAGCTATTTTATTTTGTCGACGATTCAGCCGGGGACCAGCCTTTTTCAAGAATAAATGTTTGCGAATACATTCGTGTAATTCGGTTCGCGCTTACCATGGCACCGAAACCTCGTCCAGGACTACGTCGGCACCTGAGCCGCTCAGAGAGGCTGTCCAAACTCCCTCGGACATCGATCCCGCCGCCGAGAGGGCCAACGCCGCTGTCCTTCCCCGCGGTTGTCGAACCTGGCTTCTCCAGCACCTCGGTCAACCACCACACCGACGTCATGCGGGCCATATCATTGCTGACAGAGCAACTCAACATCATTGCCACGGCAAATTCGGGGTTTTCTAGTGCGGCATTACCATCGTGTAATGCATGTCTGCTCACGGAGTTCTGTGGTTTCCAGGACGACGCCATCCTCTAGATCAATAACACAAACTTTCTCGGGAATCTCTGCCTGGGCGGACGTTCGAAAATCAAGTGTGTCCCTAAAGCACAATCACGACGCCGCTGAGGCCTGGTAGAGGTATGAAGACATGTGGCAGTGCCCCTCTGAATGGCATGCCAAGTTTCTAGCGGCTTTTGGCCCGCTTCCTCATGCTAGCGACAATTCTGACCACGTCTTTAACGTCGAGGGGGCTACGAGAGACGCCACGATGACATTGCAGGTGCACCCACCAACCTGTCGACAGCGGGTATCGGGAACCACCCTACTACAGATACCAACCGCAGGTCCTGTATACATCGCTGCAGGTCTCGAACTCTGCTTCAGTAGACGACGACGGGACACCACTGTGAAAGACCGAGAGAATTTTTCAACCTCCGCAGACGGAGAAAGGGCCCTCGTGCTTGTCAGTGCTTGGATACATGCAGCAGGTGCCTCCTGTAGTGCTGGACGCTTCCGGACCCCACGAATAAACCCTTTCCGCTGACGCTATTAACGTGAGAAGCGTTCAGTACCTTCACCAACCAGACACGTCCGGGCAGCGTATTTCCTTAACATATCCGGAGCAATGCACAGACGCCGCTATTGGCCGCACGCGAGGCCACGTCAGCCCGCTACGCATTTCCGGTAAATGTTTACAGTCGCACGCGCCGGCAGCCGGCAGAGAGAGTAGCCTGGCACGGGAAGGCTGCCGGCATTTTATCGCTGCCGGCGCATTTCCTGCCATATAGCTATTTTAAGCGTGTCCGTGGTTCGCCCGTGTCAGTGGAGGGCCCGTTGACATACGTCGCCGCTTCGCGGTGCGCCTTCGGCGCTCTCACTATTTTGCTCGTGTCACTACTGCCAGAGCCAGGCGCGTCAGCGACGGGCGCTGGCGCGCCCGCCGCTGAGACCCAACGCGATTGCGTTTTTAAAAGAAACATTAAGCGGCTCCTTCGGAGCAGTTGTGTTAGTAATAATAGTTCCCCCCGAGGCGCCGAGCCTCGTAGCCCCTTGATAAATTCTCTACTTCACCCCGAAAGAGAGAAAAAACCAAAACAAAAAACACACACATGCGCATCCGACATCTTTCTTTGTTTTCCCTCCTTTCTCCCACAGCTCTCAGCGCCCAAAAAAAGGACGAAAGAGCGGCACCTAGCACTCACACAGCAAGCGTCAAACCAGCGTCTCTTGCGCACCGCGTTTACCCTTAACTGGCGCAGGTTTGAAAACCCACCAGCGAAAGGAAAACAATCGAAGAATCGAAGGCGACGCAACCCCAACCCCGCACCGCCGCATTCCTCCCCCAACTCCGCGTTCGTAGGAACGACGACCGTCGTCGGAGGCGGGCACTGCGCGACTGCTGTGTGTGAGCAAACTTACCGGAAATGCGTAGCGGGCGGCTCTCATGACGTGGGGCTCGCGTGCGGCCAATGGCGGCGCAGAACGCGTCCTATGCATTGCTCCGGATATGTAGTGAAATTACGCGTCCGGGGCATGCCATCAACAAGGTGCCTCCTGAAAACTCGGAGCCAGATCCTGCGACTTTGCCACTCCCATAACGACTGCTGAACAATGCCCCACTCAAGGGCGACGACTTCATCAATGTCATGGTCATCAAAGACGATCTCGTACAAGCCAATTCTCCTGTCTTCCTGTTGATGATAGCAAGCAAGGCTCTGCCCAATGTGGCGTGTCAAGATCCGACGAACCGCGAGATCCAAAGGCGACACGGCAGCGACAACGCTATTTAAATGTGATTCGGGGTGACTCGCCTAATCAACGCCTAAAGCAAGACGACGACTACAACGCACACCAAATCACCGCGATCAGTGAGATCGAACTCACTTATTACGACACGTGGCGGTTAACGATCTCAATCTTCCTTTTGTCAACCTCTAATGTGCGACTGAAGAGTAGCTTGAGAAGAACACTGCTACCAAAACGACAGATGGAACACGACCTTACAGAGAAAAACCCGCCAGCCTGAGATATCAAGCCACAGCGTGGCCGAGACCTGCGACCGCTAAGTCAAAGCCCGTGCCACCCGCCAGGCGTATCTTCCGGTGCTTTAGGTCACAGCGGACCGACTCCTTCAGCGACCACCGCGCGCAACTAGTACAGGCCCGAAATGCTTCCAAGTTCTTCCAGCCAAATCACGGCGAGGCGGATATCACCCAGAGCGACACAGGCAGTACCGCCCGCCGGACAAACTCTTTACTAGGTCCTAAGCTCGCGGCGTGGCCAAGTGTGATGACAAAGAGTTTCCCCGTGGCTTGTACGCCCGAGCTAGGAGCGCAGAGTTAGAACGCCGAGGAGGAAGACGAGGCGAGAACAGCCGGCCTGCTGCATAGGCGCCGTCTCTGACCCCTTGCTTCCTATATATATATATATATATATATATATATATATATATATATATATATATATATATATATATATATATATATATATATATATATATATATATAGGAAGCAAGGGGTCAGAGACGGCGCCTATATATGCTGTGTTGCTGTGTGGGTGTAAAACTGCCTCCCACATACGTCCTCTTCTGGGGACATCTACAGGACCATAGACTCCTCGGTTGTACCTGTCAAGCGGCACTCGACTTTTTCGTTTGAGTCGTTTCCACTGCGCCATGGCGCCGCCGACGTATTCCAGCTAAGGTCCCTGTATTTTAATGGTGGCGCAAACTTCCTCTCTCGGGGCCGTTTCCTCCTTCCCCTTCTCTCTCTCCCCGCCACGGTGGTCTAGTGGCTATGGTACTCGGCTGTTGATCCGAGCGTCGCGGGATCGAATCCCGGCCGCGGCGGCTGCACTTCGATGGAGGTGAAATGTTGAGGCCCGTGTACTGTGCGATGTCAGTGCACGTTAAAGAACCCCAGGTGGTCGAAATTTCCGGTGCCCTCCACTACGGCGCCTCTTATAATCAAATCGTGGTTTTGGGGCGTAAAACCCCAGAAATCATCAGCCTTCGCTCTCGGTCGCCATTAGCGAGCGAGACCCAAACATCGTGCCCGGCCGCTGCCGTTCTGATAGCATGCGGCGCGTTGGATTGCGACTGTTCGCGGTCCGAATTCACAAAGCTGCTCGCACGTAAGTCGTAAAAACGCCTTGTTATTGAGTAGTGCCTTAGATATCATTACAGGTTTTGTGGTGGACAAACGGCCCACTGGATGTCACAATGTAAACCCTTTTTCCAGCATATTGCGCGCGAACGCCTTTCTCAGTCTGGAGCTTATTTCACAACGTGACGTACCTAACATTCATGCATTCTTACTGAGCCCTAAAGGGCCCCTCATAAAAGTTGGTATAAGCGCTATCAGAGTCGGAAGAAACATTAGGAAAGACTTGCAACTTGGACACATAATTCGATAATGTATTGCATGTACACATTTTTTAACAAATACGAACAAATGTTTAGTGCATAGAAATCACATCTCTAACTGGCTGACGCGTGAATGTGCAGGACTTCCATGCTCCAGATGTTAGCCCCGGATCCAACGTACTCCCAGCCGGCGACGAGCTCAGGAGCAGCGCACTCGGCGCTCCTGCAGAACGTTCTTAGGTGCGCGCTCATCGCCGACTTGGTCTTTGCGCACAGTCCAAAATCGACGAGCTTTATCTTCTCGTCCGCGTCCAGGAACAGGTGTTCTGGTCTCACGTCCCAGTGAGCTTATGCCCGCCGATGGACATAAGCTACGGCGGATGCTATCCATCGTAAGGGATGCCTCGTCTTGTCTTCGCGGCTTCGCGCAGCCGCTCCCTCTGCACGTAGTTGAAAAGCTCGCCTCCAGGACAGTACTCGAGAACGAGGTATATCCTGTGCTTCGTCTCGATCACCTGGTACAGCTTGCACATGTATTGGTGAGCGAAGAGCCGCAGAGCCACTATTTCCAGATACACTCGATGCAAGTCCTTCCCGATGGAGCATTTGTCTATTATCTTGATCGCGACCTTCTCGTCCGTCATTACGTGGATGGCAATGTTCACATTGGTGAAACCTCCCGTGCCAATGGTCTCGACGAGTAGATGGTACGTAGCAGTCGTGTAGTCGCACTTTCGCCTGTTAATCTTGGCAGCTACAGAATGTTTGGGACGACCGCAGCCGAGAGCCACCTCGTCGACCACTTCATGATCGGGATGAGACCCCAAACATGTGCTCTCCATACTTGCCGGACATTTGTAGCCTTCAACGAGCCACGGGTGGTTGACGAGCTGCGCCATTGTGATTCGCCTGTAGGGTGAGGTAACCATCATCGGGGAGAGAAGGCGTACGGACACATCGGAGAGTGACTCGGGGCAATTATATTTGCCCATTTGAATCATCCTGAAAAGGATGCCCGTATTATCGGAGCTGAAGCGAAGGCGGCCGCACACAACCACGTACAACCGGACTCCGATGTTCCAGGTGTTCGCCCCGGATCCAACGTACTCCCAGCCGGCGACGAGCTCAGGAGCAGCGTACTCGGCGCTCCTGCAGGACTTTCTTAGGTGTGCGCTCATCCCCGACTTGGTCTTCGTGTGCAGTCCAAGATCCACGAGCTTTATGTTGCCGTCTGCGTCCAGGAGCAGGTTCTCTGGTTTCACGTCCCTCTGAGCGTATCCCCGCCTATGGACATGAGCTACGGCGGATACTATGTGTCGAAAGGAATGTCTCGCCTTGTCTTCGTCCAGTTCCTCCCTCTGCACGACGTAGTCGAAAAGCTCGCCTCCTGGACAGTACTCGAGAACGAGGTATATCCTGTGCTTCGTCTCGATCACCTGGTACAGCTTGCAGACGTATTGGTGAGCGAACTCCTGCAGAGCCGCTATTTCCAAGTACACTCGATGCAAATCCTTCCCGATGGAACCTTTGTCTATTATCTTGATCGCGACCTTCTCGTTCGTCAGTACGTGGATGGCAAGCTTTACCTTGGCGAAAGCTCCCGCGCCAATGCTCTGGAACAAAGTGAACTGTCCGTCCAATTCGCCCGCGAATGACTCCATCGGGCGATGTGTAGAGGACGACAATGTAAGTCGGAATCTTCTTGTTTACAGGAACAATTGGCAGTTGACAGTCAGGGTATAACCTGAAGAGCAACGAGGCATAGCAATTCGAAGGCTTGGTTACGCTTTTCGTTCTCTTCGCGCGTGATAGTGGCAACGTCACTTCTACCTTCATTGGCATTTTTTCATATTATTTAACATTTCCAGCAACACACTGCCGAGCTCGTCCTGCTCTTTTTTATATAATATATCAATCCTAAGAAAATAAGATGGAAAGAAAAGTATAAATTTTTCTTTTAAACTGTTTATTTTTGCTACCCAATTCATGGCCGATCCCCCGGAGTGAGTATGCGCCAATTGTGTAAAGAATCTATACCTACTAGTCGGCTCAATTGCTTCGCACCCCTCCGACTTTGTGAACGTGGACCCTAGAACTGAAATACACATACCGTGAGAATGCTGAAAAATGGGGCAGCTCAACATAAAATCGTTGAACTTGTTGTTTGTTACGCAATATTTCAAGCGAATCACAATACGGATATCTAGAAAAAAAGTGGGGAAAAGAAGACGGAGGGAACAGACGCCCCTTTTGAGAATTCATAATACAGGAAACTTGGCTATGAAAGCAGCAGTTAAATAGGAAAATGCTGATATTATGGCATATATTAACCGTGAACGCTACGGGAGGTAAATAATCACGTGTTTCGTTTTTTATGCCATTTTCAAATAATAATTATAACTGATGGTGTTTTACGTGCCCCAACTAGCTATGATTATTAGGCCTGCTCCTGGTGGAAGGGTAATTTTGACCACCTGGGGTTCTTTAAGAACACCTCAATCTATGTACGCTGGTGTTTTAAATGCGGAGCATTTCTTAGTCGCACGATGTCGCGCTTCGGCGTCGGCGCCGTCCACACCCCCACTGCGCATGCTCGGCTCGTCTCGTGCCGGCCCACCGGGCGTTCAGCAAGCCGAGCATGCGCAGTGGGGGTGCCGGCGCGCGTTCGCAATTCAGTCAAAGGCGTCTTTGCGGACCTCTCCCCCGTACTCCTCTCCCTCGAACGCACGAGAAGCAGCCGCGAAACGTGACCCGCGAGCTTTAAGACCCCAGGTACGTGAGCGAGAAGCGGCGTGCAAACGTCGTCAACGAGACGCGGCTCCGGACGCTGCTCGTGGACGCAGGCGCCTTCATTCAATAAATAAGAATAATAAAGACGAAATAACAATTAAGCATTCCCAAACCATACCCAATTACGCCACATTCATGCGATACCCCCACCACTCTGCGACGCATTTACTCGAGTTCCCCCCGTGGAAAGATGCGGATGGCATTTTTTTTTTTTTTGCATTTCGCCCCAATTCAATTGCAGCCGTCATAACCGGGGTTCGATACCGCAAGCTCGAGCTTCGCAAGCCGACAGCACAGCCGTGCTACGTGAGCGCAATGCGCTATGACACTATTTGCTGCAAGAGCGCTCGAACACTCAGAGACTGCACTAGACACCACGCCCGCCAAGAATCTTTTTCGCGAGGGCCCACTTGCTGAAGGCCTAGGCTGTTTGAGAAAAACTTGTACTTTCATTATTTTCGGTAAAATTTTCAGTATGCACAGGGTCGTCCACTCTTAGGGTGAACACGCGAGCGCGTGGCCGCGCTCCACGGAGCACTAGCGTAGTTACTTCGTGTTGATCCGGCGCGGCCGCGCATCGAAGTGAATCGGCGCAAGTAAAGGGGTTCCAAGGGAGGTGCTTCGTCTCGTCCGCTACAGCGCCAGAGCGCAAAGTAGCGGTGATCTCAAGGTAGACTATGGCTCCGCTGTTGCTTTGCCCGGCTTTGTGCTGCAGTGCTGTAGTGTAGCAAGCGACGCGCCTCCCTTGGATTCCTGTGCGCCTGCGCCACCTCACTGCGATGCTCGGCCGCGCCGGATGCTCTAGTGCTCCGCGGAGCGCGGCCCAGCGCTTGCGTTTTCACCTTAAGAGTGGACGACCCTGTACATTAGGTGACTTTTTAAATGCACCTTTATTAACAGGCTTAAATTTTATGTTATTAGCGCAGCACAATGTTAGTAAAACTACCCCCCCCCCCCCCTGGCTTCGACTGTCCGCACTCTCATGAAAACGAAAGTCTTCTGACATTCGTTAACGTGCTGGCAACTGAACTACACCTCGACCAATTCAACCCAAATGATACAGATGGGTTACGCAGACTTCCTTATATATAGCTCCGCCACCAGCCTGTCGACAGCGGGTATCGTGAACCACCCTGCTACAGATGCCAACTCCAGGTCCTGTATACATCCCTGCAAGTCTCGGACTCTGCTTCAGAAGGCGACGACGGAACATCACTGTGAGACACCGAGAGAATTTTTCAACCTTCGCAGACGGAGACAGGGTCCTCGTGCTTGTCAGTGCTTCGATACATGCAATCATGTTATGCTGTACGGTCCCGGACTCCACGAATCAACCCTTTCCGCGGTCGCTGTTAACGTGAGAAGCGTTCAGCAACTCCACCAACCAGACACGTTCCGGCATGCCTTCAACAAGGTGCCTCCTGAAAACTCGGAGCCAGATCCTGCGACTTTACCACTCCCATAACGACTGCTGAACAATGCCCCACTCAAGGGCGACGACTTCATCAATGTCATGGTCATCAAAGACGATCTCGTACAAGCCAATTCTCCTGTCTTCCTGTTGATGATAGCAAGCAAGGCTCTGCCCAATGCAGCGTGTCAAGATTCGACGAACCGCGAGATCCAAAGGCGACACGGCAGCGACAACGCTATTTAAATGTGATTCGGGGTGAGTCGCCCAAGAGACGTGCAAAGCAAGACGACGACTCCAGCGCACACCAAATCAGCGCGATCGAGCTCACTTATTGCGACACGTGGCGGTTAGCGATCTCACTCATCCTTTTGTCAACTTCTTATATGCGACTGAAGATTTTGAGAAGAACATTGGTACCAAAACGACACATGGAATACGGCCTTCCAGAGACTAGCCCGCCAGCCTGAGATACCAAGTCCCAGCGTGGCCGAGACCTGCGAACGCTGAGTCAAAGCCCGCGCCACCCACCAGACGGGTCTTCCGGAGCTTTAAGTCGCAGCGGTGCGACTACTTCAGTGACCACAGCGCGCAACTAGTACAGGCCCCGAAATGCTTCCTTCTAAGTTCTTCAAGCCAAATCACGGCGATCATCTAGAGCGACACAGGCAGTACCGCCCGCCGGAAAACTCTTTACTAGGTCCTAAGCTCGCGGCGTGGCCCAGTGTGATGACAAAGAGTTTCCCCGTGGCTTGGACGCCCGAGCTAGGAGCGCAGAGTTACAGCGCTGAGGAGGAAGCCAAGGCGAGAACAGTCGGCCTGCTGCATAGGCGCCGTCTCTGACCCCTTGCTTACTATAATATATATATATATATATATATATATATATATATATATATATATATATATATATATATATATATATATATATATATATATATATATATATATATATATATATATATATATATATATATATATATATAATTCGGGAAGAAGTTCTGTGGGTCCGGTTCAAAAGTAGTTAGAAACAAATTGCGCACTTGCGAAAATCGCACGTTTATTATTCAACGTTTCGGCCGTGGCACGGCCTTCGTCAGAATGAAGCAATTACAGTCTCGTAGCCTCTTTTATGGGCATACACATGTGGGCAAGGTCATGTACGTGCACGTGTAATTGTGCAAATATGACAAGGCTGACAAGACAAGAATATGTGAATCACAAGACTGATGCAGATGTACATGTCATCGCCACGTAGACGCGCGACAAGGAAATTTTCTTTTTTAAATAAGAACAGTAAGGAACCATGTTTACAGAACACATATATATGCGCGACAAAGGAAACAAAAAAAAGTAAAAACGTGTTTTCAGAACATATCTAGACAGCGCGTTAGCTGCAACGTGACGATGATTATACAAAAAGAACGTAATGATGTCAAGACATGACTGATAGGCACGACACTTTACCAACGCTCTCGTTGATACCGCATGACACAGTGTTAAATTTATGGATGAGGAATGATTCTCGTACTTCCCGGTCATGGTGCGTTTTGAAACCTGACTGTAATATCGTTGCCTTGATTTTGTCAAACGTGTGTCCCGGCAGCCTTACATGGCGAGATAGTGGTAGATGCGGTAAGCCGTTAACATGCGCTCTGTGGTTGTTAAAACGCGTGCGAAATGAAGTTTCGGTCTGACCGATATACTGCATATGACACAATGAACATTCCAGTAGATAGATGACATTAGCGCTATCGCAAGTAAAATTGCCATTGATTTTTAGAGAAAAATCAGATGCAGTGCTTTGGGGCAGTATTTGATGACGTCATATGCATACAGATTTTGCAGCGGGGTTTTTCACAAGGCTGGCAACCAAGATGAACAACAGCGTTTGTCTTCGAACGGGTTAGCAGGTCACGCAGGTTTCTGGAGCGACGATATACAACCCTTGGCGATTCCGTGAAAATCTCTCTAAGCCGATCGCTCTGTGTCAATATATTGTAATGCTTTCTGAGGATGTGGGACACGTTGGGAACAGATGCGGAATGTGCTAGGACAAGGTTAGTGCGTGATAATGCCGCTACTCGTTTGTCCGTACTGACGAGGTCTTTCCTGTCAAGCGAATCAGCCCGTTTGATTGCGTCGTCAATTATCTCCGAAGGGTACTTCTGGTCAATTAGTGCTTTACGAAGCTGGTCACAGTTTCGAGTGAATTCACTGTCGTCCGAACAAATCCTTTTAAACCGAATAGCTTGGCTATACGGGATGCTTGTCTTGCAATGTTTTACGTGATTGCTCTTAAAATGCAAGTACCGTTGTCGGTCAGTTGGTTTCCTATAAAGATTGGTCGTCAGTTTGACATTACACAGACATACCGTGACGTCAAGGAAGTTTATGCTGACTGGTGAATAACATTGAGCAAATGAAATTGACGGTGCGGCATTGTTGAAGTCCGCAATGAAGCTAATCAATGCTGCTTCACCGTGGTGCCAAATTAAAAAAATATCGTCGATGAAGCGTTTGTAATAAAATGGCTTGAGGTCACGAGTAGCGAGGAAGTTCTTTTCTACTATTCCCACATATATATTCGCATAATTCGGTCCTATTTTTGTTCCCATTGACGTCCCACTAACTTGAACATAGTGTTCACCGTCAAATTCGAAGTTGTTAAGTTCGAGGATTAGTGCTAAAATAACACCAAGGGTGGAATCGTCGATGGGTTGGTCGTCAACAAAGTCGTTGTACGCCCGTAGTACAGATTGTATACCATCTGCATGAGGAATATTTGTATACAATGACGCGATGTCTAGTGTGACCAGAAGAGCCTCGCTCGGAACGTGTAGATCAGTGATGTCGGACAGGAAATGATTGGTATCTTTGACGTACGAGGGAAATTTAGAAGGAATAGAGCTTATAAGGCTGTCTACGTACCGGGACAAGTTTTCTGTGACGGTGCCTATTCCTGAAACTATGGGTCGGCCTGGGTTATTTTCTTTATGTATTTTAGGGAGCAGATAAAATCTACCAGGTATCGGGCTCAGAGGGACTAGTGATTTAAGTGCCGATTCTCCAATTTTATTTTCTTGTATGAGGTCCTCTAACGTTTGTTTTACCTTGGTCTTGAATTGCTCCGTCGGGTCGTAGCTCAGGTGCCTGTAAAATGAGTGATCACTCAATTGCCTATGGGCCTCAATAAGGTAGCTACGTTTGTCCATAACGACGACTGCACCACCCTTATCAGCGGGTTTTATGACGATGTCATCACGGCTAGCCAACGTTTCGAGTGCTTCCCTTTCTTTAGCGCTGAGGTTGCGGCTGAATGCTGAATGCGTCTTGTAAGCTTCGAGTACATCTCGCTGCACCGCTCTAATGTACAGGTCGAGACATTTATCTCTTTGAGAGGGCGGAGTCCAGTTCTTAGAGGAAAAGAGCGATGTCTTGTTAGTGTTACATCGACCGTGGAAGTATTCGCGTAACCGTATATTTCGTTCGAAATTGTGCAGATCACTAATTAATTGAAATTCATTGTATCCGCCAGTAGCAGGACAAAAGTTTAGACCCCGTGAAAGAACACTGCACTCGTCTTTCGACAACAGACAACCAGAAATATTTACTATATTCCCAGAGTCTCCTGGCCTCAACTGTGTCGAGGACGTTGTATTTGTAGGGTTTACGACTCTGGTGCATACATTATCACGTTTCAACTTCTTTTGCTTCTTGCCGTTGAGCTCATGGATCTTTTTTTGCCTGTAGGTATCGAGCAATGTCCTCTCTTCAGCAGTGAATTGATGAGTGGCAAAAAGTTGCTTTTCTTTGCTGGCTAACTGTTTTTCGCACAACTCATAATGGTTAGTGACAATGCGCGTTAGTTGCAGCGAAGCTTCCTTGAGGGTGTCGTCGCACCTGGATAAATTCTTCTTCGACATTTCTTATAGAAATGTCGAACGCGTTTTAACAACCACAGAGCGCATGTTAACGGCTTACCGCATCTACCACTATCTCGCCATGTAAGGCTGCCGGGACACACGTTTGACAAAATCAAGGCAACGATATTACAGTCAGGTTTCAAAACGCACCATGACCGGGAAGTACGAGAATCATTCCTCATCCATAAATTTAACACTGTGTCATGCGGTATCAACGAGAGCGTTGGTAAAGTGTCGTGCCTATCAGTCATGTCTTGACATCATTACGTTCTTTTTGTATAATCATCGTCACGTTGCAGCTAACGCGCTGTCTAGATATGTTCTGAAAACACGTTTTTACTTTTTTTTTGTTTCCTTTGTCGCGCATATATATGTGTTCTGTAAACATGGTTCCTTACTGTTCTTATTTAAAAAACAAAATTTCCTTGTCGCGCGTCTACGTGGCGATGACATGTGCATCTGCATCAGTCTTGTGATTCACATATTCTTGTCTTGTCAGCCTTGTCATATTTGCACAATTACACGTGCACATACATGACCTTGCCCACATGTGTATGCCCATAAAAGAGGCTACGAGACTGTAATTGCTTCATTCTGACGAAGGCCGTGCCACGGCCGTCAAGCGGCACTCGACTTTTTCGTTTGAGTCGTTTCCACTGCGCCATGGCGACACCGACGTATTCCAGATAAGGTCCCTGTTCCCTGTATTTTAATGGTGGCGCAAACTTCCTCTCTCGGGGCCGTTGCCTCCTTCCCCTTTTCTCTCTCCCCGCCACAGCGGTCTAGTGGCTGTGGTACTCGGCTGTTGATCCGAGCGTCGCGGGATCGAATCCCGGCCGCGGCGGCTGTTTCGATGGAGGTGAAATGTTGAGGCCCGTGTACTGTGCGATGTCAGTGCACGTTAAAGAACCCCAGGTGGTCGAAATTTCCGGTGCCCTCCACTACGGCGCCTCTTATAATCAAATCGTGGTTTTGGGACGTAAAACCCCAGAAATCATCAGCCTTCGCTCTCGGTCGCCATTAGTGAGCGAGACCCAAACATCGTGCCCGGCCGCTGCCGTTCTGATAGCATGCGGCGCGTTGAATTGCGACTGTTCGCGGTCCGAATTCACAAAGCTGCTCGCACGTAAGACGTAAAAACGCCTTGTTATTGAGTAGTGCCTTAGATATCATTACAGGTTTTGTGGTGGACAAACGGCCCACTGGATGTCACAATGTAAACCCTTTTTCCAGCATATTGAGCGCGAACGCCTTTCTCAGTCTGGAGCTTATTTCACAACGTGACGTACCTAACATTCATGCATTCTTACTGAGCCTTAAAGGGCGCCTCATAAAAGTTGGTATAAGCGCTATCAGAGTTGGAAGAAACATTAGGAAAGACTTGCAACTTGGACACATACTTCGATAATGTATTGCATGTACACATTTTTCTAACAAATACGAAAAAATGTTTAGTGGATAGAAATCACATCTCTAACTGGCTGACGCGTGAATGTGCAGGACTTCCATGCTCCAGATGTTAGCCCCGGATCCAACGTCTCCCAGCCGGCGACGAGCTCAGGAGCAGCGTACTCAGCGCTCCTGCAGGACGTTCTTAGGTGCGCGCTCATCGCCGACTTGGTCTTCGCGCACAGTCCAAAATCAACGAGCTTTATGTTGCCGTCTGAGTCCAGGAGTAGGTTCTCTGGTTTCACGTCCCTCTGAGCGTATCCCCGCCGATGGACGTAAGCTACGGCGGATACTACTTGTGGAAAGGGTTGTCTCGCCTTGTCTTCGTCCAGTGGCTCCCCCTGCACGACGTAGTCGAAAAGCTCGTCTCCTGGACAGTACTCGAGAACGAGGTATATCCTGTGCTTCGTCTCGATCACCTGGTACAGCTTGCAGATGTATTGGTGAGCGAACTCCTGCAGAGCCGCTATTCCCAAGTAGACTCGATGCAAATCCTTCCCGATGGAACCTTTGTCTATTATCTTGATCGCGACCTTCTCGTCCGTCAGTACGTGGATGGCATGCTTTACCTTGGCGAAAGCTCCGGAGCCAATGCTCTGCAGTAAAGTGTACTGACCGTCCAATTCGCCCGCGAATGACTCCATCGCGAGGTGTGCAGGGGACGACAATGTAAGTCGGAATCTTCTCGTTTACAGGAACAATTGGCAGTTGACAGGCAGGGTATAACCTGAAGAGCAACGAGGCATAACAATTCGAAGGCCTGGTTACGCTTTTCGTTCTCTTCGCGCGTGATAGTGGCAACGTCCCTTCTAACTTCATTGGCATTTTTTCATAATATTTAACATTTCCAGAAACACACTCCCGAGCTCGTCCTGCTCTTTTTTATATAACATATCAATCCTAAGAAAATAAGAAGGAAAGAACAGTATGAATCTGTTTATTTTTGCTACCCAATTCATGGACGATCCCCAGGAGTGAGTATGCGCCAATTGTGTAAGGAATCTATACCTACTAGTCGGCTCAATTGCTTCGCACCCCTCCGACTTTGTGAACGTGGACCCTAGAACTGAAATACACATACCGTGAGAATGCTGAAAAATGGGGCAGCTCAACATCAAATCGTTGAACTTGTTGTTTGTTACGCAATCTTTCAAGCGAATCACAATACAGATATCTAGAAAAAAGGTGGGGAAAGAAGACGGAGGAAACAGACGCCCCTTTTGAGAATTCATAATACAGGAAACTTGCTATGAAACCTGCAGTTAAATAGGAAAATGCTGATATTATGGCATATATTAACCGCGAACGCTACGGCAGGTAAATAATCATGTGTTTCGTTTTTTATGCCATTTTCAAATAATAATTATAACTGATGGTGTTTTACGTGCCCCGACTAGCTGTGTTTATTAGGCCTGCTCCTGGAAAAGGGTAATTTTGACCACCTGGGGTTCCTTAAGATGCACCTCAATCTATGTACGCGGGTCTTTTAAATGCGGATCATTTCTTAGTCGCACGATGTCGCGCTTCGGCGTCGGCGCCGTCCACACCCCCACTGCGCATGCTCGGCTCGTCTCGTGCCGGCCCACCGGGCGTTCAGCAAGCCGAGCATGCGCAGTGTGGGTGCGGACCTCACCCCCGTACTCCTCTCCCTCGAACGCGGGCGGTGTGTATATAAGCGGCGGAGCGCGCGTTCGGAATTCAGTCAAGGGCGTCTTTGCGGACCTCTCCCCCGTACTCCTCTCCCTCGAACGCACGAGAAGCTGCCGCGAAACGTGAGCCGCGAGCTTTAAGACCCCAGGTACGTGAGCGAGAAGCGGCGTGCAAACGTCGTCAACGAGACGCGGCTCCGGACGCTGCTCATGGACGCAAGCGCCTTCATTCAATAAATAAGAATAATAAAGACGAAATAACAATTAAGCATTCCCAAACCATACCCAATTACGCAACATTCACGCGATACCCCCACCACTCTGCGACGCATTTACTCGAGTTCCCCCCGTGGAAAGATGCGGGTGGCATTTTTTTTTTTTTGCATTTCGCCCCAATTCAATTGCAGCCGTCATGGCCGGGGTTCGATACCGCAAGCTCGAGCTTCGCAAGCCGACACCACAGCCGTGCTACGTGAGCGCAATGCGCTATGACACTATTTGCTGCAAGAGCGCTCGAACACTCAGAGACTGCACTAGACACCAGGCCCCCAGCCAAGGGCCCACTTGCTGAAGGCCTAGGCTGTTTGAGAAAAACTTGTACTTTCATTATTTTCGGTAAAAATTGCAGTATGCACAGGGTCGTCCACTCTAAGGGTGAACACGCGAGCGCGTTGCCGCGCTCCGCGGAGCACTAGCGTATTTTAGGTGGTGTTGATGCGGAGCGGCCGCGCATCGAAGTGAATCGGCGCAGGTACACGGGGTTCCAAGAGAGGTGCTTCGTCTCGTCCGCTACAGCGCCAGAGCGCAAAGTAGCGGTGACCTCATGGTAGACTACGGCTCCGCTATTGCTTTGGCCGGCTTTGTGCTCCAGTGCTGTGGTATAGCAAGCGACGCGCCTCCCTTGGATTCCTGTGCGCCTGCGCCACCTCACTGCGATGCTCGGCCGCGCCGGATGCTCTAGTGCTGCGCGGAGCGCGGCCTCGCGCTTGCGTGTTCAGCTTAAAGGGCCCCTAAACCACCAAAAAGTCGAAATTTAGTTGTGGTGTTGCTTTTGTGCCGGTGTCCGCAACAAACACGTAGCCGCAAGAATTTTTCGAAACGGTGCGGAAATAGCGGAGTTACACATATTTGATTATTAAAACGCGGTGCTTGCTTGTTTCGCTCTCTCCTGCGCCCGCCGGCCGCTTGCCAGTGCCACCTCCTCGCCGAGTGCTCCTCCGAATGTCACGTGACATACATCGCCGATGACGCGCTTCCGGTTGACGCGCCTCCGCCGGGCTCCCGCGTTAGCGCAAGTGTTTTGTTGGTGCTGTGCCAACGCTCTGTATTAGCGCTATCCGTCGTGTTCTGACAGTTGCTGCAGTTTCTAGTCGGCTGTACCTCACTTGCACTTGCGTAGCGTAGCGCATTTGCGAATTCGCACGCGAACACCACACGAACGACACACGACGAGAAAAGCAAACAGGCAGGGAGCGCTTGCATTTGCTAGCAGACTAACCGGCAGTCGACCTTCTCCTTCAACCAATAAGCGGAGCTCGGACTCTTCTAACGTCACCAAAAACCACAATGTCGTCACGGCTAACTTTGGCATGCCGCAAGCGTAATGCCTTAACATATCCGGAGCAATGCACAGGACGCGTTCTGCGCCGCCATTGGCCGCACGCGAGGGCCGCCGTCGTGGGAGCCGCCGCTACGCATTTCCGGTAAACACAACTGCTCCGAAGGAGCCGCAATCGCGTTAGTCTCAGCGGCGGGCGCGCTAGCGCCCGTCGCGGACGCGCCTGGCTCTGGCAGTAGTGACACGAGCAAAATAGTGAGAGCGCCGAAGGCGCACCCGCGAAGCGGCAGCGTATGTCAACGGGCCCTCCAGTGACACGGGCGGAACCACGGGCACGCTTAAAATAGCTATAACAGGAAATGCGCCGGCAGCGATAAAATGGCGGCAGCCTTCCCTCCCCGTGCAGGCTACTCTCTGCCGGCTGCCGGCATGTGCGAGTGTAAACAAACATTTACCGGAAATGCGTAGGCGGGCTCACGTGGCCTCGCGTGCGGCCAATAGCGGCGCAGAACGCGTCCTGTGCATTGCTCCGGATATGTTAAGGAAATACGCATGCCGGAACGGTCCGGAGAGGCGCACGGGATTGTTTTTCGAGTTTGTGGCGCGGCCGCGGCGCGTAGCGCTGCCGGATTTGACATCGATCACCGTGACGGCATTTTCAACTTGATGCGCGTGTTAACTTGAAATGTTCAAAAAAATATCGGGGGTGGTTTAGGGGCCCTTTAAGAGTGGACGACCCTGTATATTAAGTGACTTTTTAAATGCAGCGTTATTAACATGCATAAATTTTATGTTATTAGCTTAGCACTATGTTATTAAAACTACCCCCCTGGCTTCGACTGTCTGCACTCTCATGAAAACGAAAGTCTTCTGACATTCGTTAACGAGCTGGCAACTGAACTACACCTTGACCAATTCAACCCAAATGACACAGATGGGTTACGCAGACTTCCTTATATATAGTCCCGCCACCAGCCTGTCGACAGCGGGTATCGTGAACCACCCTGCTACAGATGCCAACCGCAGGTCCTGTATATATCGCTGCAAGTCTCGGACTCTGCTTCAGAAGGCGACGACGGAACATCACTGTGAGAGACCGAGAGAATTTTTCAACCTTCGCAGACGGAGACAGGGTCCTCGTGCTTGTCAGTGCTTCGATACATGCACTCCTGTAGTGCTGGACGGTCCCGGACTCCACGAATCAACCCTTTCCGCAGACGCTGTTAACGTGAGAAGCGTTCAGCAACTCCACCAACCAGACACGTTCCGGCATGCTATCATCAAGGTGCCTTCTGAAACCTCTGAGCCAGATTGATCCAGCGACTTTACCACTCCCATAACGACTGCTGAACAATGCCCCACTCAAGGGCGACGACTTCATCAATGTCATGGTCATCAAAGACGATCTCGTACAAGCCAATTCTCCTGTCTTCCTGTAGATGATAGCAAGCGAGGCTCTGCCGAATGTGGCGTGTCAAGATCCGACGAACCGCGAGATCCAAAGGCGACACGGCAGCGACAACGCTATTTAAATGTGATTCGGGGTGAGTCGCCCAATCGACGCGCAAAGCAAGACGACGACTCCAGCGCACACCAAATCACCGCAATCAGCGCGATCGAACTCACTTATTGCGACACGTGGCGGTTAGCCATCTCACTCATCCTTTTGTCAACTTCTTATATGCGACTGAAGATTTTGGGAAGAACATTGGTACCAAAACGACACATGGAATACGGCCTTCCAGAGACTAGCCCACCAGCCTGAGATACCAAGTCCCAGCGTGGCCGAGACCTGCGAACGCTGAGTCAAAGCCCGCGCCACCCACCAGACGGGTCTTCCGGAGCTTTAATCGCAGCGGTGCGACTCCTTCAGTGACCACAGCGCGCAACTAGTACAGGCCCCGAAATGCTTCCTTCTAAGTTCTTCAAGCCAAATCACGTCGATGCGGAGATCATCCAGAGCGACAAAGGCAGTACCGCCCGCCGGAAAACTCTTTACTAGGTCCTAAGCTCGCGGCGTGGCCCAGTGTGATGACAAAGAGTTTCCCCGTGGCTTGGACGCCCGAGCTAGGAGCGCAGAGTTACAGCGCTGAGGAGGAAGACAAGGCGAGAACAGCCGGCCTGCTGCATAGGCGCCGTCTCTGACCCCTTGCTTACTCTCTCTCTCTCTCTCTCTCTCTCTCTCTCTCTCTATATATATATATATATATATATATATATATATATATATATATATATATATATATATATATATATATATATACACTGTGTGGGTGTAAAACTGCCTCCCACATACGTCCTCTTCTGGGGACATCTACAGGACCATAGACCCCTCGGTTGTACCTGTCAAGCGGCACTCGACTTTTTCGTTTGAGTCGTTTCCACTGCGCCATGGCGCCACCGACGTATTCCAGCTAAGTTCCCTGTTCCCTGTATTTTAATGGTGGCGCAAAGTTCCTCTCTCGGGGCCGTTACATCCTTCCCCTTCTCTCTCTTCCCCGCCACGGTGGTCTAGTGGCTATGGTACTCGGCTGTTGATCCGAGCGTCGCGGGATCGAATCCCGGCCGCGGCGGTTGCATTCCGATGGAGGCGAAATGTTGAGGCCCGTGTACTGTGCGATGTCAGTGGACGTTAAGGAACCCCAGGTCGTCGAAATTTCCTGTGCCCTCCACTACGGGAAATCGTGGTTTTGGGACGTAAAACCCCTCAAATCATCAGCCTTCGCTCTCGGCCGCCATTAGTGAGCGAGACCCAAACATCGTGCCCGGCCGCTGCCGTTCTGATAGCAAGCGTCGCGTTGAATTGCGACTGTTCGCGGTCCGAATTCACAAAGCTGCCCGCACGTAAAACGTAAACACGCCTTGTTATTGAGGAATGCCTTAGATATCATTACAGGTTTTGTGGTGGACAAACTGCGCACTGGATGTCACAATGTAAACCCTTCTTCCAGCATATTGCGCGCGAACGGCTTTCTCAGTCTGGAGCTTGTTTCACAACGTGACGTACCTAACATTCATGCATTCTCACTGAGCCTTAAAGGGCGCCTCATAAAAGTTGGTATAAGCGCTATCAGAGTTGGAAGAAACATTAGCGAAGACATGCAACTTGGACACATAATTCGATAATGTATTGCATGTACACATTTTTTTAACAAATACGAAAAAATGTTTAGTGGATAGAAATCACATCTCTAACTGGCTGACGCGTGAATGTGCAGGACTTCCATGCTCCAGATGTTACCCCCGGATCCAACGTACTCCCAGCCGGCGACGAGCTCAGGAGCAGCGCACTCGGCGCTCCTGCAGAACGTTCTTAGGTGCGCGCTCATCGCCGACTTGGTCTTTGCGCACAGTCCTAAATCGACGAGCTTTATTTTCTCGTCCGCGTCCAGGAGCAGGTTGTCTGGTCTCACGTCCCAGTGAGCTTATCCCCGCCGATGGATGTAAGCTACGGCGGATGCTATCCACCGTAAGGGATGCCTCGCCTTGTCTTCGCGCAGCCGCTCCCTCTTCAGGTAGTCGAAAAGCTCGCCTCCTGGACAGTACTCGGGAACCAGGTATATCCTGTGCTTCGTCTCAATCACCTGGTACAGTTTGCAGATGTATTGGTGAGCGAAGTCCCGCAGAGCCACTATTTCCAGATACGCTCGAATCAAGTCCTTCCCGATGGAGCATTTGTCTATTATCTTGATCGCGACCTTCTCGTCCGTCATTACGTGGATGGCAATCTTCACTTTGGCGAAAGCTCCCGTGCCAATGGTCTCGACGAGTAGATGGTACGTAGCAGTCGTGTAGTCGCACTTCCGCCTGTTAATCTTGGCAGCTACAGAATGTTTGGGACGACCGCAGCCGACAGCCACCTCGTCGACCACTTCATGATCGGGATGAGACCCCAAACAAGTGCTCTCCATACTTGCCGGACATTTGTAGCCTTCCACGAGCCACGGGTGGTTGACGAGCTGCGCCATTGTGATTCGCCTGTAGGGGCAGGTAACCATCAGCGGGGAGAGAAGGCGTACGGACATATCAGAGAGTGACTCGGGGCAGTTATATTTGCCCATTTGAATCATCCTGAAAAGGATGCCCGTATTATCGGAGCTGAAGGGAAGGCGGCCGCACACAACCACGTACAACAGGACTCCGATGCTCCAGATGTTATCCCCGGATCCAACGTATTCCAAGCCGGCGACGAGCTCAGGAGCAGCGTACGCGGCGTTCCTGCAGGGCGTGCTTAGGTGCACGCTCATTGCCGACTTGGTCTTCGCGCACAGTCCAAGATCCACGAGCTTTATGTTGCCGTCTGAGTCCAGGAGATGGTTCTCTGGTTTCAAGTCCCTCTGAGCGTATCCCCGCCGATGGACATGAGCTACGGCGGATACTATGTGTCGAAAGGAATGTCTTGCCTTGTTTTCGTCCAGTTGCTCCACCTGCACGACGTAGTCGAAAAGCTCGCCTCCTTGACAGTACTCGAGAACGACGTAGATCACCTGGTACAGCTTGCAGATGTATTGGTGAGCGAACTCCTGCAGAGCCGCTATTTCCAAGTACACTCGATGCAAATCCTTCCCGATGGAACCTTTGTCTATTATCTTGATCGCGACCTTCTCGTTCGTCAGTACGTGGATGGCAAGCTTTACCTTGGAGAAAGCTCCCGCGCCAATGCTCTGGAACAAAGTGAACTGTCCGTCCAATTCGCCCGCGAATGACTCCATCGGGCAATGTGTAGAGAACGACAATGTAAGTCGGAATCTTGTCGTTTACAGGAACAATTGGCAGTTGACAGGCAGGGTATAACCTGAAGAGCAACGAGGCATAACAATTCGAAGGCTTGGTTACGCTTTTCGTTCTCTTCGCGCGTGATAGAGGCAACGTCACTTCTACCTTCATTGGCATTTTTTCACATTATTTAACATTTCCAGACACACACTCCCGAGCTCGTCCTGCTCTATTTTTATATAACATATCAATCCTAAGAAAATAAGATGGAAAGAAAAGTATGAATTTTTCTTTTAAACTGTTTATTTTTGCTACCCAATTCATGGCTGATCCCCAGGAGTATGCGCCAATTGTGTAAAGAATCTATACCTACTAGTCGGCTCAATTGCTTCGCACCCCTCCGACTTTGTAAACGTGGACCCTAGAACTGAAATACACATACCGTAAGAATGCTGAAAAATGGGGCAGCTCAACATAAAATCGTTGAACTTGTTGTTTCTTACGCAATCTTTCAAGCGAATCACAATACGGATATCTAGAAAAAAGGTGGGGAAAAGAAGACGAAGAGAACAGACGCCCCTTTTGAGAATTCATAATACAGGAAACTTGGCTATGAAAGCTGCAGTTAAATAGGAAAATGCTGATATTATGGCATATATTAACCGCGAACACTATGGCAGGTAAATAATCATGTGTTTCGTTTTTTATGCCACTTTCAAATAATAATTATAACTGATGGTGTTTTACGTGCCCCAACTATAGCTATGATTATTAGGCCTGCTCCTGGTGGAAGGGTAATTTTGACCACCTGGGGTTCTTTAAGATGCACCTCAGTCTATGTACGCGGGTGTCTTTTGCATTTCGCCCCAATTCAATTGCAGCCCTCATGGCCGGGGTTCGATACCGCAAGCTCCAGCTTCGCAAGCCGACACCACAGCCGTGCTACGTGAGCGCAATGCGCTATGACATTATTTGCTGCAAGAGCGCTCGAACTCTCAGAGACTGCACTAGACACCAGGCCCCAGCCAAGGGCCCACTAGCTGAAGGCCTAGGCTGTTTGAGAAAAACTTGTACTTTCATTATTTTCGGTAAAAATTGCAGTATGCACAGGGTCGTCCACTCTTAGGGTGAACATGCGAGCGCGTGGCCGCGCTCCGCGGAGCACTAGCGTATATTAGGTGGTGTTGATCCGGAGCGGCCGCGCATCGAAGTGAATCGGCGCAGGTGCACGGGATTCCAAGGGAGGTGCTTCGTCTCGTCCTCTACAGCGCCAGAGCGCAAAGTAGCGGTGACCTCATGGTAGACTACGGCTCCGCTGTTGCTTTGCCCGGCTTTGTGCTCCAGTGCTGTAGTGTAGCAAGCGACGCGCCTCCCTTGGATTTCTGTGCGCCTGCGCCACCTCACTGCCGGATGCACCTCACTGTGCGCCGGATGCTCTAGTGCTCCGCGGAGCGCGACCCCGCGCTTGAGTGTTCACCTTAAGAGTGGTCGACCCTGTACATTAGGTGACTTTTTAAATGCACGTTTATTAACAAGCTTAAATTTTATGTTATTAGCACTGCACTATGGTATTAACACTACCCTTCCCCTCTCCCGATCAAAATTTTGGGAAGCGCACGGGCCCCTAGGCCCCCCCCCCCCCCCCCTGGCTTCAGGCTTGCCTGCAATACCATGAAAACGAAAGTCTTGTGACATTCGTTAACGAGCTGACAACTGAACTGCACCTTGACCAATCCAACCCAAATGATATGGATGGGTTGCGCAGACTTCCTTATATATAGAACCACGGCAGACTGCCGGTTATCTTGATACGTTTTGTCCATCGCACAGTAAAGCGAAAATGGCAAGCTAAATCTAAAGAAGTTAAAAGCGAGGAGGTACATGTGCATTTCCACGATGACGAAACGAATTACAAGAGCCGCCTAGTTTGACTGGCGCGCACAAAAGCCACCGACGCTGGCTATATCAGTACACCTGATATTTAAAGCAAGCAGTGATATAATTATCGTTATTACATCTGAGAGCGATCTTGCCAAAATTCGATAACCTAGTATATAGCATTGCCATTTTTCTGCACTTCTGAATCATGGCTGGCTTCGAAGTTCGCCGTTATAAGAGTGTATTAGATGATAGAAAGACCATGGAAACCTCCTTGTCCCTATTTCACCTAAATGCCGGTATTTCAAGGAACAGAGTACCTCAAGGACATTCATAAATCCTTTAATCTGTCTTTTACGGAAGCATGGCTTACTCATAACTGTGATAAACCAACCATTGATATTTATTAGAAAAATGTGGCAAAAACGTTTCCTTGTCACGAACACATAAGTACGGAGGTGAATATTGCACTTATATCAAAAATGGTGTTGCTCACTCTGTGATTTGGAATTTCGTGTTACTACTTTGAACATTGAATCGGTGGCGCTAGTAATTAATAATATTTTCATAATTATTGTCTATCGTCTACCGTCCGGTCCAATTAGGGTCCCGTCCTTTTTCTCCTGTTAGTATGCATATACTAACAAGAACTTTCGTAATGGCTTCCGATACAGTTACGAGTGCCGACGACTAAAAATAAAAATTGCTGAACAGGGAACATCGCGAGGGTCAGCGTTTCGACAAGTGAACTAAGGCTTCGTCACGGCAAAAGCTGCCTGCCTTAGCAGCGTGTTTATAAGGCGCTTATGAGTGAGTGAGTGAGTGAGTGAGTGAGTGAGTGAGTGAGTGAGTGAGTGAGTGAGTGAGTGAGTGAGTGAGTGAGTGAGTGAGTGAGTGAGTGAGTGAGTGAGTGAGTGAGTGAGTGAGTGAGTGGGATGGGGGACTTCTCGCAGAGAGAGAAGAATGGAGGGGTCATAAATTAGCACAACATGCGGTGTGAAACAAGTGCTGATCAAGATCAACCGATGTGACCTAGTGCAGCCAGAATTGGGAATGAGTGAAGCTATACATATACGATACTTGCCTGAAAAAAAAAAACGGGTTTTGTTTTTGGGGGGCATGGGTTTCATGGACCTGCCAATATGGCACCGAGGACCCCGTGGGGTGTGCGGGCGACCGTATGAGAACCACTGAGGGTACGGAGGCCTCGAAGGCCGGCAACCAGTGTCACGAAACCTCCACCGTTATTCTACCCGATTTAAAAGAGCGCAAGAAAGGCTCCCACTCCGGCGATGGAATGATACATAGACACTTCGGCAGACAAAAGAGCGCGCGTTTTCCACCCCGAGATAGGATGAAAGAGCGAAACAACGACGAAAAAATTAAAAGAGAAAAGAAGGTGAGTGCGAAAAAAACGAGCGCGCCCAGTCGTGCACAGCCGCCTCATCGTCGAATGTCTCATGCATGGCGGCGCCGCCACAGCACGATCCCCCGCGGCCCTGGAAGCACCGATGCGAGCTCCCGGTTGACACTTCCTATTAAAACGGAGACTTTCCTCCTCCCCGCGTGTTTCATGGCTCGGAAAGTGCTCGAAGGACGGACGACCTGACACCTCGCGGGCCACACGTATATATCGACGTCTTCCTCGCACATCTGCCCCGGTCCTTCGCTTATATATTTAGTTTGATGCGCAAATCAGGGCAGAGAAGTTTTTGCTGTTTGTTCTGCGCTCTGATTTTATTTTCAGGTTCGTCATGTTCGCTCAACTAACTAGGCCAGCCCTTGAAACAACGTTTCTTTTCATTTTTTTTGCTCTTCTTTTTGATCTGTACGTTCGTGCTTGATTGCGCGTGTGCGCCTTACGGCGTGATTCGGGCCTCTTACAAAAGCGCGATATATATATATATATCCTTTTTCTTCTTAAATAATTCTCGAATTTTACGTGTTAGCACTCCCATCTCATTGCGAGACACGTCACAATTCTGACCATTTGTCTCTCTCTCCCCTTCTCTGTTGTCTTTCAACTATTACGCGCACCTTTTTTTATTTTTTCTATCTATCTATCTATCTATCTATCTATCTATCTATCTTTCTTTCTTTCTTTCTTTCTTTCTTTTTCATGCACCGAAAGGTGGCAACCCGCGACTTCGATCTCAGCGTCACTGGCCATGCTTTCATGGCTTGTGCGCAAAGAGTGCGCATTCTTCAATCCTGAAAAACCGGCTTTTTTTTCTAACTCTAAATGTCTCCCCCAAATGTGCATTGTATCTCCCGTGATGCAATACGTTATATTAAATTTTTGTGCGAATGTCTTACTCTAAATGCAGCCTTACCTCTTATATAACACTTGGAAACAACGCGTAAGGAACCTCTTAAATGCGTCCATAGTAAAAAAAAAAAGGGGGGGGGGATGTTTGCGAACCGCCAGGATAAAATGTGTACATTAGATTCCGACGGAATGTACTATATATTGTGTCATTCGAGAAGCCGTCGCTAGAGCAGTGGCAGGACAACCGATCAAAATCACAACCTACAGAAAGTAGAGTTTCTGTTTGTCTTGGCAAAGGTACAGTCGTGTGAACAATAATTTTAAGAAAAGGCGGCTCATTTCTCTTTCAACGGAATCGGTATATAACACGAAAGTGAAATGTGTCTTCGCATAAGCGGTTGAATGTTTATTGTTACATCTGGGTGAACTTGCCCATTTCTATCGGTGTTTCGCTGGCACTGTTTGGCGTGGATGAACCCACGTTCACGCATCGCATCCATAACTGCAAGGACCAACCCCTTGTGGCAGCAGCAGTAGTTTACGTAATAACTAGAGGCAGTCGATCGTAAATGCCGCGCTACAAAGGAATTGGTCATATTTACTTGAGCCACATTGACCCGTCAACATCGTTACCGTGCTTGGGCACCTAACACGACAGTGTTATTGTTGTCATCACGCTCTAAATGTGGTCGACGGGAGAACACTACCCCCGACGAAAGGTGACCGGTGCTCTACCACTGCGCTGTCGGCACACATACGCTCGAAGTTGTACGAACGCGGCTATGTTCTTTCTCATCACGCTTCTTTTCGATGCCCGCGCAGCTCCGTACGCGTGCATCGAGGCGGATATCGGCACGCCCCTGGAATTGTGCCGCCATCAAGGAGAGGCGAAGTAAAGCTGCAGTGGTTCACTTTGCCTCTCGTGGATGGCGGCACCGTTCCAGGCAATGTGCTGGATGCGCTCGCGCTGAGCCGGACGAGAGCGTCGAAGGACAAACGAAGCGGGATAAGGAATATAAGGCGCGTTCCTGCAGCTCGAAGCATGTGCTGCGTTGGCTCTGTGGGGAAGCACCGGCCACCTCTCGTCGTGGAGCGAGGGGCTGTGAGTTCTATTCCCAGCTCATGAACAGAAGTTTTCCTGAGTGTTTTTCTTTCTTGTTTTACATGTTTATTTTACTGCATCATATCCGTTACGGTAGTGACGTATGGGTTCGTGGGGGACACCGGCATAAGACACTTTCGTGTTAAAAGGAAAAGCAGGGGGACTGCGGCTGGCTGGTTATTCGATTGGTGTTACAGCCTCCTAAATAAGCATGAAATCGACTAAAAAAATTCGCTACGCATCGTGTCGACTGGACGTTTGCCGATACGAGGAGGCGACAAATACGTACGCACATCAGCTTTCCTTAAATCACGTTCGCTAAATTGAGCGATATAGAAGGACCACGGGCGCTAAGATCAAACAAAACCGTCAAGCGATAATCACTCGACACAGTCTACACTAATTAACAGTGGCGCGCACGAGCAAAGGGTACAAGGAATCGGACGCGCCCGCTCTCCTCGCGCTTTGGTTCCGATATATAGATACGAACTCGGCGTTTCAGATTTAGGCGCGTAAACAACTCTGACCGGGCCATGCGGAGACCCTCGGGAAAGGAGGCATATGTTTACACCGACGCGCATCCCCCGTTCGCGAGAGAGAGCACGCCGTCATCAGCGAGAACGCATTACGCCGATTGCCGAGTTGGAACAGGGCGCCCGGATGCCGCGGCCTTCGAAAAAGTTTTCTCGCGCCTTGCAGCGTCGGCCGGACGTCGTAGCATTCAAATGAGCGAGGGCAGAGAGGAGGGGCCCCCCTTACGAGAGTCGGAAAGTGGCTGGCCTTAATTGGGGCATCCGCGTCTTCGGCAGCTCGGCCAACGTGCGCCAGGGAGGGGGCTTTCGTGTATGCGCTGCGGACGATGCGTACGAGGAGTGCCCCGAGAGGAACGCGCACATCGGCGTCGATATCGCGCGGGCACTCCTAATTGTGCACGATCGACGCCCTCCCCGTGATTCTAATCATCCAGAACGGCCGCTGTACCACTTTTGGTCCGCTATCTTGTCGATTGCCAGTATAGCGTGTCTAGTGAGCACCACGAAACGAAAGAAATCCTCGATTCCAGGAATTTATTGGGCATCCATCCCTAACACCTCTGTGTTCGCCCCTTTGGAGGACACCTGATACAACCCCCATAAATGTTACGGGAAGATGACAGGCAGAGTTGTACAGCTCTCCCTGTGCTACCCTCCCCTTTTTTGATTCGGTAACGGGCCAATCATCCCCCTTCTGCTTTCAGAGAGGAAAAAAAAATTAAAGCCAGTTGCATGCCTCTCAAATCTGAGTAAGCAGCAGAGTTGGCAAGCTATTAAGCGCCGCTCCCCGGTGAACGCAGATTGAGTCCTTTATTCATATTTCTTTCTTTCTTTCTTTCTTTCTTTCTTTCTTTCTTTCTTTCTTTCTTTCTTTCTTTCTTTCTTTCTTTCTTTCTTCTTTCTTTCTTTCTTTCTTTCTTTCATCTTTCTTCCTTCATCTCTTTGTACATCCTTCTTCCATCAGTCACCTTTCTCTCTCTAGTCATCTCTTCTATGTTATACTATCCTCCTCAGCCCTTTCCCGTCACCTTGCTAAACTATACTATACAAGGGTATGGCGCGCTTTACCCTCTCTCTTCCTCCATTCCTTCCTCGTCACCCTCACCTTCATTACCCCTCCCTCCCTTGCTATACTACTATATGCATGGCTATGCTATATTAGGAGCTACTTGGCACATACCCGCTTTCGGTGGCGCATACACACCGAATTTTTTTTTCTTTTTACACGCAGCCGGAATTGCCCCAAGTTTAAGCATCTCCGCAGTTTAAAGAAAAATATAGAGGGGGAAAAGCGAGAGGGAAATGCAGATATTAGCAAGAACCTGCGGTTGGATACCATACGCGTCGGGAGGGGAAAATGAAAATATACTAGGAGAAAAAATGACGACGGTGCAGCTGATGTAAACCTACAGAATACGACAACGTCCTATAGTACCTCACAAACGTTCTTGGAGTCTAGTCGACTTCAAGCTAAATAGAGCATTTGTGGCTTTGCGCGCGTAAAGCAACTGGAATCCTGGGAGGCCGTGCCTGGATAAACTCGTGTACCGTATTAACAGTGCCCCGTTACTTGTGTTCACTTATCTGTGATAACGGTGTTGTGCGCTCATTAACAATATTTTTCTCTTTCTTCTCACACAAAAACTATATGTACGCGCAAAAGCGTACAAAACTATTATGTGGCATGTGCCACTGTACACCTCAAGACACAATGAGTATCTGGATTTGTCAAGCTGCATTTGTCTTCATTCCGAAATAGTCGCCACTGCGTTAGCGTCAGTCCGTTGTCATGCCGATCATGGTCTTGTTTTGCAGCACGCTGCTGCCTTCATCATTCCATCAGTTTCTCTCCACCGTCTTCATTTCGTATTTGTCACAGAGTTATCTTTACATGCACCACGCCGTCGTGCCGTCTATCGAAACATGTCGACAATCATTAGCGCTGGATGTAATCAGAAAGTGTTCTCTAGTAGAAAATATCTATCTATCTATCTATCTATCTATCTATCTATCTATCTATCTATCTATCTATCTATCTATCTATCTGTCTGTCTGTCTGTCTGTCTGTCTGTCTGTCTGTCTGTCTGTCTTAGACGCTCGCGCACACTACTACGTCATGCGATGAATGCACTGCCTGGTCGGGTGTCGGTTTCGATTTTCGCGCTATTTTGCTTATTAAAATCATTAAGACATTTGCTGAGTAATTTCACCATCAGGCGCGGCGTGACAGAAGCGTCTCGGGAAAATAGGATCGCCATTACCTTGACACGAATAAAATAAAAAGAAAAATCCCGGAGTTGGGCTTTAGATGGTTTTCTCCAAGTTAGGTAAGCGGCAAGGCTACACCTATATAGACCCTTTTCATAAACTGCAAGCTAGCTTTCCTGCAATGCAGCTTGCCCTACTAATGGCGGCATTGGCAATCCGGCAAACAACCGTTGCAAGCGCAATTTGCTTGCGATAGGGCATGTAAAATGTCGACGCAGCCCTTCCGATACAAACATCCCCAAAAAACGGGTCGATGCATGTGCAACTTGAATATTTACAGCATTTAAATAAAGGCAGCTGTCGCCATTAGTAGGGCACGTTGCATTGCAGGGAAGCTAGCTTTACAGTTTATGAAAAGGGTCTATAGTGAATCATTCCCGGCATAACGTAAACTCTGATACATTGGATCAGGGGTGCTTTTCCTCCTCGACCTATTCACCCAGCGGTAGGGGCTAAGCTCTGCCTTTCGTGATGGTCTGTTGGCGCGCTGAACCGTCCAACGTCCCAATGCAGGACTGGCATGGTGCCGCGGCGCTGCTGTGATCTGTTGGGACGCGTACATTGAATATTCTTAATAAGTTACACGCATTACGCGAGCACTTATATCGGTTTCTCAATGATCCGAAGGACTTGCGTATGTTTACGTAAGGACTTGCGAATTACTTACGTTGCTACAAAACTGTTCTGGGATCCCTTGCAGGAGATATCTGTCTGGAACCGACTACTACTCTTCTCTGGCATGCTGCTGTTCCTCGTAGTGCTGCACACAAACACATCATTTGAGAAAAGAACAGATGAATGGACTTTCGCAGACGTAAATTATGGGTGGCAAGTCAGTTCTGCGTAATCCCACAAGGTGAAGTATGGGTTGTGAGCGAGAAAATGTGCATCCACCTGCTCTCAGCCCAAAGCTATACAAGGAAATTCATACGAATTTCTCAGAAATTAAAGCCTGCAAGTTGACGACAACATTGAAGCCGTCATTGCTGAGAAGTCCGTATGGATTTCTATAGCTTTGCGCCACAAACGAGTGAACGCCAATTTTCCCTTTCACAAAGTGCGAGTGCTATACTACAAAAATGTTCGCACTGCTCGGAGACATGCAGAACAGAAACGCTCGCAAAGTTTAAACCCAAATAATAATGTATGTAACATGATGAACTGGCTTTAGTGTTTTCATTTTCCTTATTTCTCTAATAACTGTCCATTGCGCGTGCAGCAATGTGTTGCAGTTTCTGTGATGGTATCGGGCCCACATTTTGTTTTCTTTTTCGCAATTGAAGTGGACATGTATCCACGCCGCGTAGCTTATCCAAAAGCCTCTTACGGGAGCGTCATATTTTTGCAGTGTAGATGTTTTATGTCTTCTTCAGCCCATTCCCTTAAGCTTGCATGTAGCGCAGTCAGCTTCGTTACATAAGAAGCAATTAGCATACGCTGTGTCTCGCCGAGGCCTACTAATTGTTTAAACAGGTCAGATTTGAAGTTTATTCTACTTTTTTAAAGCACGTTGCACTTTTTTGCGCTTTTCGGGACCCAGAAACGTTGTTGAAGGGTCACGAACTGTATTTGAATCCATGTGTTAAATGCTATGCGGGGGTCAACATTGTTCCACTTCGCAGGTCTGTGTACATTGATAAACCAAGTTTTCGTGATTTTTCTTTTGTTCTTTCTCTTTCTTTTCTAGCCGCGCATTACTAGCAGCTAGAGCTAGAACGACGCTTCGCACTTGTGGTGACCCGTCCATGTCATCATATGTACTGTGCGGTTTTAATATATACAGATTGACAGAAACTTGGCTTGCATTGGAAATACGCGACATGATAATCCTTTCGCATTGCGCGTGGCTTCTGCATTTCGCAAATCAATGTGTTGTGTGTAGTTTTCCTGTAAGCTGGCTTCTCTTGCGCGCAAGATTGAGACTTATGAAATGGAAAATAAGCATCCACCCGTGTGTAGTACTAAGCCACGGCAAATCCGAAAATTCGGAAATCCAGTCCACGGGAAATCCGTACGCATTTCTTAAAAATGAAAACTTCTTTTAGTTGATGAAAAATCAGCCACGGTTCTGGGTTACCTTGCGGCATTCCGCAGAACTCGTTTGCCATAACAATGAGGCTTGCTAATCGCTCAAACAGTCATCGCAATCGCCCGCAAGCTTCGACTATCACTTCGACTCTTGTACTTCGACTATCATCTTCGATTATCTCTGAAAGAGTTTTTGTTCGCGAAGGCTTTGCGTGAGTGAAATACGGGGCAGACGCTGCTGCAAGCCCTGCAGCCACGTATACGAGCTGGCCGTGGACGTGTTCCACATCGCGTATCTTGACACGCTGCACGCTGCACATGTTCGTGCCCGAAAGTTGTAGGCCAAAAAGAATACGCCTACTGGTCGCGCCGATGAGCATCTGCAGACGTCGTCGAACATAAAAGTACATAAAAGGTGAGGGATGGTGGAGCATGGTTCCGCTCTGCTATCGGAGTGAACGAAACTTACATCTTCATGCAAGGGGGCGGGAAGCGGACAGTATGTCCGGGTCGCATATAACGCGGTATTTACGCTATTCGCTTCTCAAGGTTGCATGCATGTGGGACGCAGCCATGCGAGATGAATGCTGCTCGATCATTTTGAAAGTCTTGAGACGTGGAGACGAACCAAATGTAAGATCGCTTCGAACCCTCGAGTAAACGAGCGAACCACGCTGCGGAACTCGTGTGCCCTAGAAAGAACGGAGATAATTTTTGACAGAAGATACATAACAAGTATTTGCCCGTGGAATGCGAGATGAGACGTTCAGGTTGTATTGCGCAGAGGGAACGAGATAACGAAAAGCAAGACACACACAAAACTCACGTATAGGTTTATTTTTCCGGACCACACATTTATACATCAGTAGAATTCCACATGCGCACGCGCAATACATTACTTTCAAAGAAACCTAAGTCCTGAAGATCACAAACCAAATGCAAATCCCTAATTTCTTCTAGCTGGAGACCATACCGTGTCTCCTGTTCGATCCTTGCGTCGGTTTATACTTTTTCACAAACCGGTTGCTATCCTGACCTACAAAGTTTAATTGCCGTAGACGCGTGGTACAGTCGTTATGCGGTGCCGCGGCTGCTGACCCGAAAGATGCGGGTTCGATTGCGGCCGCATTTCGATACAGGCGAAATGCTGGAGGCCCGTTTTTTGTGCGCGGTTTCTGTGCGCGTTTAACGAATCCCAGATGGGAGATGGCCGAAATTTCCGGAGCCTTCCACAACGGCTTGCTTCATAATCCAATCGTAGTTTTGGCGCGTAGAATTCCAGCAATTATTATTTATTGTGCGGCGTTTAATTAGGCCCACGGCTGCAAACGCGTCAACCCTCCAAGAACTGGCACGCATGGCAGTTATCCAGTCATCAGTGATCTTTCAGTGTTCAACTTGTGGCAGCCGTCGCAAGCAAAGTGCTCATATATATATATATATATATATATATATATATATATATATATATATATATATATATATATATATATATATATATATATATATATATATATATATATATATATATATATATATATATATATATGAGCACTTTGCTTGCGACGGCTGCCACAAGTTGAACACTGAAAGATCACTGATGTATATATATATATATATATATATATATATATATATATATATATATATATATATATATATATATATATATATATATATATATATATATATTTGAGGAAGAGGGTAACAAACGTTCGAAACACAAATCTTTACTAACGTATCGGCAGGTGGGCCTGCCTTCGTCAGTGGTTACTCTGACGAAGGCAGGCCCACCTGCCGAATCGTTAGTAAAGATTTGTGTTTCGAACGTTTGTTACCCTCTTACTCAAAAATATATATATATATATATATATATATATATATATATATATATATATATATATATATATATATATATATATATATATATATATATATGTGTGTGTGTGTGTGTGTGTGTGTGTGTGTGTGTGTGCGCGAAACACTATATCTGAAAGATCTCGTTCTCCCTGGTTTATGTCACTCTAAAACGTATAAAAAATAACGAAAACGACAGTTTCGTTCCGCCAGGCAGTCAAACTAGCAGCTAGCCTGGGACAAGTACAAAAGTACAGCCAAAGAATATGTGGCATTATTAGCAAAAGCAAAGAGAAATTTTTTGTCAACCACCCTACCTGACATACTTCGGGACAACCCACGCCGCTTTTGGAAAATCATTAAACCGGACGACAAAACTACACTTTCTCTTTGTGACAGTTCTGGATCTCCCATTGCTGATTGTGACGTTCCATCTGTTTTCAACTCTACATTTCGCTGCGTTTTTACTAACGAAGTTAAACGAACCTAGCAGCGAACTTCCTGAATTTCCTCACCTTGCTTTTCCGCCAATGCCGAAGATTGAGTTCAACCCAGAGAGCATTATCAATGTAATCAACCAATTAAAATATTCTTCATCATGTGGTATAGATGGCATCAATGCCAAAATTCTTTAAAATACTAGACATGTCTGCGGTTCCATACTGTCAATCATTTTTCAGCAGTCGCTCGACACAGGCGAAGTCCCATTGGATTGGAGAATTGGGAAGGTCATTCCGGTCTTCAAGAAGGGCGATCGCTTATCTGCAGATAACTACCGTCCCATTTCGCTCACTAGTGTTTGTTCTAAGATCATGGAACACGTCATCTTCTCTCATGTTGCCAGCTTTTTATCATCTGTAAGTTTTTTCACCCAAACCAGCATGGCTTTCGTAAAGGTCACTCATGCGAGACCCAACTAACATTATTCCTGCGTGACATCCACCTCCACATAGACCGTAACACCCCAGTTGACACACTGTTTCTAGACTTCGAAAAAGCCTTTGACAAGGTGCCCCACTCTCGTCTCCTGCTAAAAGTCTCACGTCTAAGCCTTCACCAGCATGTTTTCAACTGGATCAAAGCATTCGTAACAAACCGCAAACAATTTGTGCATGTTAATAACCTCTCCTCCAACCTCTCCCCTGTCTTGTCCGGCGTGCCTCAGGGTACCGTCCTCGGGCCTGTCTTATTTCTAATATACATCAACGACATTCCACTTTTTGTTGAATCTAACATTCGTCTTTTTGCCGACGATTCTGTCCTTTACCGCCCAATACATAACGCTACCGATATTTCTTCCCTGCAGCATGACCTCTTATACGCATCCAACAGTGGTGTAGCACCTGGCTGACGTCACTTAATGCGAACAAAACATTACTCATTTCTTTCCATCGTCGCAGAAACTACGCGCCGGCTACTTACACAATCAACGACTGTCACATAGCTGCTACTAACTCGATCAAATACCTAGGTGTCCATCTTTCAAGCGACCTATCATGGGGTGACCATATAGATCACATAGCTCACTCCGCTAACCGCGCCCTTGGTTACATACGCGGTAACATTTTCATGGCACGACCTCCCGTTAAACTACTCTCTTATGTTGCCATTGTCAGACCTAAACTTGAATATGCATCTGCCGTCTTTGACCCCCACCAAACTAACCATATTAAAATTCTGGAGTCTGTCCAGAACCGAGCAGCCAGATTCATTACTTCAGATTACTCCCGCTACTCCAGCATCTCCGCCCTAAAATCCCAGTTAAAACTTCCTACCCTCGCTCTTCGTCGTCGTATTGCACGTCTCTGTCTTTTTCATAAATTCTTTCATTCAGCCACACGTGACAACCAGCTTATCCAACCAGTCCATCGAGGTCATCGCAAAAGTCATCCAAACGCTGTGATCCCGCCACGTGCACACACCACATCACTTCAGCAGTCGTTCTTCTTGAGCACCGCCCAAGACTGAAATGGCCTTCCGGAAGAGGTAGCAATCATCCGCGATTTTACGCACTTCAAGAATGCCATCCAAGAAGACTCACCTGCATCTTAACCATTGCTTTCATCAATACCGCCTCTTTTATGTCACCCACCCGTCATGTAAAGTTCCATACGGAACCTTTGAGGATATATATATATGTATATATATAGTCTCACGTCTAAGCCTTCACCAACCAGCAGGTATTCAACTGGATCAAAGCATTCCTAACAAACCGCAAACAACAATTTGCGCATGGTAATAATTCCTCTCCCCCAACCTCTCCCCTGTCTTGTCCGGCGTGCCCCAGGGTGTGTATATATATATATATATATATATATATATATATATATATATATATATATATATATATATATATCTGTGTGTGTGTACGGTGTAATATGCGAGGTCTGCGAAGACTTCGAATATTTCACCGTGCGACTTTCAGCCGCGCCCCATGTAACCGACACCTACCTACATCAGTGACTATACAGCTGTATTGAACCAGGAATCAGCATGACAGCCAGTGTATCTGTGATCAAGCAGTAGTCGATTTATTCATCGGGTCGCATTTATAGTACACTCTGTGCAACGCCCTCAGATGAACAAGCGATAACATCAAGAAAGTTGCGCTACGACCCTTGAGCTTATCGTGGGTAGTGCGCGAGTAAGGCCCGAAACGATAAAACAGCTGTGATGATGATGATGATGATGATGATGATGGGCCTCTTTTATGGCGCTCACCCACTGAGGGGGATAGGCTCTATACGTGGTTTTAGAAAAAGAGGCACTTTCGTCTTCCCTGATTCCCTTCTTTTAACAGCTGAGCTGTTTAGAGTCGAGAGGTTCATTTGTAGTAGCCGTCGCCGTTGTTCATAATTTTGAGCATAAGAAAATTTAATAGATAAAACTAAGTAAACTTCCCTGGCGAAGCGGGATTCGAACCCGGGTACTCACGGTCCGAAGGCGAGCGTCCTATATAGCCACTACGCTATGCATTGCGTTGTACCGACGGTTGTAACGAAACTTGCTATGGTCGAGAGGAAAATGAGAGTGAGGGAGAGATAAATAAATAGAGAGAGAAATAACGAAAGAGATACAAGTCTCGGGTTGAGCATCAGGAACCCCAGCTTGCAAGCCCTCGACCCTGAGAAAGAAAGGAAGAAAAGTCTCGGGTTGTGCAGAACGAAAAAAATGTGACTCACAAACCACATCATTGCCTTCAGCCCACTGCTACATGATGGTGATAGTGATAACGATAGTGCTGCATGATGGTGATATCAGGAGTGATCGTGATCGTACAGCTAGCTCGGCTGTTTGACCAATCTTCGCGACGTCAGTTTGGTGAAGCTGCTTCCATTCTTTATCCCGAATTCTTCTTACCCATCCGCAGGGTAGCAAACTGCACACGTGTCTGCTTTTCCAACCTGCCATTCCTTTTTCCCGTCTCTCTCTCTCTCTCTTCTCTCTCTCTCTCTCTCTCTCTTTCAAATATTTATTAAAGAAAACGGCGTGTTCATCTTCCAAAGACGACGCCCATCTTCTTGGACGATTACCGTACGTTAATCGCTTAAGAAAGTCCGGCACCGAAAGCGCTCAGCAGAGTGGGAATCGCGGTATACCCTTCCCATGATGCTCATCTACTATAGCATATGAAGTACTCTTTATCTCATTTATCTCATTTGACACTGTTGAATAAATTGATTCGCATGATGTCTCGCGGATCAAAGTAGATTTAACCGTATATAGTCAACGTTCGTTACGTGTACGCACTGGTCTCATCATTGGTTAAGCATATAAAAAAGAACTATAGTTTTTGATTGATTGATTGATTCGTGGGGTTTAACGTCCCAAAACCAGCTCTGATTATGAGAGACGCCGTAGTGGAGGTCTCCGGAAATTTTGACCACCTGGGGTTCTTTAACGTGCACTGACATCGCACAGCACACGGGCCTCAACATTTCGCCTCCATCGAAATGCAGCCGCCGCGGCCGGGATTCGATCCCGCGACCCTCGGATCAGCAGCCGAGTACCTTAGCCACTAGACCACCGTGGCGGGGCTAAAAAAGAACTATAGTGCGCAAAGCAACTGAGGCACAGGACTGGACGGGACGATACTTTCGATGTCGCGTCATGATCTCTTCTTCTTTCTTTTTAAGCTATAGATACAGTCCTGCCGCTTCGTCGTTTCTTGCATCAGTTTTGCCAATATTATTTGTGTGACGCCCGGCCGCAAATATCGAAGTCACGATGGCGCCCGTCAATACCGTCACCCGGCTCGTTCGAAGCAGCTCCTTCCCTCGCCGACTCGAGCGAATACTCAGCCGGCGACCCACGCACCCCGTGCGTGTGTTGGTAAACAGCAAGGAGCTTCGGCGTCGCAACCCCAGGGGCGCACGCTTCAGTCACTCGCTGGGCGCGCGCGCTCACTCTCTCACCGCGTGAGTCACACACACACGCACAGCATCGGCGGCTGCCCCGACGACGCGATGCTTGCCGAGGCACCGTGGCCGCCGTGGCGACTGAGGGCTCTAAATGCGCGGCCACGCTCATTAATCGCGCCCGCGCCTATGTTTGCGCCGGTGGCCGGACGCAAACGGGCTGCCCGCCGCCGCGCGTATGCGACCGCACGTTCGCGAACTCGGAACCACCGCGTCGCGGGCGACAGCTGTGTGCCGCCGGGTGGCGCGCGCGTCATCGACCAGATGGGTCCTCGCCTTGGACGTGGCAGCGCGACTGCCCCAGGCTGCTTCTTCTTCTGTTTCCTCGTCTTCTGGGCGCTCCCCAGATGCCGATCTATAGCTTTGAAGCGAGATATATATGTTCCCGAAACCTTCTGTTTCCACAGCACCACCCGCGCGCGCTCTAAGCTCACGCACCCTCCCGAAAGAAGAAAGCAGTGTAGGCTTATACACTTTTCTGATACATTCTTTTCGGTTTTCATCGTTGTGAGTATGAATGATGATCGCAAGGTGCAACCCATGCTGCTACATAATTTGACAGTAAAAGAAGTATGATGATCCTACGCGCCGTGGAAATCAATTTAGGCAAAGCTTCTCCTTGAGGAGCATTGTTTTGATTAGTTTGAGTGACCTAGAGAATGACCCCTTAACTGAGAAAAGTCATGGGCTCCCGAAATAGTTCGAGTCATTGCGGAGTCACTGCAAATGAGCAGGTCGCCAGCGCACCAGGAGTGAGCCGCACTTAAGGGGCACTGATTAAACTACTCCCTCGACCCAACCCTAAGCTTTCAAGTACCTCCAAGGCTTCGCAGAGGACACGCTACGCTTTATTGCTGACTATGCTTGGGCATTGCATCATACGTCAACCATCCTTATGAGGAACTACCGGCTATGGCTTGGCGTTCCTCATACGGAAGGCTGACGTACACCGCAGCCTGTGACGGCGATGAAAAATCTGTCGAACATAGTTTGTGCGAGAGCTTGCAGTGCAGTGCATAGAGACCATCACTCTGCAACACGTTCAACTAGCTCGAAGACCGATCTCTGTCGGAAGAGAGAATTCGATGCCCTATATAGACTGAACTTCGCAGAAGCAGTGGAAGCGCTCTGTTCTTGCGAGCGGCCGGCTTACCTGAACGACTGTAACTATAACATTCTTCCTGTAATGCAAGTTTTCTTTTTCTCGTGTTTTCGCCGTGTCTTTTTTGTGCTTTCTTTAAGTTCTTGCTCTGTCCTCCACTTTCGCACCCTGATCTCCCCCCCCCTCCCCGCCCGCTCTCCCTATAGAAAGGTAGCACACAAACTGAAAAGCCGCTTATATATATATATATATATATATATATATATATATATATATATATATATATATATATATATATATATATATATATATATATATATATGAGAACCTGTGCTCAATGGGCCAAACGTATTTGGAGTGAAATAGCAGACTTCGCAGTTATCGTACTGCGAAGTCGTGTCTGCTATATATATATATATATATATATATATATATATATATATATATATATATATATATATATATATATATATATATATATATATATGGTCATCAATCAATATAAGTTGGTCACCAATCAGTGGACGTTGTCCTTTGCTGGTATACCATGTTGATCACCGGACCGTTGATGTACCGATTTTTTATTTGCCCATTTGCCCGCTCTGCTCAGATCATCCCCGAGGAGTGGTATTGGTACCACGACCACTAAGAGTGACAGTCATCGTGTGTCCAGACTAAAGTCCAAAATTTGTTCCGGTTGCTGTAAGTGGTTGTTTATTTGATGAACACAAAGAAGCGCATGCCACTCTGTGCAGGTGGGTGACCAGAAAAGCTGTTCGGCACAGAGGTAACACTGCGGTGGCCAGTTTGCTGTGAAACGTCAGGTATAGTGAACGTGCCCATCAAAGTTCAGTCCGGGGATTTATCCAGAACCGGACGGAGGATGGTAGACAATAATTATGACAATATTATTAATTAGTAGCGCCACTGATTCAATGTCCTATGTGTCACAAAATAGTGCCCATTTCGAAATAAAAACCCGGCGTCCAAAGGCCGAAACAACAACGAGAAAAACGGCGCGCGGAAGAAGCACCGAAAGACGCGCCGCGCCTACAAAAGACCAGAATGTTGTAGAAGCTTTCTTATCGCGGAGAGCGCGCGCGCGGGACAGACGTAAGGAGAGAAGGGAAGCGGAGAGCACACGCCGACGCTCCCCGCGCAGTGAGAGAGAGAGAGAGGCGCCGCCCCAACCAAGAAGGTTCGAGAGTGGGCGAGAAGGTTCCCAATTGTATGTGTGCTCTGGGTCACGTGGCCCTACGGAACCTTCTAGTACCCTTTCCCAGGACTATATAAGCGGTCGGACACGGGCCGCGCAAGAGAGGGGCGAAGAAGAGACGAAGAGAGAGAAGAGCTGCAAGTAAAAAGAAGAAGCAAGAAGTCGTGCGTGACTCAGACGCCGAGCCAGCTGACAGGCCACCTGCAAGAAGACGCCGAGTGTCTTGGTGAATAGGACTCTTTGTGTTTTGTTCTTGTTGCAGTGCATGAACTTGTTCGTGTTGGTTGGCCTTGTATAACTTTGCGACCCATCTGTGTTTTGAGTTGTGAAAGCCGTGTTGTGTACGTTTGTGTGCCTGCCTATTTGATGAAAATATATCTGTTTTGTTTGACCACCCTTGGCTCTGACTCGGTCTCTGAACCACTGCTGGCGTTTTGCTAGTGTGCTAAAGGGGACCAAAAAAATCTTATTGTCCAAGCTTTCGTGGGATCTTTTTCGGGGAACCAAGACGTTGGTTCTTGGAATTATTTCCGGCGATCGCACCCCGTACATCATAGCACGGGTTTGGTGACACTATGTAGTAACACAAAATTTGAAATCACGGAACGAGCAACACCTTTTTTCGATATAAGTGCATAATTCACCTTCCTACTTGTGTTCGTGACAAGGAAACGTTTTTGCCACATTTTTCTGATAGATATCAATGGTTCGTATATCACAGTTATCGGTATGTCATGCTTCCCTAAAAGCGAGATTAAATGATTCATGAATGTCCTTGAGGTACTCTGTTAGCTAATCGAATTCTTTCCTTGAAATACCGGTATTTAGGTGAAATAGTGACAAGGAGGCTTTCATAGTCTTTCTATCATCTAATACACTCTTATAACGGTGCCCCGCCACGGTGGTCTAGTGGCTATGGTACTCGGCTGTTGATCCGAGGGTCGCGGGATCGAATCCCGGCCACGGCGGCTGCATTTCGATGGAGGCGAAATGTTGAGGCCCGTGTGCTGTGCGATGTCAGTGCACGTTAAATAACCCCAGGGATCGAAATTTCCGGAGCCCTCCACTACGGCGTCTCTCATAATCAGAGCTGGTTTTGGGACGTTAAACCCCACATAACAACACTGCAATAAATAATGTGGGAAAGCCAGCTTACAAATACCAAGTTACGCTTATTCTCTAAAGTTGACTTCAGTTCTATACACTGGTGTATTGCTAGGAAGACATATTCTCAAAGGCAATATCAAGCGTTTTATATAAAAGTATGAGGGCTACAAGATGTTTGTTTATTATTATTTAGTTGTTGTTGTTGTCCAATGGCTCCCGCTAGCGCCGCTGCCATTACTGGTGCAGTTTCACCGCTGCACTTCGACAGTTCTATAACCACAGTGGTAGAAAATACAAGGCATTGATGCGGCTCTGACAGAGATATTCTCATTTTGCAAGCGCGGGTGTCTATAGCCAAGCTTTTCGGCTACGACACTTACCTTCTTAGCGCGGAGTCCCGGCTTCAAGCTTCAGCACTAGCAGCATTTTTTTCCACTGTAATGTCATGATTTCTTCCGCCCCTTCGTAGAGGACGCCACGGTTCTCACATTAATGATTCAAAATTTTTCAGTGCACATCAGTTCTTCCACTATACTATCTAGAGCAGGGGTGTAAAACATGCGGCTCACTGCCCGCGGAAATGTAGCATAGCGACTAGCCGTTGGCTTGCGAAGCTTGGCCATATCGAATCTCGGCCACTTCGGCCCCATTTCGACGGGGACGAAATGAACAAGCACCTGAGCACTTAGATTTAGGTGCATGTTTAAAGATCTCTGGGTGATCAGAATTATTCCGGAGCCCTCCCCATACGGGGCGTGCATCATAATCGTACATGGTTTTTGCACGTAAGACCCCATAAATTAATATTATTCAAACATGAGACTCGGCCCCATGCGGTCACCATGTGTTGAAACATAACGGTGAAACAGACAACTACACATTAAGAATTTCCATAGTCGTCCTCTATAGAGATCAGTATCGACATGTTTCTCAAATCCTGGCGCCAAATCTCCTCCAGAGCCCACTTATGACCCACTTATGAGATGATGAACGTGCAACGCGCATTTCACGCTTGAACGCGCAACGCTAGAGGCGCGTGCACTTGCATATATGCGCACCTTAAGGACCTCCACGTGGTCAAAATTTCCGGAGCCCTTCACCACCGCTTTCCTCTCTTTTCCGCTCTTTCATTCCCCGTCTCCTATACGCCCACAGATGCTGGGACGTGCTCCCCGCATGAGGACTGCGGAAAATGGCGCCTTTTCCTTAACGAAATAAGAACTATAGTATATATTATTCTTTCAAATGACGTTAGCTGACATATTAGTGAGTAATGCCGCGCGCCGTGCCGGGTCGTCCGCCAAAAATTTCGTGACTATACCGCAAAGCTGCCGAGTGCGTAGGTAAACGTGTCAAAGGGCGGCTGAAGTAAATACCTGTCACGCAGGGTTCCGGTCTACTCCGCCGATTTCCACGAGCAACTTTTTCCGGTGCCACACAATGACTGCTGCTCCGACTCCTCCTCCTCGTACTTAAACACGCGGCTCGCGCCCTGACTCTGTCACTGGAACAAACTTGTTCGATAGAGAGCGGAACGACTTGCTTTTTCACTCCTCGCAAGTTTGCGAGGGTATCGCACTAAGGCGACCTTGGTCTTGGCAAAGTGATTTCTTTACATAGTGCTGCAATCGCGACGGCATTATTGATTATTTAGGCATTATATGAAAACATTATATGCCACATCTCGCTGATTCCAGCGGATGAAATCCGTGGCGTAAGACAATCGAAACTTGTAGCGGAAAAGGGATAATTTCGAACGATGTATAAGGCTAGATGTTTTCTTTCATTAATTTTGTTCAAAGTCACCAGCTTTCTAAACGCATACGAGAAATTTGTGCATATACATCGAAAATCGTTTGGAAGAAATTTACGGTGCCTTTTGTGCGACTCAAATATAAGAATCAAAGTTATATCTCTTCTTGACGGGAAAAGAGGTGTCGGTAATCCATGCAACGAATAAAAACAAGCTGAATAATGTTCAGATATCGGTCCCAAATGTCGCATGGCACCTCCTAAAACAAAATGTTAGTCGTGTCGGTAATCGAAACCAGGCCTTCCGGTTGCGAAGCAAGCGCGCTCCCGAAACGCCACATGGTGTCTCTCTCTCTCTCTCTCTCTCTCTCTCTCTCTCTCTCTCTCTTAACAGCGTAAGCTGTCATGGGTCTCCACCGCCGGTGTCCGTATCCCCTTATCGCTCACAATGAGAAAACATCACGCCTGTGCGGATTTGAAACCAGCTCGGTTAGGACAGTGCTACATATCCCCGACTCTCACTGCATGGTTGGACAATTCGTGGTCTAAGCCATGGCTCTGATATGATAGGAGTGGTGTTTCAGGGCATTATATGTTTTCAGTACAGTCGGATGTGGTTTCATCGAAAAGATGAGGAAAGGGAGGAGGAGACGAAGAAGAAGAAGAAGAAGAAGAAGAAGAAGAAGAAGAAGAAGAAGAAGAAGAAGAAGAAGAAGGGGAAGAGGACGCGGCGAAAAAAGAAAGGAGGAAGAAGAAATGTCGAGAGAACTTTCACTCGCGACATTTGAAAATCATCGAACGGCATCTTGCCTCCTGCAGCATCTAGATTCCGTTGCAGTGAGTGCCGATGTAAATTATTTGCCTCCTGGCCATGGCTACCGCCAACGTTTAAACCGATTGAATACAAGGGAAATGGAAACATTGCATACATATGTTTAGTCCAATGTTTGGCTTGTGCTCCATTAAGCAATACGACTGAGGTCTCCCAAACATCGACAGGAAACTTGAAGGAGCACGTGGAGAGCGTGGTTTATATATTGTTCTTTCTTATTCGCATAACGTAAAGGGAGTTCTGCATTATATATGTATAAATCGGTCAACGCGTTTCTTCATCGATTCAAGCCTCCGTCTTCCCCTAAGCTTCTCTTGTAACGTGTTGCTTTGTCGCTCGCGTTATATGTTGTGTTCACCATGTTTCGATCTCCTACATAAGAACTACTAAACCCATGCTCAATAGCACGCGCGCACATTTTTGCCACTTGGGTTGTGCTGTTGTGCTGCTGTCAACTTTTCTTGTGTCAGATGCATCATTATTGGTTGGCTTCCGATGAAATCATGCATGTGAGACGTTGTATTTATTTATTTATTTATTTATTTATTTATTTATTTATTTATTTATTTATTCCTTACACATGAATGGCATATTGCTATTACATGAAGGTTGGGGTTCTATACAAAATGAACAGACAAAGCGTATTCCATATACGCCACAAAAAAAAACACGTTATATTATTTGCCGACAAATTCAGCAGACAGCCACGTAGTTCTAATTCTTCACACCGACATATATGGTGCGCAGCCATAAATAAGAACAAAAAGAAAAGTATCATAAATGCAACTATAGTGCGGGCAATATATCCAGAATTCTCAATTAGACTATTAAAGCGCTAAAGAGGCTACTAAATTTGAGCGAAAAAGTTTAGGACCGGAAACTCTGACGACATATTGGGGAATCTCGTCCCAGTATCTAATTACGTGGGCCAAGCGCACACTATAGGCTAACCTAAATCGAAAGTCTGTTTTTACAGGTTCTATAGTGTTAAATGCATGCGTGCTACTCACATACATTGGTGTATGTGAGTGGCTTTCTATTTGCACATCTGAAGCGCATTATCCTGACTGCACATATGAATACGCATTATGTGTTGAACTTGTAATAGAATAGCGCCAAAGTTGCAGTAGATATGTCGGGAATACGTCCGGTGCTCCCTGGAAACATGTGTAGAGGCGTTTCCTTGGGTACTTTTTTATCTCCAGATAGACTGCTGCCGGTGATGTTCAAATTCGCACAAAGTACGTAGTTCGATGTGAGTTTTAATATGTTCTCTTCACTACTCCTCAGGATTATCCGACACTGTCTTCAATTTTAAAAAATCAGTGAAGCTTGCACTAGTGAAGAAAGGCTAGCGAAGCGGCGAATCTGATGGGCACTTGGCTGGTCCGGGTTTCTCTCTGGCACAACAGCGGAGAAAACATACAAAATACACTCCCGGCACACCAATTAAGCAAAAACTCTGTCCGGAACGGAGTACAAAATTTTATATATATACTCCGAATGTGACTCTTGAAAACTCCGCCAAACACGGAGTATGTAAACGACAATATACTCCCGACGAACCGCGCAAGAACTCCGACCTTAGGAGACTAGAAGGATATACAACATACTCCCACTGTTCCTCAGAGAAACTCCGCCAAGCACGGAATACGTAAGCGAAAGAAATAGTCCCGACCAACTCCGCAGGAACTCCTGCCACAAGGGAGTATTACGATATACAACATGCTTCCATTGTACCTCCGAAAGACTCTATCAGGCACGGATTAAAAAAAAAATAAAAATTTATACTCCCAAGGCACCACGCAGGAATTCCGACCGATGCGGAGTAAAAGTTTACTCCCAACCTACGGAGTATAATTAACTCCCAAGGAGGGGGGGGTCGCTAGAGGACAAGCGATTTACTCCCGCCTAGGAGTAATTTTTCTTTACAGTGCACCCGCACTTCGTCGGGGTTCGAGGCTTCGGGAAAAGCCTCGTGAAGCCCTGCGAGGACCAGCGGAAGCTTCGCTAAGTTTCGCACGGAGCTCAGCGTAAAGACGTTCGCGCCGAACCGGAGACAGTGGCAGACGCGGCACGAGTGGCCTCGGCTTGGCGCCGCCCCACCCCTTTGCTGTACTACACCGTGCATGCCTATGGTATTCGCTGCATGCTTGAACGCCACCAGAGGACGCATGCTTTCGTGGCGCGAAGTTATGAACACACGCATATAGCTTTGCGAGACGCTGTGCACCGGACAAATCGACACACACTGTCGTGTGTGTGTGTGTGTGTGTGTGTGTGTGTGTGTGTGTGTGTGTGTGTGTGTGTGTGTGTGTGTGTGTGTGTGTGTGTGTGTTTTGAACAACGTCAGTTGCGCAATGCTGCGTATTTGATGAAGAACTATAGGGTCCAGAAGAAACGCGCCGGGAAATGCAGGCTCTCTATTAAGTTTTACTGAAGAACGGTGAGAAAATAAGCAATATATGCACTTAAGGCCTCGAAAGCCGTAGAGCCCACGGCGGCTCTCACATCAGAAGCACTGAAAACGTTGTCACTTCACATCGGCTGCACAAATACTGATTGCGCGTGCGGTAGAAGACATTGCGAAGCTGCATGTATAGGTTGTTGTTGGCTGCGGGCGGATGTATAGCCTATCCCTGACCCGATACGCTTCCTTTTAAGAAAGCTTAAGAAACGGAAGCCGTTCAATTTCAACTGCTCCAGAAATGCGATACCTCGAGACCTTGCGCACATTTTCTGGCCCTGATCGTTCTGGCTTACTATTTTCCGTCTCCAAGAAACAGGATAGCTTTCGTATACTTGACGTATCTTCCTCAAAAAGATGCCAGTTGACAGCCGTCTCTCGCGTGCGTTTTGTTTCTCTCTCTTTCTCTTTTGCGCTCGTCACATGTGCTCTGAACTGCCGAACCTCTGCCACGTTGAGAGAGCTGGTGCATGTCTGTATGCGTGCACTCCACTCTTGCACAATCCCTTTTTAGTTAGTTAGTTAGTTAGTTAGTTAGTTAGTTAGTTCGTTAGTTAGTTAGTTAGTTAGTTAGTTAGTTAGTTAGTTAGTTAGTTAGTTAGTTAGTTAGTTAGTTGACAGCTGTTCTGCTCGTGCTGTCATCGGTTGCCTTCCCTAATCTTCTGCTTTAAATATAGTGAAACGAAAATGGGAAGTTGGACCAAGAATATTGTCGGCTGTCTGAAAGCTATAGGAAGGGGGAAAAAATAGACAAGGTCAACAATGATCACAGGAAGTAAGGATGCAATCATGGCAACTTTCAATCCCTACATCTCCTTCACGATAATAATAATAATCATCACCAGCCTGTCTGCGCTACACGTATACCGCGGGTCAAAAGCGTCTCCCATATTTCTACAATTAATCGGATCATTTTCTAAGTGTTACACCGCTATACATCCCAGCTATCATCGGGATAGAGTTACGGGCAACCAACCAACTTCTTCGGGTTATCCTATCACCTTCTCTCTCGCTCTTCTCTATTTTCTCACACGCACATGGCAACCCGACTACTGTACGCGGCATCTAAGCTGTGGCAGAACGCGTGCAGCCACATGTGCATTTACGTGCGAGTTCCGCACATCGCCTATATAGAAGCGAATGCTGTGAGAAATGGGGCGCGCGCCAGCCGCGTGCCTCCGACTGTGACTCAGCCCGCTGCTCAGCGCCTTTCCCGCTGCGTCTCGAGTCACGCATCGATCGTTGGCGCGGACGCTATACGTACACACACAGCACGCCAGTCTCTCCGGTGTTTCCCCGCTTCCCTTTTTTCAGCCCGAGTGTGACGAACCGGTGGCGTTCGGGCGGTGGTGCAAGCATCAGCATTGCCTGGCGCTGGAACGCGTCTTATGTAATAGCGAGCTGCAAAGAGCGAAAGGGTGGCCCTTTGTTCGTATCCCTTACCTTTAACTCGTGTTGTCATGCTCAGTCAACACTTCTGAAATTGTGTGTTGGTTTACTTTGGAAGCATACATCCTACGCTTATTTACTCTATTGCTGTTACCTGCAACGTGTACTTACTGCGTAACCTTCTGTGATAGCTTGTGTAGTGACCAGTGTGTGACGCTACTAAACTAGTGGACGTAAGTCCCGGACACGAAAATGGGGAATCTATGTGGAGGCTACATTCAGAAACGCCCGTGTACTTATATGTAGGCGTGTATTAAACAACTTTAGGTAGTCGAAATTATTCTGGAGCCCCCCACTACAGCGTGCCTCACAACGATAGTGTCATTTTAGCACATAAAACCCCGGTATTCAATTTCAACAGCCACTGTATACTTACGAACGTGCATGTGTATGCGCAGATACGTTATGTGAATTCGACGCCTTGGCTCACTGTCGTATGTTTTCATGGGAACGAGAGATATTATGTGCGCGATCGATCCAAAATAATTTGTCACTCTATAGACGGTCTCTAGATAGCTCGTAGATAGTGATTTTCCCCTCTGTTGATTTATCCTTCGTTTCGGCATGAAGGTTCCGTCCAGTTTTCACACTATCGCTGCCACATGAAGAGTGGAAAAAATATTCAGAGACACTGCCATTGAACTCCTAAGCGTTATTATTAGTTAACGAAAATGGCCTGTTTCTTTATACGCGTGAAGTATGGTGCGACTGTCAGACGCGACCTAGCCAAGGAATGGACCCCTCGCGCGAGACCCAACGGCGCCATCCTCGAGCTTCCCCGATCTGGCCCCGAAAGCTTGAGAGCAGTCGCTCCTCCGAAACGTCCCTCGGCATCATCGCGTCCCTCTGGATCTCCATCCGCATCAGCGTGGCGGCATGACGCCACCGCTCTCCGAGGAGGAGCGAAGGAGGAGCGAGAAGGAAGGCGAGCCTCGCCCACCGAGGCCCCTCCCCGCGGCGGGCGAGGAGGCCTCGGGGCGCCCGCCGCGGGCAGGACCCGTGGTGTGGTGAGTTGGCTGGCTGCGGCGCGCCGTCGTCGCAGCTAGGGCGTTCCTCGGGCGACACACACACACGCAGGCGCCGCCGCGGACGACCGGAGGAGCGGGCCCCACCGCCACCCCGGGCCCGAGACAGCGCCGCTGCTGCGCGCTCCACCCGCGTCACGTGACTACCCTCTGACCCCCTCCCCCCCAGGCCCCGCCGGCGAAGGCTAGCGCAACCCGTTGTGGCCGCCGCGAGCAGGCGCTCGGACCCCGACCGACGACGACGGCCGCCGGCCCAGCGCCGACGACCACGCACGCCATGCGCGCCTGGATTCCCATGGACGCCGCACCGTCGCACCAGGCGTCCTCGCGAGCCTTCATGGACAACAGGGTGAGCACGTCAGTGACCTGTCAGTGTGCGGACGCGTGTGTGTGTGTGTGCGTGCATCGTCTACACGCCCGCCGGTGAACGCACGTGCCGGCTGGTACGACCCGCGTTCGGTGCGCTTCCTCCTTTTTTTCTTTTCATTTTTTTTTCTTCGCGTAGCGGCTTCGCTTCTCAGGGACAGCCTTCTTCGGTAATTTTTTTTTTTCTTTTTTTTGCTGTCTCGGCCGTGACATTGAATGCGGGTGCGCACTTCCTCTCTGCCCACGGTAGGGAAATGCGCGTGAAAGCGACGACGTTGTTTATGAACGCATGCTGGCACGTTCTTTGTGCTCTGTCTGCACGCCGATGACTCTGCAGTCTTTGCTTCACGACGTATTGTGTGATCCGGGCTGCTCATAAGCGCAGCAGTATGCAGTTGACACATGTGCCCCGTTGCTCTACTTTCGTGTGCTTCCTTTTTTCTCCTTGATAACGCGCGCTTCCTGGATTTTTGGCTCAAAGCTGTCGCAACCCTTACCATACATCCTCCAACTCCGTCTGAAGTCTTTTGAATATGATTACACCTACATACGCCTCCGATCGTTTCACACAATGTCAACACAACGCTTTCGATGTTAGCTTGTTTAACGATGGATTCGTGTTGTTGCCTTTCTGCACGTGTACTTTGGTGGCAGGTATGAAAGCGAAACACTGCCCTTAAAAAAGGCTAAAGCCGTGTGCAGGGATTTTGCGCCTTCAGTCGTGACCGCGTCAGTGTCAAGAAAACTTTTTTTTTTTCCTTCACTTTCTTTCTTTCGCCGCTTCGTTTACCGCCGGACGGACCTTACTTTTCCTTGGAGCACGGACTGCCGGAACCCAGAGTTCGCTCTGCTTGTCAGCGGCGTCTGACAGGCTTCGGTATTTCGCCACAGGATGCAATCGCGAACGCCGTTTGCTTGAGCGCAGCGCTTATTGCACTGCGTCTTAATTTAGCGTCTGTGTTTCTCATTAACGCGCTTTGCTTGCAAAAACAGTAAGTGAATGGTTCGCCTGCTGCAAGTCAGCGCCCCCTTTGAGCGCTGCCGTATCAGCTGCAAATTATTCTGTTGGTGTAATTAAGTGAAGCAAAGCCCTGCGTTTATTTTAAATAAAATAGGACGACTTTTCAGCCACTCTGCATTTACGCTCTGCAGCTTTTAGGTCCAGTTCCTTTGGAACTATCGTCACTGATATCGTAAACGAATGACATTACTTCTTCGTGTGTAGCACAACCGCGGATCTAATGACATTCGCTGCACCGAATGTCATTCGAATCGAATGACGTTAAAACGTCTAGTGTGACAGGGGTATTAGCTCTGCTTCTTTTTGTTTTCTCTCTAGTTACTGTGTAAGTTTAATCCCGATGTTGCATCGTCCGGTTCGTCTTTTCCTTGACATGATAGCGAATCAAAACGCACGTCTTGCTTTCTTACGCAGTATACATGCAACACCAGAACTTGTCCCTTTTCACACCGGCTTTGCACACGGCTAGCGACTTGGCAGCGTGTTTCTTTTTCTTTTCTTTTTTTTTGTTTGTAGAGTAAACGACGTGATCCGTGTGTTTCTTTATTGCGTGCTGGCAGTGCTTTTCATTCCATGCGGTTGTCGAAGCTTGGACCGGCGACCTGTTATGGTCATGCAGGAAAGCTTCGGCATCACGCGCTCTTGTCGGAACGAGTTCAATCGAAATAATTTTTCCTTCTTTTTTTTTACCTGCATGCCCGCCACTTCATTTTCTTTTTTTTAAATTCCCGTAGCATACCTATATACACGCTGAGACTTCTCACTTACAGTAGCACGCTTCCCAGCCAAACATTTCGAGCAAACCCCTGCTTTTATATATGCAACCCAGAACGTTACAACGTCGGTTTCCCTAAGCGTTCTTTTTCTTTTGCCCGTTTTGTCCAATACTAAATTCTTGTTCCGATGCTAAGGTTTCCTGGCCTAAGCCTTGGCATCATTCCGACTAACCCTTCAACACGGCGTAACTTTGCGCTGTTTAGAGGCCTCTAATTCTCCCTCTCACCTTTTTTGTTGTTGTTGTTGTTGTTGTTGTTGTAGTAGTTGTTGTCGGCATGCTACACGACACAAGCTTGCGATATCCTGCCAAGCACAGTACACCTTTTGTCCGCGTGTGTACGTGTGTGTGTGTGTGCGTACGGGGCGATTTCGATGCAAATCACATGCACTGAAGAACAACAGAGAACTGTGCTTATCCTCTTTTCATAACATTCTTTCTGCCACCGCTACCTATCGCTATTATTTTCTCATTTCTCCGTAGTGCAGTACAAGAGGGCTTACCAAATGCATCGAGCATTATAATTGAAGCATATCCTTCTTGGACTACAGCTGCTAATGGCGACAAGCGAAGACTGTGTCGCTCCCCCCATTTAATTCTTCAGAAATTACATCCGTCCGGCAATTCTTTTTTTTTTTTTTTCAGGTAACAACAGCAGTGCCTGCACAGTTTAAGGATGTCGGCATTTGATACCGCTGGACTGCGCCGCGCATGCATTGCGCGTCCTGCGGTAACCTTGCTTCTCAAGCCGATCGCTATATGTTTTCCGAAGAACGAAAGTCGCGATAATTGTTTAATTTGCTCGTGAGTTGTACACTCACCCGGGGATTGCTGTCGAAAAAAAAAAAAGAAGAAAGTCACGGACTCGTAGGAAACAGAGCACACTGAACTTCGCGATTCATTCGTGAGGTGAAGCTTTCTAAAAAGTTCGGCTTGTGTATGCGGCGCTCTGCGACAGCTGAAGGCGAAAACCAGCTTCACATTTGGTTGTGCATTAAAAGGGCACAAGTTATATTCCACATGTCGTTGACAATATCGATCTGAATGTCAAAAAAACACGTGTATACTTTCTCGTTGAGGCTCACTATTTCTTGAGGATGATCTCGCCTATAGATGTACGTTGCTAGAGACAGCATGACCTAATGCGTAACTAAGTGCGAACAAATGTGCAGTAGGCATTTCGCCTCCAAATGTTCCAGATGTAGCACAAGCCGAACCTTTTTTTTATTTATTGAATCATCTTGCCTTTTTTTTTTTTTACCTGCCCGCCATCGGCGCGACTCACCGGGTGACGTCATGCAGTGACACCACATCTGCGCCTATGAGCCCGCACTCAACATGTACGATAATGGTACTCCGGACGCGTGTCAACTGCGAGCGTCTGTAGCGTCGAAGACCGATGAGTATATATAGAGAGTGGGAACGGCAGAAAAGCGGCCCCTCTATTACGTCATATGTACACCTGAAGTTTGCGTGACGACGGTAGTGATAGCAGTGACAAAATTTCAAGATGTAGGGTGCGTCGGTGTGAAATTTCGTATCTTGTCAAAAAAAAAAAAAAAGGGGGGGGGGGGGCGAGGGGCGGTGGTAAGAAGTGGACCGGTTGCTCTTTGCGCGTATCGTGTGCTGTTTCGCAAAGCCCTCCTTCACATGTCTCGCTGCCGCAAGAAAAAGCGCCGGAGTGGCCTCCGCCGAGTTTTATTACTCCATACACGGAAAAAAAAAAAAGTGAATGCTACGGTTTTTTTTGCGCACAGCGACAGCGAAACAAATTAGCACCAAACTTCACACGCCTATAGGTAAAACAATGCGCCGATTCGACGAGGTCACCTGCCTCTTTCCGCCCCGCCGCGCCCTCATATTCGAGGTTCGTCCTTCGTCACGGGGTGTTCCAGTCTGAAGTAACGCAGCGTTCGTCTTTCCTGCGCTCCCGGCCTTGGATTTCAGTGATAACACAAACTACGTGCGACATCAGCTTTGTAACGAATGTAACGCACTCGATTTATGGGGTTTCGAGTGCCGAAACCGCGATGTCATTACGAGGCACGCCGTATCGAAGCGGCACTATACGTCTCAATTTTATCCACCGGCATTGCGCCTAAATCAAAGCACACTTGTTCTTGCTTCTCGCCTCATTCATATGCGACCGCCGTGGCCGGGAAATGAATCCAAATCTTCGACACCTTATCAGCTGCTAAAGTGCGTAACGTGACGCTCTACAACCTCCTTTCCACATAAACAACTGCTCTCAAGTCGCCAGTTAACACTCAGATTAAGGACGTTTTAAGTATCTTTGGCAATGTGACTTTGGTAGTGGGATGATACACAATTCGTCAGCGTAGACGACAGGTGCACTTCTGCCGCGTCATTTATTAATTTATTGGTTTTATTTATTTCAAAGTAGCTGACAGGCCGCATAAGAGGCATAAAGTTTAAAAAAAAAAGGGGGGGGGGGGGGGGCATTACACAAAGTGTACGTGTATAAACATACCAAACTTGAAAACATTACGAAAGAAACAATCGCAAAACAATAAATTGAAAACTAAAAACAGAACAAACAATACGGCCCTAGATGCACGAAAGATACAAGTAGCAAAAACAGCGCGTTGCTTCCGCACAAGAAAAGGCACGTTCTTCGCGGACATAATTATATTGATCATAAAAAAACGGACTCAAATCACAAAAATATGTTTCTGTTCTGTCTTTTCTGTAAAAATTACAGAAAAGAAAAGCAACTACCAGGTATACTAAAACAAGATGTGGTGCATTTCCTGCGCGATAGAAAAAGAGAACGAGAGGGAGTAAGAAAGACAAAGTTTCATATCTGCCAGAACAAAACGGAATGTGAAAAGGGAAGCATTTCTGCACTGCACATTGTATATATATATATATATATATATATATATATATACATACATACATACATACCACCTAGTCCATCAGTGCATCTTGTTGACTGAAAAAGCAATCTTTCTTCTGGAGCAATGAGCCTTTAGTCTTGTTGCGTATGCTTCATGATGTGCTACGCACCGTTGCGGTTTATGCAAACTGTTTATATGGAGTATTCACTAGAGATCAACGTACGCAATTTTGTCGCATATTATCGGCAGCTTATACATGGCGTTTTCTTTCCCTTTTATTTTGTGTGTGTGTGCGGGGGGGGGGGGGGGGGGAATAAGGGGATCAACAATATGGGGCAGCTTTTCATTGGGCCAGTTGAACAGCGAGATGGCAGCCTCGATGACGTATGGCCTCATCAGAAAGCGAACAAAAATGCGCATTTTTCATTACGCTCCGCATGCGAGAGCGCGTAACGTATTGACTAAGGCTAGCTTTACAAAACAGGATATCTTATTATCGCGTAACATATTGATTAAGGCTAGCTTTAAAAAACAGTATATCTTATTACTGGAGAAAGTGCACCACAGCGATGGCCTGGCAATGTCAAGTTATTTCACAAGATGTAATCATATCGCCCACCTTAGAAGACGTAAAAATTAGGCCTTCGGAGATGTAACTTTCTTTCGCTTTAATTTCTATGGCAATTCTGTTTTGGAGCGCACGACTCCTGCTGGCCATCCTTAGTGCCTCTGTGTATCGCGCTTCGTGTTCAGGGGAAAAAAAAAAGATGAACCGTTTGTTATAGCTGACATTGTTGCTCAATTGTCGAGCAATGCGGCCCACATTTGATTACACTTACAGTGTGCATAGCACTGGAAAGCTTATAGAATAAACTGTTGGTCTAAATTTCGAATCTACAGTGTCGCCAGCTCTCGGAGCAGTGGTTCTAAACGTTTGCGAAAGTTTCATTTGGTTATTAATGCCGGCTATCCCTCTCATCCGTGTTTTGTCACGACGTAGAGGCAATTTCGCGGAACCCTATCGTTCTCCTGCGACACAGCCGAGTCAAATTACCGCAATGAAATATCGACCCGGCTGTTGTTGCTCAACGGTGATCTCAAAGTCCCAAAAAGAATGTGTCACGTAAGTTGTGCCTCCGTGGTGCCTCTCACCGTAACTGTAATAATCAATAAACAAGTCGTGACATCTCAACACAGAAAGAATTCAGTGTATTTACGCTAATAATCGTAGTTCTATTTTATTCATACGAAAAAGAAATCCGCTCATTGAAGTCGAAATTTGAAGCTAATGACGATAAATAGTTTTCAACTGCAAGCGCCTCAAGTATGCCACAGAAGCGCAAAGCACGAGCGCAATGCAGCGAAGGCGACACGTAGGAGCGAGCGGATGAGGAGAGATGAGCCTCTAGGGTATACATAGGGAAACCATGAAAGGAAAGCGAAAGCGACATCCGAAAGGGAGAAGCTGTGGAGCGGTAGTTACGTACTGCTAACAAGAGGCAAAAGACGAGGGCGGCGTAGTGGCGGAACCAGGTCAACGAAACCCATTGTTTCAAACTTCTGAGTAGAATGCTAGCACGGTCACACTTCGCCTTTTTTTTTTTTTTTGCTTACGCAGCGAATAAATAAAGGTAATAAAGGACAAACACGGAGTATGTATACGTCCGCGCATAACGTAACACGCAGTCAAGGGCGGACCTATTAGCCTCACGAGTGCGTTGTTGGAGGCATTGTCATGCAGATCGAAATAATAATTTCTGGCCTTTTACGTCCCACAACCACGACATGATTATGAGAGATGCCGTAGTGGAGGGCTCCGGAAATTTCGACTACCTGGCGTTCGTGCGCTGACATCGCACAGTACGCGGGTCTCAGCATTTCGGCTCCATCGAAACACAGCCGCCACGGCCGCAAGCACGTGCGTACGCAAGCACGTGCGTACGCAGAGCCGCTTGGGTACCCCTAAAACTCTCTGATGAGCACAGTGGTTAACGATGCGAGCGTGGTGTGGCCGCACTATGTTGAGAGTCATTGCAGCGAGCGTGGCCTGCGGTGAGTGAAGTTAATGGATGCCTGCAAACTCCGAAACTCGAATGTACGGACGGAAAGCGATCGCATTTCTTTCGTGCACATGCTGGAAAAACTCTGAGCTGGCCTCCCTGCAACGATATACTCCAACTAAAAGGTGCCCTCACGGAATGCTTTTCTCGTTCCACTATAATAATAATTACTGGGGGTTTTACGGGTCAAAACCACGATATGAGGAGTAATTTTCGCCACATGCAGGTTCTTTACGTTCGCATAAACCTAAGTATACACGGGTGTTTTCTGCATTTCACCTCCATCCAAATGCGGCCGCCGCAGCCGGGATTTGATAGCCTGACCTCTACTTTAGCGAGCCACCCAACTCTCTAAGCTACCACGGTGAGGTCCTTTTTTTTTTTTTTTTCTACTCAAGTGCGTTCAGCACATTGCAGTGACGGTGCGCTAGCACCGCATAAGGATTTTCAATATTTACTCCGAAATGCCGCGTCTCATAGTATAAGTCCCGCGGCATAAAAAGAGAAAGGGAGAAATGAAAGAACGCAAAGACAGAGACAAGTGTTGAGATGTTACTTGGTTCGAAAACAATTTGCCCCCGTATGCGCAGTAACATTTTTTGGGGGGGAGGGGGGGGCACGGCGGCTGCATTTCGATGGAAGCTAGATGTTGAGGCCCGTGTACTGTCGGTGCATGTTAAAGGGGCACTAGAGTGGAAAACGGTCTTTCTCGTATTAGTAAACCACCTTTCCTTTTCACCAAGAACACCATGCATGCACTCTCGCGCGGCGAAGACGCTTGGTAAGCTGGAAAATGCGCAAAGAGAAAATGCGAGTGCCGGCTCCGCTGAGAAGTCCCTGCACTAATACTCGTGATGTCATGCATTTTAGATCGTGTCTGCTACGACATTTATACGTATTATTTATGCGTAGAAGAGACGTGCATTGCGTTCTAAGGAAGCCATAGGTTCGTGCCGTCATCTCCTCAAAGTTTCGGCGCGTAATTCAAAGATGAAGCCTCGACCTTGATCTTCTTTTTTAATTAGGAATTACGGATGACGAAATTAGTGATAATGGCGTTCCCAAAGAACTATGTATCAGTACAAACCAATTTAGTGTTTTCACTTTAGCGTCCCTTTGAAGAATCCACGCTGGTCGGAATTTCCGGAGCACTCCACTGCGGCGTCTCATAATCATATCGAGGTATTTTGGCGCGCACCACAGAAATCAATTATCAAATCGACATTTCTTTGGAAATAGAGAATTTTACTTTTCCGTGAAGGAACGGAGTTAACTGACGTTTATGTAACAGTTCCTTAAGGATTCAAACTGCGTGAAGCAGCCTTTTTACGGGATTAGGACTAATGACAGTGATGCGCTGTCAAGCGGATTTCTCTAGTATTCAAAGCATGCATGCCGAAGTCCAAGACCGTAGCAGATGACGCCAAGCAATATACCTTCATCTGTGACTGCGCATGCGCGGGCTTCTTCCATGCGCGACCACGATGTCTTAATCGACGCTTCACGGACAGTGGCCGCGTGGTCGCGTGTTCAACACCGCTGTACTTCAGAGACGTGGTCATGCTGGCATTTTCCGCCCCGGGGCATTGATGCAAAAGTATATGCATTCAATTGCACTGATTATTTAGGATTACTGCGCGTTGGTGCGAATATTTAGTTGCGTCTTTGAGTGAGAACTTGACCTTCACTTTAAATTTTAACAGTGAGCTGTCACAGTCGCGAAGTTCATGGCAGTATTGTTCTCAAAGAATAATTTATAAATCTAAACTTGTTTTTTTATCACATCTGTTCACGGGGCGCTCGCAAAACAGCGTCACCACAACAACGTGGGCGCTAGTAGTAGTAGTAGTAGTAGGGGCTGTGGAAGAAGGACGCTGGTATCTGCACTGCAGCCCTTGAGGGAGCACCAGCATCGGGGGGTGGGTGAAGGATGACGAAAACCAACAAGAGATGAAGGAGGTCACCTTGGCGGCAGGATGTGAGGGGCGCATTCCCTAAAAGGCTTTGTTGTGCTGCTGAACCCTTTCAGGATACAGCCTTTCAGGTCGTTTTTTTTTTCTTTTTTGTTTGTTCACTGTAAAGCATCGGCATGGGCTGGTCATGCTTGTCTAAGACTATTCTTCCTATCTCACTGACTTGTTTTCCATAGTGTAGCAGGGCGCAGGTCACGCAGCGAGCCAGAGGACAGTGCACTCTTTGGCGTGACCTCTCGAGTCTCGTGGCCCTTAGCTTTGTTTTCCTCACTGTCCCTGCTCTCTTACGAGACAGGGATTTTAGTTTACGGATACCGGTCAACCGGAGGCTTTTACGGTAGACTTGGAAACTACAATGCATTCGATTTCCTTTTTAGCCGAGTGAATGTACTCGTCGAAAGAAAGCAATTAAATTACTGTGAGTTAATTCTTACCTCACGGCCAATGCTTTACTCTGGCAGATAAGCAAAGCATGCAAGCCACAGTAATATTAGCCCTGTGTGTCTCTGGTCAGGCTCCGCATCATCAGATGTCGCTACCAGCGCTGCCGATTTTCAGTAAACCGGTATCCTTAAGTGTAAAAAAGTCTGCGGAAATGCCTTTGCCGGGAAGCGCAAGAAACTTCGCGCTGAGTCCGCGCTTTAGGGGCAGTGATTTTCTTGGCCGCTGTGTACTAAACTTGTTTTTCGACGGAAAGCGCACCCATAAGCGCCTCGCGAGCTTTTCAAGGTCGGTGAACTCTGCAGCAGCAATACGATCAGCATCGCCGGGTGCAAGTAGTGCTTTGAGCAGATAGCATACAATCCCACAGCAGTCGGTACATTCCTCAAGACTGACTGCCACAGGCGGCGTCTTCTCCTTGCTTGTGTGACATGAAACGATACGCTTTACGCAGTCAGTGGTTGCGACTTTAGTTGTCGACGCTTAGCCGTGTCCCCGGTATGGCAGGCAGATGGGTTTTCCACACGCTGGCTTTGAAGACGTCCTGTTTTGTGGCAGCCACCGTACAAGAAGGGTGCATGGCAATCGGGAAGACGGTTCTATCCGCTGAATGCCTTTTTTCGAGACGGGGTCTCCATATCGCGGGCCATGGTGCACCCTGTGAGACGGGTGACGCACCTGCAGGGCAATTCTGTAATAGTCCACTAAGCGGGCTGTCAAAATCAGTGCAGCTTGATTGATTAGAGCTCGAGAACCGGCGGACCGCCATCTCTCCTGTTCTGTCAAATCATCGTGGGACCGTGAGACTGCTTGTCACCGTCGGGTGCCTTGCGCGAGAGGCGCAGAGCAACTTGGTTAGCCAACTTGGTTAGCCACACTTGGGCTGATAGGTCAACACTGGCCGTTGCCGTCGTAAGAGCCACCATTGCGATGAAAGCAGCGCGCCGTGCGGTACAAGAATAGTAAAACTGTGGCGTTTTTTTTTTTTGTAGATGTTTTATAGTGCGTGAAATGTCTGTAAGCGAATAGCGCTTCGATCTGGTCTCTGACAAATCGCAGTATCGTACCGGACGAAGTATAGAAAGGAGAAGACCTCGCAACTTTCAGCTACGGTGTCGCCGCCACGCGGCAACCGCCGAAAGCTGCGATATGGCGATAGAACGAATGCTTGCTTGGCGACAACAGGAGACCCCTGCATCGTCGTCGTCTTCCGCAAATTCTTGCGTTCGTGGCAAGTGGATTACAGAGGAATTTGTCGGTATAACATCGTGGCGCTTCTCAAGTTCAGTAATGGGAAAGTACAAAAGGAATCGCATGAGTTCCACGCCGTAGTAGTATAATTGTTGGTGTTTTATCTTCCAAAACCACCACATGATTATGATTGATTGATTTGTGGGGTTTAACGTCCCAAAACCAGCGCTGATTATGAGAGACGCCGTAGTGGAGATCTCCGGAAATTTTGACCACCTGGGGTTCTTTAACGTGCACTGACATCGCACAGCACACGGGCCTCAACATTTCGCCTCCACCGAAATGCAGCCGCCGCGGCCGGGATTCGATCCCGCGACCCCCGGATCAGCAGCCGAGTACCGTAGCCACTAGACCACCGTGGTGGGGCGACATGAGTATGAGGCGCGCCGTTTTGGAAGGCTCCAGAAATTTCGGCCGCATGGGGTTTCTTTAAAGTGTCCTGACATCGCACGGCACACTGACCCCCAGCTTTTCGTCTCCGTCGAAACTGTAACTGGCGTATTTCGGGTCAGCAGTCGATCACCGTAACCGTTCCATGTCACAGAGCTCTACCGTTAAAGCCGTTGCGATCCAGTTTTCCTTCTGGGCTTAGCCATGGAAGTAGTACTATGCTCTCAGTCCGCCCATAAGGAAGCTTGTCACGAAAACGTTAATAGTTTACAAGGCCAATGTAAAGGTCGACGGAATAAGACGGAAATTGCGGTATTCCGAGATGGTCGAGTATGCGCCGGAGAAGACGCACAGCCACGTGGTGTACATGCGGGGCAGGAGGCTACCGTTGTTGGAATTCGTAGTACAGCTGGGAACAGGCTAGCTGGTAACTGGAAACCGGTTTGACGGGTGTTTGGCAGCTCCAGGGAAAGGAGTAGTTCAGGCAGCATGTCCAGGAATGCCTGTATGTTGCTAGGAAATAACGAAAGGGAAGGGGTCAAGGGCTCGTTCTTAATTTGTTAGAAACAACTAGCATGTTACTAGGGGTTTCCCACCACCTTAGACATGCGGTGTTCGGTTTGTGTGAAAGATTGTGATTGGCTGTCAGAGTTTGACGGGCGGAGCAACCGGTGTATATAAGGTGGCCCCTCTTCCCTGGCAGAGAGGTCGGAAGCGCTGCTTGTAAGGTGTATGTACTGTCTGGTATATAAAGTCACGTTGTGTTTGTGTGAGAGAAGGGCTGGTCTCCATCCTTAAGATAGAGACAACGCAACCAACGACGGAGAGGCAGTAGGGAAGGCTTCCACCCATCCTTCTTCACAGCAGCAACGCTAGCTGGGTGAGCTCGGCTCCAAAAGGAAGAAGAGAAGCAGGAAGAAGGAGAAGGTGGGAACTAGGACAAGTTCACCACGACGAGATCACCTTCTACTTTTCCTTGCCTGAAATTTACTGCCATAGTTCGTTGTGAGTGTTGCTGCAGCTGCTATATATTTTGATGTATTTCACCGTGTTACATTGTACCAATTATTTTATTATGTACGTTGCTCTGATGTGCCTTGAAAAAAGGGCAGTCTCCTTAACCTAAAATATGCCGCCAACGGGGTCATTACAAACTAAGATAGAACTTCCTTACCGCACTAAATCAACTGTCACAAAATGATAAACGTAGATTTTGCGCCGTGCATTTGCGCTGGTTCACGCCCACAACGTAGCCTCGACCAAGCACCCTGCATTTCCCGTTTAGTAATGCTGTCGCACGGAAACGTCCGCAGATCTTGTCTCCCTTATTCATGAGTAGCGTGAGCAGGCAAGTAACCTTACCGATCAGTGCCGATGGCTATGAAGCACGTCCTTCACAGCGGCCTTCTTACAGCTGGGGTTTGAGTGTGGTCGCTCTGCTGCTCAACAATTATTTATTGCTACCATGTTTTTTTTTTCTCGCACGTGCATATTTGCTAGAGTAAAAGGACAAAAGTAGATGTCCCCTTAAGTTTCAAACTTTGAACATAAACACCATAAACTTGACCTGGCCCCGCCATGGTGGTCTAGTGGCTATGGTACTCGGCTGCTGATCCGAAGGTCACAGGAGTGAATCGAGGCCGCGGTGGCTGCATTTCGACGGAGGCGAAATGTTGAGGCCCGTGTATTGTGCGATGCCAGTTCGCGTTATAGAACCCCAGGTGGCCGAAATTACTAGAGCCCTCCACCACGGCGTCTCTCATAATCTGAGCTTCTTTTGAGGCTGTGCTCTGATTCGAGCACTTCCTCGCCTTCACTGAGGCAGTGCATCTGCGACCCTGTCGCGTCCTCCGAGCGTGACATTATCCCTCGAAGCATAGCCTGCTTTGGAATTGCAAGTATAGTGACAAGCGACCAGTGCCCACAACGCAAGCGACGATATCTGCATGCATACACACGTGCATACACGCGATCGCCGTATCGACAGTCATGTTGGTTTCTAAGTGTGTGTGTGTGTGTGTGTGTGTGTCTGTGTGTGTGTGTGCGTGCGTGTGCGTGTGTTCATTTTTGCCTCGCAAACGAGTGCTGCGCGAACTCGCCCAATTTTCACCGCTGGGCGTGTTCGCAATGCAAGAAAGGCACCTTCCTGTACGCGGATTTCAACAAACGAACAGAAAACAAGTAAACCTTCCTACACGTGTGTCAGGCTGTTGCCTTTTCGAAAAGCGCAGCACACGATTAGAGGGTAAGCCCTCGGTCCTGTGTTTCTTTGTCGATGTTCTGTGCGACGCCTTTTTAGGCGAATATGTTTGGCGAGTCCATCCACGTGTGCGAGCGAGGCCAGTTGTCGCGTGCTGCTAGAGGGATTTGCGCCACCTGCTAGTTCCAAGAATGCTCTCTAAAGGTGCTTAGGAAGCAAAGAAAGGAGGAAACAGGTGGATAGGGAGGTTAACCAGAAAGGTGTCCGTTTGGCTACCCTAAAGTAGGCCACGCTACCTAGATTTTTCCCACCAGCGTAGGTACTTCGAACTACCCTACGCTGGTCGATGGGACAGCGGAATGGAAAGACATGGGAATAGCGTAGGCAAAGACGTTCGCACGTGTCCGTCGTCCTCAAGAAAAAAAAAACAGTCCTTTCACTGCCTCGTGGGCCGACGCGGAACAAGCCGATTGTCCAGTCTAAGGGTGCTGAGCTTTCACTCACGCGTTTGGTGGTGCAGATGAGCAGAGTTTGGCGGAAATGAAGTTTCGTGAAAGTATAAATAAAAGGATGGTCATATGGGCGAGTTGGAACTGATTAGGCATATTGATGGTCAGCGCGAAACACGAAGGCAAAAAGAAGAAGGAAGGGACACAAACCACAGCGCTGTCTCACAACTAACTTTTATTTAGCAACACACGTATATTTAACAGCACTGACCCCACCCACGTGATCCCATGGCGCAGAAGGAAAAGTGTGCAACAAAATATAAAAAAAACCTCGTTAGAACCAAACCAACATAAGGTAAGTGATGAACTGATTCATTTTTGGAAATTTCATTTTTTAATCAGTTCATCACTTAGCTTATGTTGGTTTGTGTCACTTCCTTCTTCTTTTTGTCTTCGTGTTTCGCGCTGACCATCAATATGCCTATAAATAAAAGGTTTATCGTCGACCCCAAATTTCTGTGGACCTTTAACCTGAAACGCTGACACGCTTCTCGTTGTACAATTAAGTTGTCCTGTGAGTACTCGATTCCCGGATAGTCACAGATCTATCTCCAACTAAGAAACTTGCTGAAAGCTTTGTTTGTTTAGGGGAAGAGAAAAATACTTTTTTTCTTTTTTGGTATATCAGTCAGGTCAGGAAAATGCGTCTCTAAACCACTGTCAAATCACTTTATTAATTGTTTATTTAACGATACTGCTCACCTCGACAGAGACGCGGGAAGGCACATGAAAATTCTGTTGGTTACACAGGATTATGCGGACATAAGTGTACACTTTCCTATTTGTAAAATACGGTAGCGAAGCTACGTCATTAAATACAATAAAAACGAAATAAATCTGGGCCCCGTATCGTTAATCGTTCCGGACGATCTACTTCAAAATGGTTCGCGTCGAAATGCGTCTACGGAATGCGTGCCGACTCGTGGCTCGAAAAGTTGGCCACAGATATCCTGCGCACCCGGCAGTGAAGCTGAGGGAAAACTGGAGTACTTGATTAATAATAATAATAATAATAATAATAATAATAATAATAATAATAATAATAATAATAATAATAATAATTGGGGCTTTTACGCGCCAGAACAGTGATATGATTAGGAAGCACGTCCCGTAATCCGGAGTAATTTCGACCACCTGGGGTCTTTTAACGTGACCTAAATCTTATCGCACGGGCTTTTTTTTTTCTTTCTTTTTTTTCCGTTTGACCCCCATCGAAATGCGCGGCCCCCTTGGCCGGGATTGGATGACGGGAGTACTTGACATTGCAGTCAGTATTATGAGAAACAAGTGGCACCGGGCTTGTCAAATAATGCGCATAGCAGATAACCAGTAGGGGATCGATGCGAAATGAATTGGAAGTGCAGTGGAGGACGACGCAAGTCGAAGAAGTGTACAGCCGCTTAGACTGGTTGCATCGTTGCCATTCAATAAGCTGGCTGTTGAATAAGCTGGCACTCGGCTGCTGATCCGAAGGTCGCGGTATCGAATCCCGGCCGCACCGGCTGCATTTCGATGGAGGCGAAATGTTGAGGCCCGTGTGCTGTGCGATGTCAGTGCACGTTAAAGAACCCCAGGTGGTCGAAATTTCCACTATACGGAGTCTCTCATAATCATGTCGTCTTTTTCGAACGTAAAATCCCAAAAATCAATAAGATTTGACCATGCGATACAAAAGGGCAAAATGTTAATAAAGGGCAGACAAGTAGTACTCTTGTACTTGCAATGTAAAAACTGCATGCTGCGTCCTCCTGGTCGTCCTTCTGCATCCACAACAACCACGGTCATCTATCTTTAACGCCGTTTCTTGCATTAACACAACGTGCAACAACAGGTCACGAACGAATTCGCGCTGTCAGCGTGGCTAGCGCCTTCTGTTGGAAACTAGCGAGCGCCGAGTGCTCAAGAAAGGAAGCGCAAGCAAAGCAGATGGCGGTTGTTGATCTGTAGCTTAAAGACGCCTCAAAGAGTGTACACTGTTTTTAGAGTGTAGCCAAAGGGCAACAGTCTTTTATCGATAAGTAATTCGCTTTGAATATAGCGCTCGCATATGCGAATGATCGTTTGTTTGAGAAGTGGAAATTTAGGATGCCTCAGTATACCGTGCCTCTGGGAAAATTTTCGCTCGGTTGTTCAAAAGAAGGGATGTGGCTAAATATCGCTGCGAAAAAGAAGTCTTCGTTGTGTATGGGAAACATATACATGCTGAAGATGATATCGCACGAACACAAACCACCCAGCAACTCTACGACCCGCATTGATATGCGTCATCGCGGTGTTACCATTCTTATCGTCACCGTGTCCTTGCGAAGATTCAAGCGTGGCGCAAGGCGATGACGTGACATCCGTTACAGGCTTTGACCGGAAGTTGATGAGACAGGTGAAAACGCTTGCTCTTTAGAAAAGACAGAAGGAAAGAGACAGCAAGCAGAAACAGCCGGCTTAGCAGGAAACGACCAGCGAAGCAAAGTCCACTCGAGCTTTGCGGTGCTGCGAAGATCATGAGGAAAAAGCATAACGGCACGATTTTTTTTTTTTTCCCCTTTGCTCGCCGATGCTGGGTGAGCAAGCAGCGGTGCGCATCGGGGTTTCTTCTAGCAGCCGCGCCTCCGACTTGCATTGCCGAGCGGACCTTTCACGGTTGGCCAACGTGCCATTTTAAGAACCTCACATTATAAGCACGCGTTTGCTTCAGTACTGAGCCGCCGCCTGTGGAGTGTGCAACCAGGTGAAATATTAAAAAAAAAACTATCATGTGAGAAAGAATTGATGCAAAATGACGCGTTACACGCGCTATATCGTCTTTATCAAGGAAAAGTAAGAAGAAGAAAAGATTTCTCATGCACGGAAAGAAACAAAGTATGGCAACGAAAAGTCTGCACTGCTGGCATGTACGTATACTATACATGCGTCAATACCATATGGAACACGCAGATGATGCGCCTTTAGAAAGCGAGAATGGTTTAGTGGCGTCGTAAACAATCGAACAATACCTTAGGTATGAGGGAGATGGTGTGTGTTAGATTTTATACGCACCCAATCTTAGGGGACGTAAACCGGTGGGCGTACAGAGGAACCCATGCATGCGTACAAGAGAACGCAAGCAAATGGCGGCGTGAAAAGGTCCCTTCTGGACTTCTGGCATGTAAAGCTCTTTGGGTGCACAAAATCAGGAACATCTGCATTTGCAAAGCTGGAACTAACGTACAGAGGCGTCCACTGTTAAAAGGAACACTCACGTTCTGAGCATGTCCAGACTTTGGCCTCTCACAAAGGCACAAATGTGCAGCAGATGAACTTAGGTAGGAAGTTCTGACTCCTTTCGACACATATTAGCCACTGAGTTAGAGCGCGATCAATGTGAGAGGTGCACATTTGGCTGTTACGTTTAACAGTGGACATTATTTTAGATCTGGCTTCAGTTTTGCTGTTCGAGACCACAACGCCGACCAGGTGGCTGTTTGGCCGCTCTCGTTGTGCGGAACTGACGTCAGCCGCGTCCATTCCGAGCTCCTCGTCGTGCCTTCGAAGTGTGGTGCCCGGCACTAACCGACTCCCGCATACCCTTCGTATAGTTTCGTGTCTATCAACGCACCTCTATAGCTGCCAGTCGTTAGCGCTAGCCGCTTCACTTACACCTTTGTGCTAAGGCAGGGCACCTCCTGCAGGCACACGGTGTACAAGAAAATATAGGATCCGGGCAGAAATATATTGAGGGACGAGTGCTAACCTTCGAAGCAATATACCACTCTTCTCCGACATCAGTTAACAAAGTGCGTTGTTTCGATGGTCTGTAGTGTCATTGTGGTAAGCTCGGTTCATTGTAGTGCAGATTCGACAAAATGATAATCAACGCCCTGACGGAAAACGCGTAAGGGTATACCACCGGAATGCCTTGCCGCACTGAGCTTAAACTATGCATGGAAATAATCGCGACAGGGAGCGCTTTGATTTCAACGACCCGGGATTCGTATCGGTATCTCGGGATCGCAGTCAGCAGCTGAAGCTGCGACCCGCTTTGTAGCTTGTTAGCACGTGCTCGGTTGTACCGACAGCATTGTATAATAAACAAACAAAAAGGACATACATACATACATACATACATACATACATACATACATACATACATACATACATACATACATACATACATACATACATACATAAACTTTCTCGCTCACCAGCTCACTCACAATCGACATCACGTACGGATAATCCGTTTGGGTGCGATTATGGACGCGCGCACATAGGTGCGAGTGTCGCACCGTCGGCGCCTTACACGCACTGTGTGATTGAAATAATTGCCGAGCGGAGAACGGAAAGCCGGCAATGCAGACACGCACACACAGAGGAAGCCATATAGCGCGCCGCTGCAAATTTCACTGCGCGAGTTCTTATTTATTCTCTTTGCTCTCGCACATCGGCGTGCACACACGTTTCAACTAAACAGGCACGAAACGCTCGGCGGAGCGATGATTTTTATGCCGCGCGCGAGCTGTGTTTGCGCGAGTGATTGTGTGAATCACGACCGCTGAGTCACTGATTCAATCCGCGCGCGCTCGGATCCCGTCATTTATTCGGCTTTGGCCGCGACCCCGCGCCGCCGCCTCACGACCGACCCTGCTCTGCATGCAAAACCGATTGGGCAGAAATTACGAGCCGGCTCCGGCCGCCACTGCATGCATACATCGACGCGAGAGAGAGATTTTTCTTTCGGATATATGCGCGTGCGCGCGGCTGCATACACTTATCGGGAACGCACAAAAGGTGTTCCTTCGCTCGGTCTCGATCGCCTCGGAGCCCCGGCGAGGAATATAAAATTACTTGCCGGGCGCGATGGTGGTGACTGAAGAAGAAACGGTGGGTGATTTGAATACAGTCATGTACGCCGGCCGCTTCGCCATACGCGTTATGTATCGCGCGTTTGACGAAAACGCCGATGGCCTCGATCCGCGGGCGTGTATTGCACTTCCAAGAAACGTGACTGAACGCGCCCGTGAAGTCGATCTGTATCTTGGTTAGCCCGCTTAAGTGGTTGAGCCGATCTTCGTTCCTTAATTTCTTTCTTCTCTTGTTATGCTCATATGCGCACACAGTTACACCTGTCGACAATATGCAGCGAAAAAAATATGAGGGACGGCGCTGCACGCGTGACATATTCTGCGACCATTCATCGAGGGGCAAGAGTGTCCGAAATCTGAAATGCCCTTTCTGGAGGAGGAAGTGGAGAAGGGGAAAGGAAAGGCGTCGAAGCCCCTTACCGGGCTACTCCCGTTGCACATAACTTTCGAGACTTTTTTCTATCGCATAACATGTGCAGTTTACGAGGGAGAAAGGTGTGTGTGTGTGTGTGTGTGTGTGTGTGTGTGTGTGTGTGTGTGTGTGTGTGTGTAATATTTGGCAGTCTAGCAACTTCGTTATTCAGCTAGTTGGTACACGCTCACTTTTAGACCGCGACATATCGTGAAGTAGTAGCCCCGAGTAGCAGCACGTGGAGGCGCTGTCGATTTGAACCGGCGGCATGACGAGAACAGCAGCAACGACGTTAGTGGCGGCCTAACAACAATGACCACGTCGCACGATGCGCAAGACACGAGTAGATAGAGCACATCTCTTATCGAACCCTCGCTGTAATCTCGAAAACATTGCCGTTTAGTTCGGCCAGTTACAATAAAAGTGAAGCTGGACGCCGTTGCAGCATGTTCCTCGTGCGCGGAACGTGCGCCACGCCGACTTTCAAACTGTGCAGCCGCGAAGCGCGCGCGCCTCGGCGTCGTATTAAGCAGTCACCGCAAATGACTTCGGTGTAAACGCGTGCCGGTCGTCGGCGGTGGAGACAGCTAATGAGAAGGTGGCGTCGATAACAGCGCCTCCGCGGAGGGAAAAGGGCCGCCCGAATCGCGCGCCCTGTGTCTCGGACAATTGCGGTGCCGAGCGGTTTCGCGGCCTGCAGCCCCCGTCGTCACCGCGCGCGGCCGCAGCCGCGGCCCTCGCCTCGGAGAGCGCGCGCGGTTTCAGCTCCCCTCGGCGAGGCCTCTGCGCTTCTAATTTTAAACGGCGCGCTCCGCTGCCGGGCCGCCCCAAAGATGTCGGTGCGGTGGGCTCGCGCGTGGCGCGCCCGCGGCTATTTCGGGCAGCGGGACGCCGCGCCCACCGACGGGGCACTTCGCCGAAATCAAAGAGGCGCCTCCGATCGCCAAGAGCACCCTCTACTTACCGCCGCTGTGTACGTGCGAGGAAAAAGGGAAGGGGGACGGGGGGATGGAAATAAAACACTGTGTCGCCATCTCGAGCGTGTGCATGAACTTGGGAACCCGGTGTTTGTGTGGCGCACTTGGGGTGAGGCTCGTCGCTCGTCCCCGTCGGCGGGTCGCAAACGCCGCTTGATACGGGCAGGACGACGGCGCGCGCTCTCTTCGACAACGTGAAAAGGGCAAAGCGATGTGCCGACAACGTGCAGTTCGCGGTGTCATATGTGTGCGCAAGATGACCGAGTTTTCGCACGTGCCTTTCGTTGGACGGATCGTAGTTCTTGTAGTTGTCGCCTCCTCGAGCGCTCTTTGTGGAGTTTTAGTGTGCTAATACTTCCACAAATTTCTGAAAGCGTTTGCGGATTACCGGCCTAAGCGTCAACCGCTTCGTTGGCGGCGCGGCCTTGCGGAGCAGATGATCCTGACATCGTGGCACGGAAATATTGTTGCACTAAGCGTATTCTACGGCACTGATCGTGTAAACTATCTGCGGCAGCGTGGTTGCGAATATGTTTTATTTGCTTATTTATTTATTTATTTATTTATTTATTTATTTATTTATTTATTTATTTATTCGTCAAGAATGCTCATCAAGCACGAAAACGGGTCTATAATGCAATATGGTTGAACGAAGCGTCTCAAGATGTCGGCACCATCGTCCCGTATAACCCGTCGTGCATACTGGAATACTGGACATGCCAACGCTATTACTGGAGTGATCAACTTGCCTCCTCCATACTTGCAGAGCTGTGTGGCCACTGGCGGCACTGGGGTGTAAATGCTTTACCAGCTGCAAGACGCCATCAGCTGGCTGTTTATGCGGAATCTGCGCAATGAAGGACATTCACAGTGCATGGTGCTCTATATTGTAGCCACTGCGAGACCTACAAGCTCTATACAGTGGTCTACATTGCAGGCTCCTTGCAAGGTCTTGGTTTACATTTGCAGCTTCCTGAACTGTGACAGGAATCTACAGATCAAAAGGGGATTTCTACTGTCTTGCTGCGTGTGAGGGATACAAGGCAGGACCTCCGCGATAAGCACAGGAGGACGCGCCAGGCACGAGATTGTTTCTCACGCTTTCTCTCAAGGCCTGCTCGTATGTCTCCTTTTTATTTGAGCTTGACACTACACAAAGTGAACCATTAATGCATTACAGTTCAAGATAGTTTCCTTTTTCTTCATCTTTTCTGCAGTCCGTGTTTGCAACCTGCACGAAAATCGCCAGGAGCGGCATTATATTTATTTATTTATTTATTTATTTATTTATTTATTTATTTATTTATTATATCCTTAAAGGTTCCTTATGGAACTTTACATGAGGGGTGGGTGACATAAAAGAGGCGGTATCGATGAAAGTAATGGTTAAGGTACAGGTGAGTCTGCTTCTTGGATGGCATTCTTGAAGCGCGTAAAATCGCGGATGACTGCTGCCTCTTCCGGAAGGCCATTCCAGTCTTGGGCGGTGCGCAAGAAGAACGACTGATGAAGTGATGTGGTGTGTGCACGTGGCGGGATCACAGCGTTTGGATGACTTGTGCGATGACCTCGATGGACTGGTTGGATAAGCTGGTTGTCACGTGTGACCGAATGAAAGAATTTGTGGAAAAGACAGAGACGTGCAATACGACGACGAAGAGCGAGGGTAGGAAGTTTTAACTGGGATTTTAGGGCGGAGATGCTGGAGTAGCGGGAGTAATCTGAAGCAATGAATCTGGCTGCTCGGTTCTGGACAGACTCCAGAATTTTAATATGGTTAGTTTTGTGGGGGTCAAAGACGGCAGATGCATATTCAAGTTTAGGTCTGACAATGACAACATAAGCGAGTAGTTTAACGGAAGGTGGTGCCATGAAAATGTTACGGCGTATGTAACTAAGGGTGCGGTTAGCGGAGTGAGCTATGTGATCTATATGGTCACCCCATGATAGGTCGCTTGAAAGATGGACACCTAGGTATTTGATCGAGTTAGTAGCAGCTATGTGACAGTTGTTGATTGTGTAAGTAGCCGGCGCGTAGTTTCTGCGACGATGGAAAGAAATGAGTAATGTTTTGTTCGCATTAAGTGACGTCAGCCAGGTGCTACACCACTGTTGGATGCGTATAAGAGGTCATGCTGTAGGGAAGAAATATCGGTAGAGTTATGTATTGGGCGTTAAAGGACAGAATCGTCGGCAAAAAGACGAATGTTAGATTCAACAGAAAGTGGAATGTCGTTGATGTGTATATTAGAAATAAGAGAGGCCCGAGGACGGTACCCTGGGGCACGCCGGACAAGACAGGGGAGAGGTTGGAGGAGAGGTTATTAACATGCACAAATTGTTTGCGGTTTTTTTAGGAATGCTTTGATCCAGTTGAAAACATGCTGGTGAAGGCTTAAACGTGAGACTTTTAGCAGGAGACGAGAGTGGGGCACCTTGTCAAAGGCTTTTTCGAAGTCTAGAAACAGTGTATCAACTGGGATGTTACGGTCTATGTGGAGGTGGATGTCATGCAGGAATAATGTTAGTTGGGTCTCGCATGAGTGACCTTTACCAAAGCCATGCTGGTTTGGGTGAAAAAAACTTACGGATGATAAAAAGCTGGCAACATGAGAGAAGATGACGTGTTCCATGATCTTAGAACAAACACTAGTGAGCGAGATGGGACAGTAGTTACCTGCAGATAAGCGATCGCCCTTCTTGAAGACCGGAATGACCTTCCCAATTCTCCAGTCCAATGGGACTTCACCTGTGTCGAGCGACTGCTGAAAAATGATTGACAGTATGGAACCGCAAACATGTCTAGTATTTTTAAGAATTTTGTCATTGATGCCATCTATACCACATGATGAAGAATTTTTTAATTGGTTGATTACATTGATAATGCTCTCTGGATTGAACTCAATCTTCGGAATTGGCGGAAAGGCAAGGTGAGGAAATTCAGGAAGTTCGCTGCTAGGTTCGTTAGTAAAAACGGAGCGAAATGTAGAGTTGAAAACAGATGGAACGTCACAATCAGCGATGGGAGATCCAGAACTGTCACAAAGAGAAAGTGTAGTTTTGTCGTCCGGTTTCATGATTTTCCAAAAGCGGCGTGGGTTGTCCCGAAGCATGTTAGGTGGGGTGGTTGAAAAAAATTTCTCTTTGCTTTTGCTAATAATGTCACGTATTCTTTGGCTGTACTTTTGCACTTGTCCCAGGCTAGCTGCGAGTTTGACTGCCTGGCGGAACGAAACTGTCGTTTTTTCTTATTTTTTATACGTTTTAGAGTGACATTAAACCAGGGAGAACGAGATCTTTCACATATAGTGATCGTTGGAATGTGAAGTTTGATCAAGTCCTGCATCTTGGATTTGAACATAGCCCAATTGGATTCGGTGCATTGTTGATCGTAAGCTGAGGAAAATTCGCTATAAAAGGCTGTTAAGTCGTTGTTCATAGCTACATAGTCGGCTCTGTCGTAAAGAGTCAGTAATTTCTTTGATTTCACGCTTTTTTTTAATCATGTTACAGGGAATGTAGTGTGAATCGCGGTGTGATCACTGAGGCCACTAATATAAGAAAGAGAAGAGAAGCTATCGGGATGTGACGTAAGCAGAAGGTCAAGGATGTTGCTTGAATGATCAGTTGTGCGCGTAGGGTAAGTGACAAGCTGTGACAGACCGAACGTAAGGCACGTGTGTAAGAATTCATTGGAGACATTATCTGTGTTTTGGCATGCGGATAACTTGGACCAGTCGATGGAAGGAAAATTGAAATCGCCAAAAAGCAAGATGGGAGTATCAGGATTAGCAAGCGTTACCTGGTGTAATACGTCATGGAAATCGGATGCAAAGGAACTATCAGAACTGGGTGAACGGCAACAAACGCCAATGAGCACGCGCGGCGTAGTTGCGTGGCTGCGGACCCACAACATTTCTAAAGGTGTTTGCACGCTTACAAGGGAACATTGTAATTGAGGATTAGTAGCTATTAGTACACCGCCACCGCGAGTGTTGTCCCTATCTTTCCGGAAGATATCGAACTCAGGTAGGTTGGGAAAGAGCTCAGCATTTGACACCAAAGAATTCAGCCAAGTTTCGGTCATTAGTACGACGTTACTGGAAGAGGACGAAACGAGGCTGCTTATGGCGTCACGTTTCGGTAAGAGGCTACGAATATTACTGTAAAGAATTGATACATCATGTTTAGGCTGCTTGACTGGATTGCTGACTTTCTTTGCTAATTGCTAACGTTTGTGCTCGACAACAGCCTGAGTAGGATGATCAAATACGTAAGTTTTGTTACCACAGATAAGCTTATCGTAGCGCAGTTTGATGGGCACGTTTTGAGCCTTGCCGAATTCAACCAGGCGTCTACGGGCCAAGCGCGTGTGCGGAGGAAAATCTTCACTTACACCATAAGCTGTGCCTTTCAGCTTGCCGCCTTTAGAAAGAATGTGGTCTTTGTCCTTGAAATGGGCAAACTTGACAATGATTGGACGATTCTTTCCGTGTTTAAAAGCGCCAAGCCTGTGAGCTCTTTCGATGTCACGCGTTTGAATAGCGATATCAAGATTCTTTTTTGCAATTTTCGATGACTAATTCCTCGGAATCGCGCCATGTCTCGGTTTGTTTGTCAGCGAGGCCATAGAATACCAGGTTGCATCGGCGAGATCTACATTCCATATCTTCAACGCGAGCATTCAGCGGAGACACCTGAGCGCTGCAGTTGTTCGCGACTGTCTCTATATTTCCAAGCTGCAGATTGATACTTTGAATTGACTTGAGGTCGGACTCAATCTTGTCGAGCCTGTTATTGATGTCATTAAACTTTTTTTTTTTCGTTTTCGGACAGCGTCTCTCTAATAGAATTTAGTTGCTCGATCATAGCTGACTGCCCACCTTGTAACACTTTGAACATTTCAAGTAAGTCGCCCGACGCCTTAGTAGCGGGGCCGGGATTAGTTTCGACATCACCGCTAACAAGAGCACTCTCATTAGCATGCATGTACAGTCATATATTATCACAAACGATCGCCGTGGGCTCGGCAGCACGAACAATGCACGAGAACTAGCACGTTTAGCATAGAGGCAATGTTGATTCGTTACCTGCGTTACGAAGAAACGAAGCCAGTTAGGGCGACCCATTCTTAACGTGCCGCCGGGCCCACTGATCGCGGCGATGGTTTCACCAGCAGGCTTCATAGATACACTATATACCTTGCGCATTTTCCGAGCACCAGCGTTCATGAAGCCAATCAGGCACGACTTCGTTTCTCCAGTCTCCTTTCACAAAGCACTACTATAGTGGACAACGTTATGTGCGCATACTGCCCGATCCTTCGCGCTGATGAGCAGGTTTCTCTTTCCTTTACGACACATATGCTACTGGTGACCTCAGTCTGTCGTTCAGGGGATTTCTGATGCTACCAGAAACTCGGGCGTTGCAAACCAGTGCGCCAAATTTGTCCGGAAGATCAAGGTCATCGTTACAATCACCTTGCGACGTTCTTTCCGACGATGAGACGCAGACGACTAACTGTACTTCCGTCGCCAGCGGGCACCGTTTGGGGCGCTTTGCAGAAAGTGGGCAGCGGCACGAGGCGACATGCAGGGCTCGCTCGCTTTCACTGATGCTTAAATGAATCCTCTCCGAGTGCCGCTTTGGAGCTCTTCTTCTCCCGCGGCACACGTGAGCTTTCCGATCGTTCACTCAACGCCTGCGGCGGCGACGGCTGGCTGTGCCGACCGGCAAGGCGAGCGCTGTGTGCAAACCTCGGGAGAGCGCGGCAGCAGCAGATGTTTTGGGGATGCCGCTTGGGGGAGTTTGGAGGAGAAAGAGAGAGAGGGCTTCGGCAAATCTTTGCTTGTGTCCGTCCTTGCGCGATGCGCTCGTCTTTTCCCCCGTCGGCCCTTTGAATCGCTCGCTATCTGCGTCGCTTTGCTCTTCTTTTGAGGCCGCTCGCTTCCATCTGTTGAGCATCCCGACGTTTACGCGAGGCATTTTTTTTTCGTGGCGCCACTTTTCGTTTGCGAGCGCTTTGGCGGACTTGGGTGACCGCTTCATCTGTGTCTCGACGCTATGGACTTTATAGAGGCTTTTTGTACGTAGACGGCGGTGGACAAATGCACTCGAGTGCGATCGTCGACGTTAAAGAGGAACCAGCTTTTGTTCCCGCACTGTTGCTGTATAATAATTATAATTAAGACATTCGTTAGTTACTTTGAACTTTTCTAGCGAACGATTAATATCAGCGAGGATTTATCGAATACAGACGTAATTAGATGCACGCGGCGTGGTTTCCCGATCGCGTGCAGTGTTTTTCCCCACCGCTAGCTATTCACACTTTGTTGATCGTTGTCCAAGCAGCGCTCAAACGCCGCCCTTTAAGCACCGCTACCCAGCTATAGAACTGATGTTGCGCGTAACGAGGCATCATATATATAGAGGACCCATACTATATATCCGCGGAATACGAAACACTATTGCGTGTTGGTGCTCCCTGATTGGTGAATTCTGCCTGTCGAAGCAGGACTGACCAGTCAGAGATTTGAACTTTGGTCAGGTATTGGCAAATTAGGCGTGTAAAGGCTGGATTGATAAATCAGGGTGGAAAAGCACGGAATAGATAGTATTAATTACGTAACACGTGATACGGTATAGGCCCCTATACATCTGTCTCGCTTGATATTAGCTACATCGCTGCAGGTTAAGCTCCGTGATATCGAATTCACCCGTCCACATCGTCTAATGCAGCCTGCGGGGCGGAATTGCCTTTCGTGGGTTCTAAGTACCACGTGCATGTATGACACCGAGCATGTACACTATATACAAACATTGAGCAGCACGTATCGAAACAGCGATTTTAGTAGTATAGCGTGCCCGCCGATTATGCGAACATTTTGATGCTATTGAGTTGCATGAATGAAATAGCACTTCATTTATTCTCATGCACTCCATGGCCTGGATTCGATGGTGTACACAGGAGACTAAGTAAAAAAGAAAATAAGAACCCATTTTAATTTGTTATTATTCTATATAGAAATTGTTATTATTCTGTATTGCCCCAAATATGGTGTTATCGCAGGCGAAAACAAAGGACATAAATATGAAAGCCCTCCCAAGTGTACGAGTATACATCACGACTTTGAGCACTAAGTAGACATTTGCCAAGAACCGTTAACGTTGCGCCGTCTATTTGGCCCAATGCCAGGCCTTTCAAAACAGCGGTGTGCTTTGGATGTATTGTTCAATTACCTGTCAGAAATTGGCCTAATCAGAAAACTTTAGCTTCACAGTTTCGTATAGAAAAGCCTATGTTTAACTGCCCTCTCATCCGTAAATACTAGGTTCAGGTTCACTTGGGCTTTTCACATTTATTTTGATTCTTTTTTCCCCTTCCCTCTCCTCTGCAATCTATACCACCTTCCTCATCCCTGTGCAGAGTAGCTTGTCAACGGTAGTTGTACACAAGCAGGCAAAAATCTCTGTTTTCTCAATAAATCTCTCTCTCTCTAGTACGACAACTCGAGGCCAGTTTCTCACTACGTTTTCCCGTTGCGATTCTTGCGTTCGAGTGATGATATACATATAGCACGCCCGCTACGTAGGACGCACACGTGTGTGTGTGTGTGCTCTATGTAGCGGCCCTGTACGCATGATATTGTCGTTGTTTTCAAGTTCAGACACGGTCCGTTTAGTTTGCACCGACGCCGTCAAGGCAATTTGTGCTGTCCACAGCATCATATTGACGCAGAACTTTAGTGCATTTGTGTGCGTTGTGCAGTTACGGCCGTCCGCAGTTTTATTTTGCGCACCGCGGATTGTGGCGTGGAGGTAGACGAAGACAACGAAGAGGACGTGCTGTTCGATCGGTGCCATTTTGCAGGGTGACTGGCTGTTGCCTCTTCTGCATTTATCGTGGCAAATTGGTGGAGGCGCTGGGTATCAATCCTACCATCCTCGCTTCGATTTCCTGCCATCATTCCCACTAAGCCGGAAGAAAACCAGCCACTTCGCCACAGCCGCCGCTTGCAAGGGTTACCTCCTGAATACGGTCCTGTGAGCCCGGTAAGAATGGCCACCGGTGGAGCAGGTCAGTCGCAACAGTGCGACACTGTTCAGCCTACTTATACTCCGAGTGTCGTCTACGCAGCACGCGTTCCGAAGTCGTTCCACGGCGACGTGTTCGAGGATGTAGATGACTGGCTTGAGCACTTTGACAGAGTCGCAGCAGTCAATGAATGGGACGACTCTAGGAAACTGCGTTACGTGTACTTCGCCCTCGAAGACTACGCCCGCACGTGGTTCGAGAATCGTGAGCGCTCGATCACTAGCTGGCCAGAATTCCAACGGCAGCTCCGTGAGACATACAGCAGCCCCGAGAGGAAAGAAAAGGCAGAGCAGGCACTGCAGACTCGGTTTCAGAAGCCAAACGAGAGCGTGGCTATGTTTGTCGAGGACATGTCGCGCTTGTTCAGACGTGCTGACCCTGACATGGCTGAGACGAAGAGAGTTCGTCTGCTAATGCGAGGGGTGAAAGAACAACTCTTCGCTGGACTCATGCGCAACCCTCCAACTACAGTCGCTGAATTTATAACTGAAGCAACGACGATGGAGCGAGCGCTTCAACAACGGTCCCTGCAGTACGACCGCCAAAGCACCGTCGCCGCCGTGTCGTGTGTCACCTGTGGACATGATGCAGCAGCACTGCGTGAGCTCGTGCGGAGCGTTGTGCGCGAAGAGCTCGAGAAAGTGCGCACAACCACTTCGCAGCCGGCTGTTACTGCACTTGGCGACATCATTCGCGAGGAATTCAGGGCTGCTACCCAACCACTGGCACCAGTGCGAGCCGATGTTCCAGTCGTGACGTATGCAGAGGCGTTGCGGAGTCCTCAACTGCCTACCGGGCGCCGTCCGCCTTTCACTGCTCCAGCTATGCCACGTCAGTATCCCGCTTCGAATGGAAACACGTATGAGTACGTGGGTCCGCGACAGGTTACGCGGAAATCAAACGTGTGGCGCACCTCGGATAACAGGCCGCTTTGCTACCACTGTGGTGAAGCGGACCATCTGTATTACCAGTGTCCTTATAGGAGACTGGGCCTTCAGGGATTTCCGCCCAACGCGCGCCGGCCAATCAATGGTGAGCGACCACGCGAGATTGAACAGTACCTGGCTACGCAACAACCGTTTTCGCCCGCATACAGACGCCAGTCACGTTCGCCATCTCCTCGCCGCATCACCTCTCCTAGCCGTCCCAGCACGTTCGCTGATATTCGCAACAGGACCCCGAGTCCACGCCCACGTCAGGAAAACTGAGGACAGCGACCTCCGGGGGTGGGGCCGCTGTTCATCGTTCTGACAAACATCCTCCGACGCGACCAGTTAACGACGACGATTTATCTGTACCGGCATCTTCCGATAACGACGCAGGACGTTCCGCCGATATTACCGTAACCATCGACAATTACCAAGTCGCCGCCCTCATTGATACCGGCGCCGACTACTCCGTTATGAGTGGTGAATTGGTCACCACTCTCCGAAAGGTGACGACGCCATGGAATGGCCCTCAGCTCCGTACTGCAGGTGGTCATCTCGTGACACCGGTTGGAAGATGCACTGCTCGAGTACATATCTGCGGCTCTGCTTTCGTCGGATCTTTCGTAGTGCTACGCGAATGCTCCAGGCAGCTTATTTTAGGAATGGACTTTCTTACAGAATATGGGGCCATTATAAATCTTCCAGAGCTACTGGTAACATTTTCACGCAACGCAAGTTCGCAGGGCTGCAAATCGCACAAAGTAGCATTGCGGGTATGTGAAGATTCTGTGACCATACCGCCCCGTTCCAGCGTCCTGGTTACCGTAGTGAGCGACAGCGACCAAGCCGCGCTTGGAATTGTTGAAAGCAATGCATCCATCATCTTTTCTCGTCAAGTATGCGTCGCCCGTGGCCTCCTCGAATTGACCGAGCAGCCTTCTGAAATTCTACTCACGAACTTAGTCGCGAATACCAGCACTTCGCGAAAAACGCTGTTGTCGCTCACTTCGAAGAAATCGGCGACGCGAGAACCAGCATATCAGTCGCAGAACTTTCAGCCGTCCCAAATGAAGACAAGCAGTCGACTGTTCAACTGGATGTTAACTCTGCACTATCAGCTTCGCAGCAAGAGAGTCTTCGCTCTCTTTTGCTTTCCTTTAGCGACTGCTTTGCTACGACGTCGAAGATCAAGCAGACACCCGTTGCAAAGCACAGGATTGTTACTGAACCCACCGAAAGACCCATCCGACAGCACGCCTACCGCGTGTCTCGAATGGAGCAAGACGCCATTCGCGAACAAGTGAAACAAATGCTTGCTGACGACATCATTCAGCCATCCACGAGTCCCTGGGCGTCTCCAGTTGTGCTAGTTAAAAAGAAAGACGGCACATTGCGGTTTTGCGTTGATTATCGCAAGCTCAACAGCGTCACAAAAAAAGACGTCTATCCTCTTCCTCGCATCGACGACTCGCTGGACCGACTTCGCCACTCCAGATACTTTTCATCCATGGATCTACGTAGTGGTTACTGGCAAATCGAGGTCGATGACCGTGACCGGGAAAAGACCGCCTTTATCACTCCTGACGGACTTTTTGAATTCAAAGTCCTTCCTTTTGGCCTGTGCTCAGCTCCCGCCACTTTTCAAAGAATGATGGACACAGTTTTGTCCGGTCTGAAGTGGCAATCCTGCCTTGTTTATTTGGACGACGTCGTCGTTTTCTCGGAGACTTTCGAGCAGCATCTTCAGCGTCTTCGTGCGGTACTCGATGCCATCCGAAGTGCTGGCCTGTCACTGAAGCCAGAAAAGTGTCACTTTGGTTACGAGGAGCTCAAATTCCTTGGTCATGTCGTAAGCCGTGAAGGAATTTCCCCGGATCCTGAAAAAACGCGAGCTGTTGCGTCCTTTCCAATGCCTACGAACAAACGCGAGGTTCGGCGCTTTTTGGGACTCTGCGCGTACTACCCGTCGCTTCGTGCCGAATTTTTCAAAGATCGCTGAGCCCTTGCATTACCTGACAAGAGCATTCAGACGTGTAATTTCTTCATTCTTTCTACACAACAACGTCTTGTACAAGCAGAGCTTTGATCCCAGGGCTGAAAGTAACCTTCTAGTGGTGCCATCAACGATGCGAGACGACATCCTGCATGCTTGTCACGACGAACCTTCTTCTGGACATATGGGGTTCACGCGCACTCTCGCACGTATCCGCCTCAAGTACTACTGGCCGAAACTATCTCGTACCGTCAAGCACTACGTTAAGACATGCAGAGACTGCCAGCGGCGCAAGACACCACCCGTAAAACCAGCTGGTCTGTTGCACCCTGTCGAACCACCCCGGGCGCCCTTTCAACAAGTTGGAATGGACTTACTTGGGCCATTTCCGAAGTCTTCCGCTGGCAATCGATGGATAATAGTTGCGACAGATTACCTAACACGATACTGTGAAACCAGAGCGCTTCAGCGCGGTACTGCTCAAGACGTCGCCAACTTCTTCATTCATGAAATCGTTCTGCGACATGGTGCACCATCCGTGGTTATTACAGACAGAGGCACAGCTTTCACAGCTCAACTACTTGAAGAAGTGATGCACCTCAGCGGCACTGTTCACCGTCGCACGACTGCTTATCATCCGCAGACGAATGGACTAACCGAACGGCTCAACAAAACCCTCGCTGACATGCTTTCGATGTACGTCGACGTGGATCACAAGAATTGGGATAGCGTTCTTCCGTTCGTAACTTTCGCCTATAACACCGCCGTACAAGAAACCACAGGATTTACTCCTTTCCGCTTGCTCCATGGCCGCGAGGTTACCACAATGTTAGACGTCATGCTTCTGCCTGACCCCTTCACAACCACCACAGTGAATGCTGCCCAATACGCCCAGCGAGCCGAGGACGCTCGTCAATTAGCTCGCCTGCGCATTCGCTCTAAGCAGCACTACGATGCTCACAGGTACAACCTACGTCACAGAGAAGTTTCCTACTGCATTGGAGACAAAGTATGGATCTGGAGCCCTGTGCGCCAACGAGGAAGGTCGGAAAAACTTCTACGCCGTTACTTCGGACCTTACCGGGTTATTGAACGTGTCAACGACGTCAACTATATAGTTGTTCCTGAGAGCACCACGGGACGCTCCCGCCGCACACCACAACCGGACATCGTTCATGTGGCTAGGATGAAGCCATATTACTCACGATGATCACCACTCCTTCCCTCATTCCTGTGTAAGCATCGGGCCGATGCTTTTGAAGGGGGGGAGTAATGACGCAGAACTTTAGTGCATTTGTGTGCGTTGTGCAGTTACGGCCGTCCGCAGTTTTATTTTGCGCACCGCGGATTGTGGCGTGGAGGTAGACGAAGACAACGAAGAGGACGTGCTGTTCGATCGGTGCCATTTTGCAGGGTGACTGGCTGTTGCCTCTTCTGCATTTATCGTGGCAATATATGTACGTGTCTGCTAATGGCTCTCCTCTTACATCATGATCGCATTCGCGTCGACCAAGGCTAAAGGCTACAAGTAACAACCCACCAAGGAAGACACACCAGTGCAGGCGACTCTGGAACACCAGGCTGAGCTATGCGGTTCGCTTCCATCTCCGAATTCGAGCCAGTCCTCTCTTTTTTAACCTCGCCCCAGAAGTACAAAAGTGTTCATAACGGCACGCATAGAGTGCTGGAAGCATGCACACAAAACTCGTAGTTTTGGTTTTAAAAAAAGGGGGGTTCAATAGAGAGAAAAAAAAAAGTCGCCCGCACTGTCGGCCGCCATCTCTCTAAAAGCAAGAGTGTCATATTCTCTCGTTTCCACCTCGTTCAACCGGTCGGACACCGTCGTTCGGGCGGGCGAGCTGTTTCACATATCGTCCCCGAGCTAGATTTCTCACTGCCACGCGCACGCGCAGTTCGGAATCGAGACTGTATAGCAAGAGTCGGCCCGTGTGAGGAAGACGAAAAAAGGAAGACAAGTAAATGAGAAAGAAAAAAGGGCAGACGCAATAATAAAAGCGCGAGAGCAGCGAACGGAGGAGAGAGGAGGCTGACCTAACGCAGCAACAGCAGCCCAGAGAAAACGCACCACTTTTGCTCTGTTTGCTTTGCCGCTGCCTATGGGCTTCATAGGTGGCGAACAATGAGAGCTGACGATCAAGCTGATAGACCCGACGCGCGTCGGCCTCCTCTCCTTATTTTCCCTCCCCTTTTCGCAATCGCGCATCTGCGCCGGAGACTCGCCCGATTGGTTGCCTTGGGTCACGTGCCGTCATTCGGCCGCGCGTATCCTCGCCCTCTTTCGGCACGCTCTCGCCGCTGGTAATCACCCTCTCCCTAATCGGACACCGTGCGCTGCTGCGCCTTGACAGCGAAACAACGGCCAAAGATGAGCAAAAACGCGGCAAAAGCGTCACAAAAGAGGGAACGGGACCGCCGCCATGTTGGGTGCATGACTCACCAGCCGTCTGCGCATGAAACTTTGTTGCCAGCCGCTTTGCTTTTCCGCGGAGAGCACTTTGGAACAGGCCCTCGTAAACTTGAATATTCTCTCGGCGCGAGGAGATTTGAAATAAGGAGAGGGAAGTGTGTGTGAGATAAATGATAACTCATGAGTCAGTTTCGTCGTGTATAGGAAGTGTGTACTTGTTTATTAACAACAAAACATAAGGCGTTGAAAGACGTAGTCTGGCCGTATCATACACGCGAGCAAAGTGTGCGCCCCTGTTGATGGGGGTGTTGCGTAAGGGCCCCTGCATGCTCCGAAACGTCGCTGGATGGACACGAGAAAATGCGTGCGCGATAAAGTGGTGTCCCTTGCTCGACATTCTCCGTGCAGCCACATTCGGGGAAACTGGGGGATGCGATATACTTTGTGCGTCCGAAACGCACTGTCGCGGTGGCTATACAGCCAACTCCTTGTCTGCGTACGTGTCCACTCCGCCGTTGTTGCGGCCTATTTAGCTGCACGTATATGCACCAACGGTTGCCAAAGAGAATATACTGACCGCCACGTCTGCAATGGTGACGCGCACAGCTTTTCTGACAATCGGCTGCTCAGCGACTGTTTACAGCGTGGATGCCATTGCTGAAGTACGCTGGTTGACCCCCTCGTTGTGTTTCATTACACTACTTCTGCGAAGAATTTTTTTTTTTGACACATTAGCTCTCTAATGTAATTCTTGATTGTTATTTCTTTTTCTATTTGTTTCACTGCGTCGTCGTTTCTATGTTTGTAACCTGCCTACGCATTTTAGCGTGGTATCTGGTTGACCCCCTCGTTGTGTTTCATTACACTACTTCTGCTAAGAATTTTTTTTTTGACACATTAGCTCTCTGATGTAATTCTTGATTGTTATTTCTTTTTCTATTTGTTTCACTGCGTCGTCGTTTCTATGTTTGTAACCTGCCTACGCATTTTATTGTGGTATCTGGTTGACCCCCTCGTTGTGTTTCATTACACTACTTCTGCTAAGAATTTTTTTTTGACACAATAGCTCTCTAATGTAATTCTTGATTGTTATTTCTTTTTCTATTTGTTTCACTGCGTCGTCGTTTCTATGTTTGTAACCTGCCTACGCATTTTAGCGTGGTAGCATGTAGCACGCGCATGTAGCACGCATGTCTAGTTTATCGGGCATATGACTGATATATTCGCCGGTCTTATACGATCAACAAATCTGAATAAATTACTGCGTAGTAGTATAGTATACTGACAAGCGACATGATGTGCTGTGAACAGCAGTTAGAGTGCGCATGTCCTCTGTTTCCGCATCTTTGCTTATATACACTATTCAAATCCTTTTCATCGCCGGCAAACTGTAAAGCAGCAAACCGAATATTTGTGCTAGTTAACCCTCCCCATCGTTTACTTTCTTTCTGTCCTTGACCAACGTCCATTTCTCTTCGGTTATGTGCAATAAACGGGTATACTTGGATTAATTCACGATCACGCGATGCATTGCGTTTCCCTGGACCTCACTTCCTTTCAAGGCATGGACTACTGGGGCATGCGAAATTACATCAAATTACGCGGTTTAGTTTTCGAAAGCAGCATAACGACTGTGATTACAACTGCACTACGTCAGTCGAATGTATACGCAGGCCCTGCGATGGCGAAATTCATATAAGGTCGCCCTTGACTGTAATACCTGTAAGTTATTCCTTCTGTACTAGACAACCATGTAGTTATTTGGTGTGTACACATTATATGCCCACGAAGTCTACTTCTTTATCTGAATATTAGCCGAAATAGAATGTATAGCGACTGTGTAACCCTGACACAATTCCGAAGCGCTGTAACCATCTACCTCCAAGAATTATTCCCGCCATATTATATACTTCATCGCCCCTTGCGCTGTCCTGAGCGTTCTTCAATGTTTGTTATGAATATATATAGCCTCCGAGATTCGGTGCCGTATACAAATAAGCAGTGTACAAGAATACAAGCGCACACTTTTTCTGTGGCGATTTTATATGTCAAGTACGGCGCCCCTTATGAAGATATCTCGCATGAAAAAAAAAAAAAAAAAAAAGAAAGCCCGCTGCCATCACTTCAGAAAGGAGAACTATATATGCTGGAACTGTCCGAGAAAAAGGGGGACTTTCCTTCTCAGGGAAGTCAGCGCAATGCCTCTGAGGCAGCTTCCAACGAGCGGCGACCTGACCTCCTGGGCTCTTTTGTCGCAGGCAGTGTCTGCAAATCCCGCTCGAGTCGGAAGGTGGGGGGGTTCGCGCTAGCGTGTGGGCTGCTATCTCTCTCTGCGATCAGCTGGCCAGCCGACTGGCGCCAAGGGCAACAGCGGCAGCACTCCACCTTTGGCAGCAACGGAAGCGAGGAGCTAATCCATCGCGGAAAGGAGCGGGGAGGCTGTCCTTCTCCACTCGAGGTTCGGGCCCCGCCGTCCGGATCCGTCACGGAGCGCCCCCCCCCCCCCCCTTTTTTTTTTTTTTTCCCCCTTCTTCGTCCGAGGAGCGAGCCGGAAACGGTCAGGTCTGAGTAAGATGATGGATGGCGGGCCGTCAGGTGAAGACACGCGTGCGCGCGAAAATCTCGGCGACCGGGACTGTGGCAACGGGTTGCCTGTGATCCGCACACGGCCGAAGCCCAGCGCGCGCGCCATCTGCTATATACGCTGCCGCTCGAGAACCAAAGCCGATGGTATAGAGGCTTGGCAGCCCTGCTTTGTTCGACGCTCTGTGAGAGCATAATGAGTGGCCTCCCGCGGAGCCCTGGCGTGACCTCGAACGCCGAGCGACAGGCTTCGCTCTTGCGTCGTGGACTGTGCCTGGTGACTCGGCCCGTGACAGGGATGCTGCGCAATCCTCATCTGTAGGGAGCCGGGGCGCAGTGCTCAAGTCGCACAGCGTGACTCGCGGGCGTAGTCCTTACATCGACGAAACATGAATGGTTCTGTAGAAGTTCTCGAACCATCCAAAAGACGCTCCTTTCGCGAAAGTTGCACGACAACTCCGGGAAGAGCGCGCGTTTACAAATGGTAAAGACTCCCGGATAATGTCACGTCGTCGTGCCATGAAACAGTGATGCACGCATACACTGCACGCTTCGCGGAATCGTGATTTCGAAAACTGCGCTGCTCTAAAAAAAGGACAAGGGCTGTCGTTGGGAACCGCGAAGACTGCTTTGTTTACAATTCACCCAAAAGCCTATAACGTTGTGAATGACAACCTTCCGAGTTTCGAAAGCTTCACCGGAGACACCGTTTAATTTGCTTTATACGACGAAGAGAGCAGAGCGGATGTCTTCGTATGCCAGCGATATACCGGCTTCTGGAACAAATAAATAACTACATAAATAAATAATAGATAGACGGAAATCGCGGCCTTGTGTCCAAGTCATATAAGTGTAATGTAGTGGCAGACAAACTGTTGTGTTCACGTGTTTGTGTGTGTGTCTGTGTGTGCGCGCGCGCATCTGTTGACGCCTCAGCTGGCCGCCTGCACCACATCGCACTATCGCTACTACCACGTGTTCATCGTTATCTATTCTACCACTAAGCTGCCTATAAGTACGCTTGCGCTTTTGAATAAAAGTGCTTTTTTAGTTCTGCTGACTACGTTAATACCTTTCTGGTCCTGCGCTGCTATGTGCACCCCATGACTATGCTACACAAACGAAATCAAAAGGGACGGTATCAAGACAAGAGACCATGCTCGTCCCCTTCCGTGTCAGAATAATGTCACTTAATCGGTTCGAGATGATCGATATACCTTTATTATTTTTTTTTCGCATCTTCCCAAGAGGCCTCTTTCACCACGGACTTCCCAGTGTTCCGTGATGCTACTCTATTCAGAGCGTGCCAAGTGTCCGGAAAGTGCGGTGGACTCCATTTCGCGTACACGTTGTAGCCGTGCTCAAATCTCGATAGCACACACGTGGGACGGCGCAAGTTATACTTTCTGCGCGCCGACAAAGAGAAACCTCCTCGGACATCTTGAGAGCCGCTTCCCACGGCGACGCGCAAGAGGCAGGAAATAATCGTACTACCGATGAGGAAGCCGACAGAGCCTTCGTCGCGCTGATGGCAGGAAGAGAGGGCGGTTCAGGGGTGGTCACAAATCCAGCCCGGCTTTGTCCTCCTTCGAACGGGTCCCGCACAACACCCTTTGTGGGCGCGCACGGGGAGAAAAAAAGTCGCGTCGCTTCTCTTTTGCTGCGCCGCCAAGACGATGCGCGTCGCATGTTGTACATGCGCAGCTGTTTCTAGTGCTGGTGAGCACTGATGGTGGTACCGAGGAGGTTTAAAAAAACTTAAAAAAGCTTCTTGTGGTACCATTGTGCGTGCGTGGAATCGACCGAACAAGAGCCGCAACGGTCTAGGTTTGTTCCCTGCGGGGCCACGCAGTGGGAGAGGCGTGTTGCCAGCGGTGCGTCTCTTTCGGTCGTCTAAATGGTGGTGGACTGTCGACACGAATTTCGCTCAGTTCGAAAACTTGACCCTTGTTTGTTTGTTTGTTTATTTGTTTGTTTGTTCGCACGAATTATTCTTCTCCATCTTCCTCTACTTTAATCGCGGGGCCAAAAAAGAAAAAAAAAATGTGCTGTGTGACTTGCGAATGTTATCTTCGTCTCTGCAGCGTAACAGCGTTTGTCTCAAAGGTAGTTTACTGCCTAACGCCTCCAAGATGTGTCCCTAAATTGTAAACGAGAGAAGCAAAAAAAAAAAAAAAAACTCGCCTCGTAATGAGCTGCAATGCTTGTTTCGTTTGGGTGACTGCTGTTATGACGGTTTAGCTCATTTTATAACGCTAACCGCACAGTGCGCGTTCGGTGTGGTCTAGTGACCGAAAATTGCAGCGCCATGGATTTCCAGATAGTCGAGCTAGTGATATGCGTATTTCTTCCGACACGTTTAATCAGCCGCGGCTATGTAGCGGGCCGCGCTTAACATTCCAAACGAAGATATGACACATTCGCCTTTCGGAGCAGCAATGTCACATGTAGCCCGAATGTTTCTTTCGTCGATAGTACGTACACTTAATACGTGTCCCACGTGCAGTATAACTATATAATAAACGTGGCAGTCAATCTGCACTTACTGGTGCTTGCGAGCGAAGAGTCAGGCTACCAACCACCATCGCAGGCAACGCGATTCATTCCATCCTACGGCTATCTCTGCAGTGTTGCCAGAACATTCACTCTTGAGATGACATTGAAGTTCATTCTTTTACATCAGCTCTATGTTTAATTAACATGACGGAGTACTTCTCTAAATAAAAACTCGGCTGCCGTTTTACTTCGTAACAATAGATCTGGGGCCGAATTCGCAGAACTTCGCTTTCGTCAGTGCTTTTTGCCTTTGGCCAGCGGGCTTCGCTAGTGATATGTCCAGCATCACGATTGGATGAAATTTTCTCTTACGAACATTTTTGTCCTAAGTTGTTTTTGTGAATACAGGCCCTGTATATGCCATGCTGCGAAAATATAGTTTCGAAAGCACTTTCTCCGACTTAAGTGACCCTTTGTTTCTTTCTTTAAAAAAAAATAAAATCTAAATACGCGGACGTCCTTCTGTTACGTTGCTGTCAGAATGCGACCAGCAGCATCAGACCCCAGCAAAATCTGGCCAGCAAAGTCTGGCCAGCAAAATCAGACGTGTGTCTTTAGCAGAACGTCATTACCACCTAGCCACCGCAGCACGCTGTCGTGAACATATTGCACTGTTTCTATGCTTAAGTCATATACGTAAACATATCAGAGAACAGTCGCGTAACCTCTTACGTCGTTCGGCTTCCCCCATCGCGAATTTTCTTCTCTCCAGCAAGAAGCCCGACGGACACAAGCACACGCATTTCGGGCCAGCATGAGCTAATAAACGTAGAATGACTGCGACAAAGTATTAAGGGTGCATGCACCGTGTAGCATCCAACGGGAGGTGAAATGCGGGGGATTGAGAACAGAATAGAGCGGAAAGGAGAGGCCACCGTCTCGAAATACATGGAATCAGACAAGCAGAAACAGAAAAACGTCCTGTTCGGAACGTTGGGGGGAACGGAAAAGGATAGTACAAATACGACATATAGAGGAAAGAAGGAAATGAGTGCTGAATACGCTGACGTCTTTCGGACTGCACCGTCGCACAAGCCTCAGGAGGCATCTTCAAGAGGCATGGAAAGCCTTTCAGGACAACGGATATAGGTGGGCGAGTTGGTTTGGGATCATAATCATCCTCACGAAGCACAGAAAGCCTTCACTGCCTTGCGGGCCGACGAGCGGCGAAGACACGGGTTTTCTAGCTGCACGATGATCCAGTTGTCGTAAAGCGTTAGGAAGTGTTTGTCGAGATATGAGTACTCAAACCCTAAAGCGCCAAGACGGCGTAAACCTGTCTCCCATCTCCACATTATAGAAAAATCCGCTGGGCGACGTCCGATGGAAATATAACAATGAAATCCACTACCTACAGCACTTATACTGTAGCAATGGAAGCGGACGCCGTAAAGAGAAGCGGCGAGACTGTATGTGAGTTCAAAAGCGAAGACACGCAGACCAAGAGGTCTTATACGACGGCTAACGGCATCGGGACGGAAGAAAAGCGACGACAGCCGGCCCGCACGCTGGAGGGGATGATGGCGGACAAACCCTCTCCACTTCTCGCCTCCAACGCACTTCACGCACCTTTCATTTGGTTGCCACCGGCCTTCAGCGACAGCTGAAGAAGAGCGAGCTGCTCGTCTCGAGGAGGTCCGACGATGCTCCGTCGACCGCGCAACGTCAGGATTGTCCTGGATACGCGAGTGCGACGGTGACAGACGGCAGGCAGGACCGGAGGTTCTTGCGCCGATATAGTACACGCCTTCGTCATCAGCTGCGTCTCGCGCGCAGTGACGAGACGCGGAGATTCATATGCAAATCAGCTACGAAATGGCCTCGAACAATGGCGAACGGGCGCGCAGCCACGGCTCCTCGGCGATGTGCAGTGTGTAACATACGGTGCGCGCGTGCGCGCACCGCGGCGCGGAACGGACGCCGACTGCCGCGCATAATCGCGCTACTCGCGAAGATGGAATGGCATCATCTCCTGGCCGCCCGGCCACCGAAGCAAGCCCTAAAAGGAGCACCCGCTGACAAGCAGGCTCTTTGCCCGCTATAGATTCGGTTAACAATGGAGGCTCTTTATTTCTGTTTTTTTTTTTTTTTCCAACAGAGGGAGGTCACGTCGCTTCTGCGGGGTCGCTGAGCTTGAGCGCGGCTCTGCGTGCTCTATGGCCACTCCCTTTGTCAAACAAAAAGAGCACGTGAAAGAAAGACAAAAAAAAAACAAATAAAGGAAGAAGGGAATGAAAATGCATACATATGCGCTGCCACTCCGCTACACGTCTTAACGTCAACGATTATATGCCGGACCTCGGGAACGGGAGCAAAGCCAACGAAAGCTGTTGATCAACGGAAGATTTTCTCATATATGGGTCACAGGTACGGGATGAAATACTCCGGACAGCCCCGAGAGCGAGAAACAACTATATAGTATAACACCAGCCGTTAAAATGTAGATACGAAACAGCTGAATGCATGGGGAGCCGAATTTGCTTCGTTATAGAAATTGTATGCTCCGTTATAAATATTTTCCATCCTTACTTCCCGCAATGTCACTCGATTCTGAATGCCCAGCACCGTCAGAGAACTGCAAGACTAAAGGGAGCTTTCGGTCGAAGAAGTCCGTCATTGTATTCTTCTGAATATTCTTTAAAGGCCCGCCGCCGTTACCTTCAGCGCAGCCCCGGCGACATCGTGCGCGCCGAAGAAACGAGGCAATAAACCGCTTCCAGAGCCGCCGCGCGGGCGACTTAGAAAGTCTGTGTATCTCGCAAACATTCGAGCGGTCAGTGTCCGTGTTTTCGCTGTTCACTCCCATCAACGCTGCGTTCAATGTCTCCGCCGGTCAGTCGTTCTGTTGTCACTCTGTCGGCATATCGGCAAAGGAAAAGTGATGCGGCCGTCGCGACAGCGTGGGGATTTCTTGATTTCGGGCGAAGCCCGTGAGAGAAGAAGATGCATGTGAAAAAGACAAGCCGACCAGTTCTTCATATATGTATATATTCGGGAACAACAACGACGACGACAATAGTTGCGGAGAGCAGGATAGGAAAGAGTCCACCGGACCTTCATCGCAAGCTAGGACGATTTCACGGCGACAGCCATTACGCATAGTCGCATAATCGTTTGGTGTGGTTTGCGTTCATTTATCTCTAAATTCATCTGACATTAAAGGTTGTCTTGTCATCGGCTGCCGAAAAGTTAACATCCAATCACGTGCAGCGCACGTATACCCGCATATCCGTGACATGCTCCACAAGTGACTCTGTTATCGTTACCTATAGTGCACGATAAGCGTGTCACCGCATTGTTGTCATGACCTGTCAGTGATGTTAGTCGTATATTCGTACCCTTGTCATGCCAATTTTGGTACATATATACCACGACCCTCACATCCGATTTTTGTTACTATGTACACCGACGACGCCGGCCACTTTTTGCTTCTATAATGAAGCACTCGAGGCTTTCGCCTTAATATATAGTGGACCGAGGTCATCATCTGGTGTTAGTTATTTAGCCCCGGTCCACTAAATATTTTTGGTGCGAAGGAAGGCAAACGTGTGCATCATACTGTTCTTCACTGAGTAGACATCGTCGTAGCGCGCTGTCTTCGCAAGTTTCGAAGTCGCGCACGGTTAACCCGCAGCGACTGACCGTCCCCGCCATGTCACTTTAGCAAGCCTATAGTGGATCAGCGATGCAAGAAGCCGCTTCCACTGCGAGTAACTTCTTCAGAATTGATGCTGCAGCTATATATACTCGACGTCCACGACTCACACAAGTGACTGTCACAGAGAAGGCGAGCCTGTTTATGGAAATTATCCAAGCAGTAACGAGAAACGACTCGAAACAGAAACGTGAAATGATTAAAAACTGGCAGTTTAATGAAAAACCTAGTGAAGAGCAAGACTAGTGCAGAAACTTGTGGAGCCGGACGTTCTTAAAGAAAGCTTTCAGAGCCCTCAACAATGTTAGTTTTTTTTTTCTTTTTTTGCGTTCAAATTGTGAACACGCACAAGCTCAAACACACGCCGTTATATCTTGATGCCCCTAGAAATGGTACGGCTTGCCACTGCTTTTAAGAGCGAGACAGCATTGTATTGCGAGCAATGGCTCTTGTGCGTTCGAAGCAAGCACTATACATAAACAAAGATGGGATGCGGTGCTGCGCTATCGATACAAATCCGGATCTCCCCTCGAACATTATACCCGTAGAAAGGTCATCTGTTAGTTACTCGTATAGTATAGCGGCGAAAGCTCCCCTCCCCTCGCAGACAGCGGTGGTCAGGGGTTCTGCGAAGACGTTCGATGGGAAGTTGGGTTCACAGCCCCAACGAAGCTGCAGATCTTCTGCAATGTCTGGAGTTTGTTGCGAGTGGTAGAAAAGGAACAATTAAGAAAACTCGGCATGGGCAGAACTATCAGTAGTCATGACTTATGTAACATGAGCGAGAGCATTAAGTACTCCCTCATGTCTATACGCACGTAGCTGCATGAACAGCTCATGTCCGTGCCATTCCCGACGAGGACATCGTCGAGTGCCCTTTACAGCAACTTGCACGGCCCGCCATTTGTAGCGAGAACTCGGGAGTGATCAAAGGTATCATTTGTATGTTTGGTACTGTATATTTGGTGTCGTGTAGCTTACTCCGCATAGTACCTGTCAAAATTGATGATCTCTAGATAAATGCGTCGGTGGATCTTTACCGTATCATTTTGATGCCGGTAGGTCGTATACCATATCAAAGTCACAGATGCATCGCTTGTGACTTTGATACGGTATATTTGGCCCATCGCATAGCTTACTACTTCATATACCTGTCAAAATTGATTAATGTCTAAATTGAATGCTGTGCCTGCCGCCTAACGCTCGGTGCCTTTGCCGCCGGAGGGCCCGCGTGCAGGGGCAACGGCTGACGCGGCCCTGTGGCTCCCTAAGCCTGAACTCCGGCGGCGTCCGTACTCCTGTGAGATACACCGCCACCGCAATGCATCGGTGGGCACAGTGGAGCTTCCGTGTCCATCATTGAGAGGAATCGACTTGACATCGGTCGTTCGCAAGCTGGTAAAAACAATACGTCGTCACAACTTAACCCCTTTCTACTATTACAAACCTTCACTGTTATCATTATTTCGTCACGTTGTAAACTTGGCCGATTCGTCGGAGCAGTCCGCCAGGCAGCATGGTGTCCAAGTGCGCTCATAGCTAACGAGAGCTGGCCAGCGGAACCGAAAAGGACGGTACGAAGGGGGGATAGCCGAGGCGGTGAGATAGTGGATAGGGAGGGCGCTTGCTTCTGCAACCCATAAATGAGTACGGCGCAGCCGTCGTCTGGGAGAGGGGGACTGTAATTTGGAAGAGAGCGGAAAGGAGAGGCCACCTTCTCGGGGTGAGTATGACGCTGAGCCGTGCTCTCGCAACGGACGGCAGAAGACGGCTCCGCATTTACTCTTTTTCCTCTCTCCGAATAATCACCTCAGAGACGAGCACCCACACCACCGAGTGCCAGGTCGGGGTACCTTTCCTTTCATTAGAGGAACCTGTGGGTGTCCTGAGGCACAATGGATGCCGAACCCGGTGCCTTGATCACAGCCGCGGTTGACCACAGCACTTGAGCACAGCCGCGGTTTGATAAGGCAGCACGCAGCGCGCAAAGTGTACAGGCTCATGGAAAAAAGTTCATTCCAACAGAGTCCGCTGGTGTTTATTCAACGCCAAACTGTGAAGTGTTCACTGCTACAGTGCCTTTACCTTTTTCTTTTTTTTCCTCGGAACAACTATGTCAAGAGCATGCCCTACTTTCTTTCCATCTTGAGGGCTTGAAATAACCATGCAAGGGGAAAAAAAAAAAGCGGGGGGGGGGGGGGAGGGTTGAAGGGCGGGGGAGGTTATTGGACAAAGTACAGGCTTTTTCCGCCCGCCCCCAACGTTATTTTCTTTTCATCTTTTTGTTCCGCGAGCAAAGCGACTCCCCCTCCAAGGTGAACCTGACTGCCAAAGCATCCCCGTTCCACTGCGCTCATTTCCGGGTTCAATCCGGTTGACCCGCAGCGCAGGTTTCACTGAAGACGCGGGGTCGCGGCCCCCTCGTGTCAGAACCAAAGGGACCCGAGAGAGAGAGCTCGGCATAACACGCTCGCACCCCTCCCCCTTTCCCGGGACTTGGTACACGCAGTTCCCACTCCAGAGTTCCCCGCCACCAAGCCCCCTCCGCGTCTCAAAACTCGCCATTGAAATAAACCGACCGCAGCCAATTAAACGGAGGCGCGGCTCCTGGCGACGACTCTTCTTCGCCGCGTGGCGTCGTCGGGCGGGGCTCCGAGGTGGGGGAGCCGGACGGCCGGTGTGCGGTTCGCACCCGGCGGCAGCCGCGGGTCTTCCTTTCCTTATTAACGCATGGCAGGGCAATCGCCGCCGGTCGATGGGGCGCTCCCTCCTTGGAGAAGCAGTGGTGGTGCTTGCGCGGGACGCCCCCGCCGCCGGGCTCGAGTGGGGAGGAGGGGAGGGGGGGGTGGCTGCTGGCCCGCACGTCCGAGTGTCTCGCCGTAATAGCAATAAAAAGCACCCCCGCCGTCAGGGACGCCCGGCGATGGAGGGCCACGGCGGCGACCGCCACGCCGGAGGAGCGAACGGGGAGCGAAAAAGAAAACCGCGCGCTCTCGGTGAGCGAAGAATGAAAAAAAAAAGGAGGCCGCCCCCGCAAGGAAGAAAGAGTGGCCGCGCGCGCCCGGCACGCTGGGGTCGGGGCCGAAGGGCGGAAGCTTCCCAAGTGCAAGGTCGAACGTCGACGCGTCGGCCCCGACGCAAGGCCGTCGTCGGCGCTGAAACAAAAGACGCCCCGGACGAAGCTCCCCTTTCGCCGGTCTCTCTCGTCGGCTCCTCTTCGCGAGGAAAAAAAAAAAAAGAAGGGGCGGCACTGGTCGACGCTCACGGTGTCGAATGTGCCGCTCTTTTGCTTCCGTCAACCCGGCAGCTTCGGTGAAAGTAAGACCACGATGGATAACTCCTGCGCATTCTCTTCTTTTAACGGAGATACCCACGAGTACGGTGAGTGAGTGACCACCAAGCTGGACAACGCCCGTGTGCTCCAGACTTGGTGCGGCAGACGCTCGCTTAATTACGGCCCTCGACGACACGCCTTTAGGTGTGCTTGTCCAATCAGTGCCACATACCTTGAACAACTTTACAAGGCGACGCGCACAACCACCGTTGCAGCAGCAGAATGTCGTGTCCTTCTGCTTCCGAGGTCGCGGGTTCGACTCCTGACCCGCCACCCACTTGTCCCCGCAGACGTAACAAATGAACAGCAGTCATGCATGCTTGTTTGATCTCAGAAGTAGACGCTACGCCACGCACGGTTGCCCCCGGGCCACGTCACTTTCTTCACTCTCCACGCGTGCTTCTTAGCTCAAGCAAGCACACGACAGTTGTTGCTGAATATCAACTTGAAATATTTGCGTAATGCCGTTGTAAACGAGACGAAGAACATATTTCGTATATTATAGCGCCGCATTGCTTGCGCTCCGTGTATTTAGATTGTGCTTCAAGTTCCATTGTCACTGTATAAAGTCGATCTTGGCATATCCTCGGGAGCATACCGCAAGCTTCTAATCGCACTTGAGTAACCACGCTTCGTTTGTTCTGAATTATAATCACGGCACCTTGTTTCCTCGAGTGCAGATGTGTACTTTTCTATAGCGTTTGGAACTCTTCAATGCCTACCTGCCCCCTTTCGCCGCGCTTCGTGAAGAGCGGTGACCGGGTTCCTCCTGTCCTTACGTCGTAATTAGTCGCGATACCATTATAACAGGCTAATGCCAAAACTGGCTAAAATATATGTAATGCCGGCTACAGTATAGCTCTATGATGGTAAAACGTCGGTTTATATAGAATACCCGCTGTTGTAGCGGTAACATTGTCTTCATTCAATCTAAATTAATTGATGCTCTCGCATACACGGAGACAACCCGCATATGCATGCACATTTACAAGAATCCGAGTTGGTTCTGCCTGGCCTTTTTGGTCGTTCAACTACACAGCAGACGGTTCATGAAGCAACATGTTTCTGTGCATGTCCGCTTTTAGTACGAAGCTCATCGTGTGCCACATCGCAAAGTATTGTGCACTGCCTGCTCTTGTCAGTTTTGCATTGCTGCTTGTGAAAGCCGCAGAAATGCGTATATACGCCTTAGCACAGCCTCCTAACAAGTGCTTCCGTATAGGTCACTGCTCTCAGTTTTCTGTGATGAGCGGAAAGCCATCGCGAGGGAAGACCACAAATGTCGCTATCCACATGTTGGCCCCGTTCTCCGCTATAACGTTGCGGACAAGGTGCTGCTGCACGAGGAAAAAAAAAGAAGAAAATATAGGCGGCGAGATAGGTGAAGATAGCAGCGATGCCTTTGTTTACGGGCAAAAACGGAAGCAGCTGTTCAGCGACTGTAAAAGAAAGTTGCGGAGGGCGCTCTGAAAACGACCGTCTGCTGAGCCACGGAAGCGGTCCTGTGCAGCAGCGGCACATTACAGCTGTGGCTTTTGCAACCCGAGACCTCGCCCGGAGCCATGCTTTCGCCGCTTCGACCCAGCTTGTTACATCGTGTATTTGGAAACCAAAGTCAGGTTGCCGTCTTTTCTTTTTTTTTTTCTTGCCCATCCTTTTCTGTCTTTCGTGATTACATCTCTTGGGCGCACCACCTTTGTAATCGTGTTTCGACCGGCAACATGCGACGGCGCCATGCGTAACCACGAAGATCTCACCTGCGCCACACATACGTCGTGTCACCATGTTTTCGCCGCTGCGATCCAGCTTGTTGCCACTTGTGTTTGGAAAAAGTTCTTCCGTTTTTGTTCCCACTCTCCTTGTTTGTTGTTTTTGTATTTCTTTTTTTTTAGGAGCGAAGCTCCTTAGGGTGTGGGTCGTTCCCTCCTCTGTAGTAGTATGTATGTAGTAGTATCTATGTAGCCACCTCGCGCCGCCGGGAGGCTCGCGCTCGCCCTCGGCGCGTGCCTCCCGGCGCGCGAGCTCTCTCACTCTTCCATCTGCTGTCTTGTGTGAGAGAGAGAGAGAGAGAGAGAGACAGACAGAGAGAGCGAAAGGCGCGCGTTGACCATGGAAACTCTCTTCGATGAACGCGCTACCTGCTCGCAAAGAAGGAGAACGCGCCCTCACCCGCGAGAGACAACGTTGGCGCAGTCAGCGTCTTCTAGCGAGTTTCATGATTGAGAAATACCGACTGCTCGCGTTGGAGAACCGTTCACCGGCCACCCATATATATATATATATATATATATATATATATATATATATATATATATATATATATATATATATATATGCACTGGATCTTGATTTGCAAGTGCCGGTGGGAGATTTCAGTTGTGCGTAGTTGAACCATAAGGATTCGTATCGTGCGCGTTAACTAAATTAATCCGGAACGCGGCATGATCTACGATGAACCTCCGGAGCTTCGCCCACTCATCATCATTCACTCCGTGGATATGCGTGGATTTTTGACATTCCTATAAGTTCTTGTAACCGTTTTCGACTTGCATGGGCCGATAACACAGACCACACAGAAATCACGTCGCCCGAAAGGAAGGTGTAACCAAACTTCTACATCGCGCCCTTCCTCCACGTCCATATGCAGGCTAATTCAAACCCTGCCCAAAACAACACAGATGGTGCGCAGTCCAGAGATTACCGGAGTTTTGCATAGAAGGTTCGCAAAGCAAATTAAAGTGGGTGGCATAGCAAAAAAAAAAAAAAAAACGAACAAAGAAAGCAGGCGGCACGTGACTTCAGTGTCCTGTTGTTGCATAGCTCTGTCTTTGGGAAAGGCAGCTCTTGAGGCGCTACATTTTCCCATAATGCCCGTGAAAGTGATTCAAGAAACAAACCAAAAGAAAGTGTGCACGTGGGACAGCGTGAACCCGCAGATATAAAATGCACGCATTAACTGGAACGAGACCGTGTAATAAAGGGGGAAAGAAAAATAAAGGAGGCAGCGAGATACATGTAGCGCCGACGACGCGTTATCATTTCCTTTTTTTTTTTTTTAGTTCGTAGTTTGTTTTGCACTCCCCGCGCTGCTCGCAATTACGTGTGCATCAGCTATAGCGAAACGACTTAATAACCCTCATATAACAAAGCCTGGCAGCGACTGGCTACCGCGCGCGTGCAAGTATGTCGGATTAGCACGATGGAAATAGCACAAATAGAACATATAGTACACGCATAACCACAAACCATACCGCACTATATCCTCAAAGCCTTTCCGCGCTTGTTGTGATGGGTCGCCGCACTCGGACCTCGACTTTCTTTCCTGGTAATGTAACGAGAAAACAAGCGTGCGTTTGGTCTGTACGTTTCCTTGCGACGGCCTTGCGATGATGACGTCGACTGGCATATAGCTTTTAAGTCTACAGCATCTGTATACTCCGAGGTTAACAAACTCTCGCGTCGCTTTTGACAAGGTCAGCGAGCCCAGCAAATGAAACTTGTTTTGGTGTGGCAAGCGTCATATGCACTTAGAGGGACTTGTTTTCGATGCCATTCGTTGCTTTTCAAACCCCGTAGCTCCTATATAACGCCTTGAAGTGACGTTTGGAGACAAGCATTAACGAAACGCTATACCTGCGTCTGTGCTTCTTCGCGCCGCATTGATTCAAGGTGTAGGCTCGGAACACGTGACGAAGAATATAAGGCTTGCTGCTCTCTTCTCTGCACACAGGCCACGTTCGCAATCACGATGCCCTCTCCGTGGTGCCGCCGGACCACTTTTCGTTTTCTACATCGCGTGATCTTGGCGCGCTTGAACAACGCGATGGTTTCGAAAGATTTTGTTCCGAGAGGTTGCGACAGCTGCGCGCGACGGCAGATAGGCTAGCACAAGAGCGGCGCTGTCGGCTTTGACGAAACATCGACGATTGCATCGGGATCACTATTTAGATTACTGTATATATTTATTCTTGCGAAGCTTTAGGTATGCACTTTGGAAGATCGGAAGAGTTGCGTTGCTTAAGCGCTCCCGGCTTATTATTACTTATATGCTCAGTTACGCTATATTCGTGTCAAATCCGTGACTTGATTATGAGACGCAAGGGAGTCTGGCTTAAGTTCGATCACTTCCTGCGATATACTTTGAAAGAACCCCCGTGCGCCTAGATCTTTCAGAACGCGCTGTCATTATTACCTTTTCTATATACTGTATACTGCTGCCGTGTGTGACGCGGTCAAGGCAAACGAATTCCGAATGAATTATTGATTGATTTCTGGGGTCTTGCGTCCCAAAACCACGACATGATTATGAGAAACGCCGTAGTGGAGGGCTCGCGAAATTTCGACCACGTGGGGTTCTTTAACGTGCACTGGCATCGCACGGGCCTCAACGTTTCGCCTCCATCGAAATGCAGCCTCCGCGGCCGGGATTCGATCCCGCGACCTTTTGACCAGCAGCCGGGTGCCATAGCCACTATAGACTTCATTGTCTGAGAGTGATCGCCGTTCCTAAATTATTGCCATATAACAAGCGTAACGCATTAGCAATATGACATTACAGAATGAAAAATTCGATCGAGACGCCGTGCGCAGAAGAAATTCTGCATAGATTATCTTTTTGGGAACAACTTGCGTAACATCGTTCTGCTGTCATTTCGGGAGTATATATATCTCCGAGAGTTATGAAATTCTGATGCAATACGTGAGCCGAATTCCTTCGGTGTCTATACCTGTTGGGTCCAAACACACACGAATAATGACCGCGAATATGTTTAGCAGTGTTTGCCCACTTGAGCCACGCATAATGCGCACGGGCGCTGGCAGTACATGGGAACTGAACTTTCGGAGAGATTGAGCGCTTGGTGCGTTCGCTGCCAGGTCTGTTCACGCACTGCTATGGCCTATAATGGTATTGACCACCGCTCGTCACGATGACATGAGATATTGGTGGGAATGAATAGTATATATATGTAGGATGGAACCGATAGTGCTGTGCCAGCATCTTGGGCGAGTTGGTATACGCTTCACCATCAAACAGCGCACACAGACGAAGCCATCATTAACACCATGTCGGCAGAACTTCAAAAGATATAATGACTGCGTAGCCATACTATGCTATGCGGCAGTATTATCTAAAGTTGTTCTTAGTTACCCAAACTTGCATTATTAAGCACGAGAGGCAATAACAAATGTTGCCGCGAAAAGGAAGAATGCACCTTAAGGTAGTAAAGATAGGAAACATGCTGGGAACTTGACTTGAAACCGAGTTAACGCAGTCACACGCACAGTGCGCATTTTTGTTTTCGTCCAGTGGCTTTCTAAATTATTTGCCAGCTACACACGCTTCTCTTCCTATATTCCGATTACGCCAGAGGTGCGTGACATGCCAGTTGTTTTCCGAAAGGCTTTCCGCGCAGCTAGTGCGGCCAGCGAAGTGACAGCCGAGGGAAGAGAATGTGACAAGGAAAACAAGAGAGAAGGCGACGGGAGCTTGAAAGGACGACGGGGGAGCGGCCGACGCCGCTGCCAAACTCGTCTCGGCCAGGTCGAGCTCTTCGACCAGCGGAACCAGTGGTAACCACCGGCGGCATAACAGCAGCGTGTCTGGCGGAAACAAGAATCAATAAAGAAAAAAAAGAAAAGGAGAGAGACTATTGGGAACAGGTTTCTTTCCTGCGGCCGCTTTTCCCCCCTCCTTTGCATCCCCTTCTCCTCTTCCAGCGGCATAATCGGGAGTTCCTCGCGCGCTTTCGTCTGCGTTTGAAAGGAAAGTCGCCCTCGCCGCCTCTGTCGTACGTTTGCACGAATGTGTGCGCGCCCAACTGAACCTACCCGACCGCCGGGCAGCATCGCGGCTTATCTTCTGTGCGGCTGTGACAAAGAGGCCTCGGGGAGCACGAGGATAAGCCGGCCGTACAATAAGGCCCCCGGCGGGGCATGCCGTCGATTCCGCATCAATTCGACAGAAATAGGAGAGTGTCGGCGGTGCGACGCCGACCGCGAGGACGTGGGCATTCGCTTGGTCGGTATCGCTTATCACGTCACGCCGTGTCATAAAAACATGTTCCGTGAAGACATTGTGCATTGCGCTGCGGATTTATTAAGGCCATGCCGGCGATGAGTTCACACCGCGGTACGACTTGGCGCGCACTGAACCATCCTCGCCAAACTAGTGGCACGCGGTGCCACTAGTTTGGCGAGGATGAACTGATCCCGATGCGCCCGTTGCGATTTTCGCCGGCTGACGAACCGACTCGGCGATGGTTCCAGTGGGGTGGCTACCGTTCGAAGACGGCGAAAGTGGTGGGGTCAAGGAAGAAGGGACGGTGCGAAGAACCACGCGACACGCAGAAAACCAGTAGGGCGCCCTCTGACCGCGAGTACGCGAACCGCTTTTTTGGCGGCGGGGGTCGCGAGGTCTCTCGCTCACTCGAGAGGGAAGACGCGGGGAGAGGGGGCCGATGCCTCCTCCTCGACCCCTGTTGTTTGGCGGCGGCGCCCGAAGCGCGCGCGGGGCAAGCGAGTGAGCGCGCGGCACACAAGGCACCCTTCTCTCTCACGTGCTGGAGTAGGACGGGGGGCACAGACACACACACCAAGCTGCCGGTCGCCTTCCGTTCGCCAGTTGCCTCCTTTGTTGCCCCGACTTCGCTGCCGGCCCACTGTGGACACGCGTGTGCGATAGCGTGGTTAGGGGCACGGCGTGCTCTGCCGCCGCCGCGGCGGCTTGACGCGTCCCGGGACGTCCTGCCCTTGCCGTTGGAAGCCACGCGGCCGCGATGGCGGACGCCGGCCAGTTCCCCGGCGGATAGCTCTCTGACGCAGGTGAGTGAACATGCTGCCCTGCCGGTCGCTGTCAATGCGGGCCATCGGGTGCAGGGACGCTGTTTATGCGCGCAGTGTTGTTGTCGTGCTTTGATTCTCGCGCTTGCAGCTTGTCGGTGGCGCGAAACGTGCCTCTTTGTTTCTCTTTCGCGGAGAACTGACATCAACCATCGTCTACGCAACGGGAACGAAAGAGGCACGTCTCGCACGGGAAGCCGATCGTACGCGTACCGTGACTCGATGTGCAATGTCATCAGTGCGAGATCTGAACGCTCGACGATCATCCTGCGTGTGCGATCCTACGTGCGCGGCATGCAAAAAAACTCCAATGCAAGTGGACTCTGAAGAGCATTGCTTGTGAACGCGAGAATTTGTTTTTACTGCCGCACTGTGCGTCCTGCTCGCGGACGTGGCTGAGTTGTTCCGCTTCTCATGTTAGTGTCTTGAGCGACAACGGTATCTAGCTTGTCTAGATTTGTTATCGGGGAGGGCGAACTGGCTTGCGAGAGCTCTTCTGCCGCGTCTATGCTTACGTGGTATACGCACTGCGGGTGCCTTTGCCTGAAGTAGCGTATCCAGTGAACTCCTGTACAGCCGTCATGACTCCGATTGGCGGGCAATAGTTGTGAAATTGATGCCTCTACGGTGTTACGCCTTCGATGAAAGCAAGTTCAAGTCAGGATGGTTCACCGATCGCATGGAGCCTTCTAGATTTAATTTGTCCCATAAAAAAAGAAAAACGCTGATTCTTTATCATTTATGCATTATGTGTTAGCCTCACACGATGATTCAGCTCTGGAACGAGATCGAGGAAAACTGAGCGCTTGATCACAACACTGCGTGATCGCCGCGACCTAGCGTGAGGCCATACCCTCTTAAATTTAGTTTTTAAGGAAGTGCCGGTAACTCCTCATGGCAGTTAATGCGAGAGCTGCTCTCGAATCACTGTTTCACTGAAATTAAATCCGACGATCCCTCATGTAATACCCCATAGTTGGGTTGGGGCCTTTGCGCTACGTTAAGTAATTGACCTTATGCAAAATATCTGTAAGGTGGCTTTCGCTCAAGGAATGTTTTGCAACCAAGAGCTGTCGTCCACAGATTGTTTTCCTGCTCTAAGCGCGTTGACACCTGCACATTCCAACGAAGGTACACATGGAACGTAAAAGCTTCTCAAAAAATTTTCTGGGGAGTGCGCCGTCCCATAGTGAGTTCTACGATGTACGAAGATTGGGGCCGAAGCAGAGAAAGAAAGAAAAAACAGGGACAGATGCTGAGTGGCATGAATGGTCGAGGTTTTTTGGTTGGAAAATACATTTCATCACGCACGCGCAGTAACGTTTTTGCAATACCGACGTTACTATCCATAGCCTCAAGACATGTGAGATGGCCGTCGAGAGTAGTAATGTTTCCCATGGTCACCATCTGGCAATACGATAATATTAGGAAGCGGTTTCGCGGCACAGAATCCAAGTATTTCGTACTCACTAGTATTTCTTTGACTATCATTTTTTTTTTTTTTTTTGCGTCCGTTTTCAATGAGAGGCCAACAGAAGCGACTGCTGTTGCCGGCCCATTCTTGCAACTTGAAATTCGACAGCCCCGCGGTGTTAGACGCAGCTGCCCTTCGCAGACAAGCGAGTGTACGGTTCGTGTAGGCACGAGTTCTCTTTCTTTAACGTTAAAAGAATTATGCTCGCATTCCGGCTAGTGAACATGCCTAGCACTTATAAAAGCTTTAGCAAAGGCGCGAACAGTGCTGGTATTGGACGCGCTCGGCAGATCACGCGTGGAAGAGCGCACCTGCGTGTCGGTCGCGCACTTTGGCGGCGTCCTTCCAAGTTTTCCGTGAAATATGCGGCACAATGAAAGAGTGAGACACATTTCCTGCCCGCGCACTTCCTTCCCTAGGCGTACCTCGCGGAAGGTAGGAGTACACAAGTGTTATTTTTTTTTTCGTTCTTTTTTTCAACTGCCTGATCTTTGACAGTTTACAGAACATCCTCTCTGTGTCGATCTGTTTACCTTCACAAGAAAGCGAACATGTGACAAATGCTCCGGGTGGCGACATACTCACGAGGAAAGAAAACAAACAAGCTTAGGTAATGAGTTGCGTCTCGGAAGAATCGATGCCATACAGCGAGCTGCATTCAGCAGCCGATGGTGACAACGAGTTGGGGGAGGAGGGTTGCCTTGTTGACACTTCGCAAAAATGTGCACGTTGGCTTTCCGGCCACTCTGCTTTTCCACCAAAAACTCGTTTTACAGATCGCTTTTCTGCTCCGAGTGCTTTCACCGCTGTCTGCGCATTCCAGCGAAGGCGCACGGGCTGCGCAAATGCTTTACGAACATTTTCCTGGGAGTCTGTGGGTTCTACTAACGTACCACTACCACGGACGCTACATAGTCGAGCACTAGTGGCCGGTAGAACACGTACAGAGAGAGAAAGGCGGAAGGCAGGGACGAGTGTTGAATGGAAGGGATAGTTCGTTCCACTAGTTCCGTAGTAGAGGTTGTTTGGTTGCGAAACATGCTCGGGGGCTCGCGCATGCGCAGTGACATTTGTGGAAAGTGCCAATCGCGAACGCATAAACAATCCCCGCCTTTCCGAACTGCTCGGCGGATAGCGCCCCCTGGCGAACGTATCCTCGCGGAGAGCAGTCTTTCGGAGCCATCTCACCGTGTACCTTCTTGACGTCTGGCGGCAGGTGTTTCGCCCGAGAGCGAGGGAGTCGGGTCAGCCGACTTGGCAGCAGCCGAGGGCCAGCGCCGCCGTGGTGCACTGCCAAAACGCTGCATTTAGACGACCATTTTTACACTCGCCAAGGTCGTTCCTAAACCGGCGCTGCACCGACTCTCTCATCTCGGCGTGCTCATCCCTGCGCCCTCTGTCTACTGCTGGGCATTGAAAAGTGAAAGCATATATATATATATATATATATATATATATATATATATATATATATATATATATATATATATATATTGTGTGTGTGTTTTCGATGACGGATTCTGCTAATCGATGCAGGCTCATTATTGCCGCTGGTACTTACTCGATATAAAACATGCTCGTTTATAGTTATAGAGCACTCACTATCGATATACGGTATTGTTTGCGGCACCACCGCTGAAATGCGCGCGCTGTTGCCACCACGCTTGTAAAGGTTACCGCTTGTAAAGGGTACCGCGAGGGCCACATAGACAGAAATTGCCGCGCGCAACAGTTGATGGCGAGTTTCCGACAGTGCGTCCGGTTGTATGTCGCGGAGGCGCGTTTATTTCTGCGGTGGTGGCAGTAGTTGGCCGACTTTTGGGTTTATCCGTTAGCGCAGATTGCGGAGATAAGGAACCTAGTCAGACAACGCTTTCGAGCATTTCGAAAAATTTTTACTTCTCCCCCCTGTCGTAAGCGGAACCACTCGAATATATTTACGAATGCGCGAAACTAAAAAGAAACATTAACGACTTATCGTATGCTTTCAGTGCCGTTAGTCAGTTCCGATCTGTACTGCGCACGTGGTGAATGCGGGTTCGGTTGGCGCAACAGGGCGCACACTCGTTTGCCGTCCCATTCACAGTGGCGCCGAAATGCACGTAGAGCAGCGTTGATAGCATCGCCACAGCACGCGGCGATACAGCCGAGCGTCGTCGAGCCGGATCCAGTCCTGCCGAGTGCGTCATAAAGACGCAACGAAACATTACCTTCAGTTCATTACGTTATCATTTTTTTTTCGGACGCATTATTTAGCCCGGCCTGAGAGTTACTTGAAAGCGAGAAAAAAAAAAAAAACAGAATTGGTGCGAGGGCGTCTCTGTAACGATGCGAATGCTATGTCCGCCTCTGCCGCCAAACTTTGTTCTGAGAAACACTTCTGCCTGCCTCCCTCCCTCCCTCCTTGGTAACCTGGCGTAGCAACATTCTTCTGCACGTGGATGCAGACTGGAACGGCTTCTGCTGTAGCCCGCCAAGAGAAAATGAACACAAGTGTCGATTTGAGAAGTGTGAAAATGCTGTATCGTTTGTGTGTGACTCGGCAAAGCCAGTTCTTTCTCCCTCGCTGCGCGATTTTTCTCGCTTTCCTTCGGCTGCGGTTGGCTACGCACACATCGCAGGCACACACCAACCTTTTGTGGTTTCTGAGCAGCGCGTCTCTTCGTTTGTTTGGCCTTCCACTACCCGATCGTGTTTTCCCTCTGTCGAATTTCCTTTGTCGCCACGCGTCTTAGCCCGTGTTTGGGGGTCATTATTCTGACGTATGCACAAACTACTTTAGAAATGAAGACAACTTAAACGGCGCGTTCCGATCGACGGTTCGTTTAATTCGCCGCTGACTAAACGTACTAAGCGATGCCTCGAATGATTTTGCGTTCTCGTGAATTTGCATGGATGATGAATCCTGCGACGCTCTTTCAGTGTGCTTTTAAATGCCTTTCGATTGAGGCAACTTATTAGAAACGTTGATTGATTTCTGGGGTTTTACGTCCCAAAACCAGCTATGATGAAGAGAGACGCCGTAGTGGAGGGCTCCGGAAATTTTGTCTACCTTGGGATCTTTAGCATGCACTCACAACGCACAGCACACGGGCCTCAGCACTTTGCCTCCATCGAAATGCAGCAGCTGTGGCCGGGAGCCGAGTACCATAGCCCCTAGACAACCGTAGCGGGCTCGTTAGAGGTGAACTAGCCTCGCAGTTTCGTTTAGCTAGTTTAAACTTTCCTTGCTATGCTACACTTTATTTACGCCAACGTCTCCGTCCTCAGGCGGCTTTATACTGTTCGCCAGCGAGTGACGATTGGTTCTTGGAAGAAGAAGAGATTTGTTTGTCACGAACGTTTGATGAAATCGCCGTTCTACGGTGGTAGTGGGGTACCGCTGGTGGAGACGCGCGACAAAAGAGTCGCGATGGGCGAGATGGTACGTGGGCTCATACTATAGTCGGATGCAACTCAAGTCTGCGCCCCTAAAACCGCCAGCCACTGTACCCCCCCAAAGCTTCAAACAGTTCCTTCTTTGAACTTTCCATGTTACCAAAATAAAGCGAGGGTGGCAACAATAAAGGATAAATGCATACATTTTTGTCTTCATTCAGATATTAGAATGGGACATGGAAATTATAATTCTTTATTGAGCTCAAATGAAGCGCTTGCAATGCAAAGGCCCGGCGCGCCACAAGCGCAGCCACCCGAGTTTTTCAACACGGTTCAGTGAAGTTTCACGCGTAAAGCGGGCTCGGAAGCGAACTGTACCGCGGCCTTTTGCAGATGGGAACGCTGGGACCGCACGCATTTTTGCCCATGCTACTCGAGCACCTCGTGGCTTATGCCGATGAAAAGACTCGAGAACAACAGATGCTCCGCAGGTATACCGAAGGCATAAACAAGCGCCATTTTGAAAAGGTCACATGAGGACGATTTAGTTTGCTTCCGTGATTGGCTGGCGGAGTAACACCGACGCGCGCGGTCCCTCGGCCCTTGTTGCCAACTGCTGTTTTTTAAGTTGTATCCTACTGTAGAAGGAAGCCACTAAAACATGAAAAAAAAAGAAAAAAAAACATAAGAGAGAAAAGCGACGACAGCGAAACAGAGGTGGGCTGCTCCATGTCGCAGTCTGCTTTCCGCCACAGAAGTTTTCTTTTTTTTTTTCCTTTTTTTTTACAAATTTTACGGCTTCCTTGTAATACGACACCAAACAAGTGTGGTACATAATCCGTCTCGAATTTATAGCTAATATGAACAGAGGCCTGTTTGAGAGTGAACGGCGTAGAGACGAGGTTCCGTGGTAGCATTACACTGTAACGGAAACGTTGTGTACCATCAAGTCCACTTTTTGCGCCGTTTTTTGTCAAAGTGCCCCGCCACGGTGGTCTAGTGGCTCCGGCACTCGGCTGCCGATCCGTAGGTCGCGGGATCGAACCACGGCCCTGGCGGCCGCATTTTGATGGAGGCGAAATGTTGACGCCCGTGTGCTGTGCGATGTCAGTGCACGTTAAAGAACCCCAGGTGGTCGAAATTTCCGGAAACCTCCACTACGGCGCCTCTCGTTGTCATAGCGTGGTTTTGGAATGGAGAACCCCAGAAGTTAGTATTACAAGTTACTTCCCCCACCAGTTAGCCCACATTCAAAACGTTCTCGTGGAAACCTGCTCCTCTTGTTCTTTCTTTCTTTCTTTCTTTTTTTCTTCCTTTCTTTTTAGCGCTGTTTGGCTAACTTGAGCTACCTTGACTGTATCTATACGTATAGCTAAGTCTAGTTGCCTACGTTTCGGCGCTTTCGTGTTTGTCTCGTTCGCTTGGCGCATACCAAAATTGGAAACATAGGGTATCATTGTATAACGGAAATGAATGATTGATCTAACATCACAAAAATGATGTAGTTGTCATGTATGTCACGATTAACGATCGCTTGTGACTCATACCCGCTGTGCTTGGCCCGGATTATGCGAGTACGTGTGTTGTAATAAAAATGTGTGTTCTCAAGTAGTGTTCTCGTAAAATTTAAATAGACAAAGTTTCATGAGAGCACACCTTGTCTTGTTTTAAGGAGTACTGTCACGATTTTGCGACAGCGCAAAATATACATTTTTCCTTTTCTGGTCACGTATTGTTAACGCCCTCTGCACACGGAAGCCAGCAAACACGTACAAAATAGTTTGGTTTCGTCGCCCAGCACTGTACTGTATGCCAATATTGTAGGCCGGCAGGTCACCCGATGATGCCAACGCGATGGGCACAAACCCGACGATGATGAACACACACCAGCGATGAAGAAGATACGCAGAACGCATGGTGATGATGGTAAAATACAGATGATGATGACGCGCTTAATAAACACCCACAATATATTCATTGCGTTGCGAGGCACCATGATACTCGTTTTGGGGTTCTCTACCTCAATGATTTCATTTACAGCAACAATACGACAATGCCAAAAATCCGTGCAAGTTAGTACTCCTTTAAGCAAGAGGAAGCCATACCGTTTGTCGTAGCTTCAGACTGAACTGCAGACATGACAAGCGGACCGGCACAGAAAAGCCTCAACCTACCCACGATATAGGGGAGTCCGAGTAGGAATGTAACCCGGGGCACCGAGGTGACAAGCACGCACGCTCGTCTACGGCCGCACAAATTGTACATTAGCATATCGTAAATAACCCTATCGCATCATCATTTACGATGACGGTGCGTGTGCTCAATTTATACACAGACATTGATCCTAATCGTAGCAGTTGGCTGAATGTTAAACAGTTTCGGCATAGACAAATTCCTAGCTGATTGCTTCGCATGCCATCGATTCTCACAATGCCTGGGATCCACCGCTTTTTTTTTTTTTTCACCCCTGATGAAAAGGCCGGCGGTGTAATGCTTACGTGGATTCGTTGCGACGGCAACTATTAATAAACAAACAAACAAACAAAACAGAACATGTACGGGGTGTGCGAATGCTAGTAGCCAGCGACCGACACGAACGCTGTTTGAGCGAAGCGTCCGATATTTTGATAGTGATTGCTCTGAGAGCTGTGTTGAAAAAGCGATTCGTTCGTAATTGCCTATCGGTCGGCCCGCCTTCATACGTGGTCTGGCCGGGGCTTGCTCTCGCGAACAATTTTACCGTAAGAGCAGTTTGTAGAATAGTGCGGCATCCGAACTCCTCCTTCCCCCTCCGGCTGACGCGCAAATTCCCTAACGGCCACCGCAATAGCCCTCTCTGTCTGACGTGGGGGTCGGCAGCCCACCTCTCTCCGAGAACGCGCGGGGAAGCGGTCAGTGGCGCGTCCCTCCTTCCAGGGGCTCCGGGCGCGCGCTAACCCGATCAGCGCGCGCCTCGGGGCACCGCTGATTGCCGCGCGCGCGCTGGAGACGTGCCTTGCATGGGAGACGGCTCTCCATACAGTAGAAGGCCGCTGAGTCACGCTGTCTGAGGGCAGACAGCTGTGCGAGTGACCCGTGCCGTGCTAACGTGGACGCTGGCGACTCGCGTCCGTTTCGACGTGTGTTTTTGTGATTTAGGAGCTGCGGTGATCGAGGCTAGAACCTGTGGGACGAGACGTCCCGCGTGGTGGTGGCAACGCGGTTGGGCATTTTCGTCAACAGCGTAGAAGCACCACGTACAACGTGGACGCACCGCTAGTCAGTGGTAGCTCGAGCCACAGACCTTAGGGCGCCAGTTACACTTAAGATATGGAGTGAACGTTAGCGCAGACTACAAGGGCGTGAACTACAGCGCGATGGGCTCTTTACATCCGTTCTGACGTCTCAGTTGTGTCCACCGTGCGGTGTGGGAAAGCAGTCGTTGCTGGCTGGCTTCGATAAACACGGCCGTGCACGCTAGGGCAGCAGCGTATCATTGCGAGCATCTCCGAGCGATCTTTCGGCTCATAGTACATAATCGAAGGTTCCCGTCACCTCTCGGAACGCGGCCGGCTTCCCGCGGTCAGTGGCGGCGCCGCCATCTGCGTGCCGCTGACACGCATATCCGCGCTGCATGGCGTGCGCCGCCGCCGCCGTCGAGTTCATGGACGGACGCGGCCCGGTCATCACGAAGCGGTGCCGGCGCAGCCATTGGGCCGTTCGTGACCGAGCAGACCTTCAGCGGCCAGACACGCCGCATAGCAGCGTGCATCCGCCTTCGCTCGCAGACCCATTACGAGGGGAGCCTGCACGGCGCGCTGCCGCCATCTTTGTTCGCTCGCTTGTCTTTCTTTGTCTCGGGCTCCAGTGGTAGTAGTAATCGAATCAGAGCTCCTCACCGGCGCGAGCTGGCCACCCCGTTGGTGGCTCGTCAGGCTGGGCTCCGTCTGCGGGGATACTTTTTGACGGCCCGGCTACTGCGCCGGACGGCAGCGGAAGAAGAATATAGGGTTTCAATCGGATCATGGGCAACCGACAAAATACGGGATCTTTGGTGTGAGGAAGTGTCAACGTTCTGCAAAGACAGCCTCTTGACAGCCCTGAGAAGGCAGCCTCTTGCGCTCGTCAATGTGTTACGCAGGCGGGCAGGTTCGTTCCGAAACACGACAATCGCATGTGCCCCTCCTCCGACGGCGCAGTCTTCATCTTGTTTTGGCCTGTGAGAAAGGACAAATGAAAGGCTACCACTCCTCCGTATAGTCGCACGCACAGTCCTTCGTGTGTCAACATACCGATGACGGCTTTTTCCGTGCGCGGCGCAATTCATTGGCGCAGTTACGATAGCAGTGCTATACATTTACGAGGTTCCCCTGACGAAGAGCAGAAGCGATCGGCAGCAGTGAACTAACGGGTGGGTTTTCTACTATATACCTGCGGGTTCCAATGCCCGTAGGAGCCCGCCGCGTCTCCCCGCGCTCGTGGCGCATCCGGCGATGGCCAACTGCGCTCTCTCCTCCACTCGGTTCGGCAGCGTGACTCACCTCGTGTCTGATGCGAGCACGCGTGGCATATTCAGGCTCCACCCCGTTCGGCTCCCGCCCCACAGTCTGGAAGCGTGGCATAGCTGTCTGACGCGGTGAAAAATGACGCGTAATTCCAAATTCTGTTGCCCGCATCTTCTACCCTTGCCCACCCCGACCATCGCTCTTGCTTCTCCTTGCTGTCGCTCCGTTTTCATCGGTTGCATTTTGGGAGCGACTGGGTTATATCGTGTACTTTTGCCTCTTTCTCCATCTAACTTCGCTGCCCCCGGCCGTCGGCAACGCTTGAGGCCCTCTCGCTAATGCCGTCTCGCGATCGACGGTGTCGCCGTCGGCCTTAGAGCGAGCAGCACGCCCCTTTCGAGTCGGTTGTGCTGCGGGAAAATTTGTCAGGCCGTTGTATAGTTGGTTGCCGCGTGAGTTTGACAGCCCCCGAAGTTCGACCGAAGAGTGCTGCGAAAATTGTTGATGGAACCAAGCGGCAGCCGAATCACAGTTTTTAAGAATAAGCCCGCCTCTTCTCTCGCTAACATTGGGTTCGTTTCTTTCTTTTTTTTTTTTTTCTCCGCAGCAGCCGCTGTGTGCTTTCTTTCCTGTTGCAACCGTGTCCCGAAACAGCGGTATCAGACATCATTTTCGCATTTGTTGCTGTCAGAGAAGCGCGTAGTTCCCTCCCCCACTCCCTCCGCCAGCCCCACAGACATCGACCAAACGTTTTCCGAATGACGCCACGGCACTGAACCATTCTGCGCGAGTCGTCGCCTGCGCTCTTAAGGGCCGTCGCTGCTTCTCCTTGACCGCTTAGCTGGGATGCAGGACCAGAAGTGAAGCATGAAACAGAAAAATAAATAAATAAATAAAAATTAAAGAAAAGAGAGAGCTCTGGTGCGCCAGCTGATTGTTCTCACTACACACGTGTTTCTGTGTCGGTACAGTGCCTGGTACGATGCGCATTCTTTGGTGTTCAAGTTACTCCCGTGCTTGTCAGTAAAATGCCCATTCTAAACATGCTGTGCGCACTGCTGCGTCCAATAGTCGTCCAATAACGCTAGTGTCGAAATTTACAGGGAATGGTTTATGCGCTCTAGCTTCAACTATGCTTGTTGAAGGCACCTAGAGATGAGTTACGCTTATTGTGCGCTGATTGGAATCGCTGGCAGTACTGTGTGTGTTGTCTGGGGATGCGAGGAGACCATTGACCACCTGTTGTGCCGCTGTCTACAATTTGGGGAACATAGGCTGTCTATGACCGAGTCGTTCAAGAAGCTCGAAGATAGTCCTCTAAGTGAAGAGATAATCTTGGAGTACCGTCCTCACCGACCATTGGCTCAGAAGGCAGTGAAAGCTCTTTTGGGCTATCTGAAAACACCTGGGCTTACCGAACCCCTGTGACACTAATAGGACTGTTCTGTAAGCATTCCCCCTCCGTCTTTCCTTTTTTTTCTTTTCCCCTTCTCCCATCCCCCAGTGTAGGGTAGCCAACCGGTCTCCTCACTGATTAACATCCCTGCCTTCCCTTCCTTATTTCTCTCTCTCTCTCTCTCTTTCTCTAGAGATGAGTTATTACTGGCAAAATATGAGGCTTCCATACACGTTGCGATAGAATGAAAAATGATAGGCGTTACATTAAGAGATAGAAAGACAGCCGAGTGGGTCAACAGACGGGAGTCGCCGACATAATAACCGATATTAAGAAGAAAAAAATGGACATGGGCAGGCCACGTGATGAGAAGGCTAAATAACCGATGGACAGAACGACGGAATGGATACCAAGAGAGGGTAAACGTAGCCGCGGACGACAAAGAGTAATATGGGGGGGGGGACGAAATCAAGAAATTCGCAGGCGTCAAATGGAATCAGCTCGCGCAGGACAGGCAAGAATGGAGAGGATTGGCAGAGGCCTTCGTCCTGCAGTGGATATAAGATGGGATGATGATGATGATACATGTTGCAGTACTTCTCACGTTTGCTTTTGTCATGCCAGATGAGGTGGCGGCTTGTAACCATTTTGTTAGCTTGCCCAGGCCGCGTTATCAAGCAATAACCGAATGCGCAAACATCCTCTACCATATCTGGTACGTGCTCTCGTGATGTGCGCCCGTCTGCAATGTGTTGCGTACTTGACAGCGGGCTTCTTATGGCGTTGCAGGTCCACGTCGACTGCGTCGCTTTCATTGCTGTACACATAGCATGCCCCGTGTTGTCCACTGCACGCCGATGTAGCGCAGCGTAATCGCGCCGTTCTGCTTCACTTGCACCGCATCTGGTGGGGAGAGAAAAAAAAAAGAAAAGCGGTCGGTCCGGCTTTTCTGCGAACGTTTTTGTGCACTGCAATGGACTATGACCGCGAGGTGCGAAGGCTCATTTGTCTTGTCCCGCGAGATGTGTGGCGCGAAAGAAAGCGAGCGCGCAACTCTTCTTCAGGTGCGAGGAGGCGGCGCGATGCTTGTTCCTTCTCGCCGGGTGACCTTGCCCGCGGCGGGAGGTCTGTGACATTCCTCGCATCATTGTGGCCGCAGCTGCAAGGCCGGGCCCACGTGAAGCCCGTCGGGAGGGGGGAGGGGAGGTTTCGGGCGGCGCCGGTCCTGGCCCCCAAAAGCTTGCGCGTCCTCCCGGCGGCAGCCCAGAATGACCCGTTGCCACGGTTACCACCAAGAGCGCGAGGCACGGCCCGTTTCCCGTTCTCTGCTCGACTTGCGTTGCGCCCCGCGGCGAGGGCGCGCCCTCTTGGAGGAACAGCGGTCTCGTGTGTCTCCGCCGTTGCGATGAGGACGTCCTGTGGCCCTTCTTTGCCCCCTTCCTGCTGCTGTTGTGGGGGCCGGATGGCGATGCCCGCGCTGCCTTTTGTGCCCATCGCCCGAGATCTCTCCCCCCTTTGGCGATGCGAGCGCAGGATTCCAGAGGTGCATTCGACTGCTTCGCAAGAAGCCGAAGCTATGGGCTTCCCAAATTTGACCGAAATTTCCGTGAAGAAACTTCAGTAGCTTGTACAAATGGACTCGTGTATTTCCACTCCCACACTCCCAGGAACAAGTAGGGTTACGCTCAATTTGATTTATGGCGTTTAACGTCCCAAAACCACGGTACGATTATGAAAGACGCCGTAGTGTAGGACCCAGGAAACCTGGGGTTCACAGTACACTGGCCTCAACTGCTCTCAATTTCATTTAAATAGTATGCGTTTTATCGACAAGCAATATCCCAGTATTGCTCACAGAATCAAGAATGGATGTCAACGCTGATAGAGGTCGAGGCCGGTCTTAGAGGAACGCCTCAAAACCGAGTGCAAAAGGCAACGATAGCAGCTCAGCGGGAAAAGTGGTCATAAATGTGGGAAACTAGTTCGCATATAGTTGTAACGGAACAGGCACATTCATAGTCAGTCAGTCACTGCGAGCTCCATCGTTGCGCACGAGGAAAGTACTCATATTCCCGCGGGTGTGAGCACCGCCTACTTCGACTTGCGTTCGCTAATCTTCAGGAAACAGCGCGAATGGAACAAACAGAACACAAAGGCAGAAGGGAAACACGCAGCTTGCGTTCGCTGTTGCCTCAGCGAGAAGGCGTCGTTCATTTGCCATAGCTCTACAAGTCTAATCGAAACAAAAGCCCGACGCAAGACTGTAGTTGTGCCCCAGTTCCTTGTGTCGCCGGATACCGGTCGTTAACCATATGCGATAAACAGGATTCGACGCATTATCTTTCCAATCATGGCGACCTCGCGTTCGGCGTTAACGATAGCCGTGCGCCAACGGCGTCCTCTTTTCATTCAAAATGTGAGAGCCACCGCTTGGGACGTTCTCTGTTATTTATCGGCGAAAAACGTACCTCTTTCCTCCTCATGTGTGCCTCGGCTGATCTTTATTTTTGCTGCCAGGATCGCGCATTTAATGCGGTGGCGCTGGTTTCGGCGTAAACAAGGTCTTTAACAAGGTACGCGAGCGATGTAACGTCTGCGAAGAAAACAAAACAAGCTTGCTTCTTCAAGATAAACAAACGCGTGACAGTATATATGTGGGGAAGAGAAGAAGAAGAAAGAAAAGAAAAGCCAGTGGAGAGATAAACAACTGAGAAACGCAGGGCGCAGGTAAAAAAGCTGCTGCTGCCAGAAAGCAGCGGTCAGAACGGCGGTAAACTGGCGCGCTGTACCGCCGGTGCGGGTTATTTTTCTTTCTCCGGGTTTATTTAGTCTGCCTCTCACTCGGGCGTTGGTTCCCCCCTCGCCACTTTGCAGATGCTGGCCCGCCTGGACTAACCGTGGCATGTCGGGAACAGTTGACGCGTTCGCGACGGTCGTAAGTTGTGAATGAGCGACGACGCTCACGATTCGTGCTCGATGGGTCCTGCCAATACGACCCCACCCTCCCCCCCACGCTTGCCCTAAATGATGGTCGAAAGATGCACAAGCTCTGCGGTAGAGAGCATATATGCATTTGCACTGTTTGTGCGGAGCGCAAGTTCCGGCTGTCGGACATTGGGAATGTGAAATGTATACCCACAAATGGAACGCCCCCTATCTCTCTCTGTGAGCTCCATCTCTTCACGCGCGACTTCTTCCCGGGTCTGGTTGACCTCTTCGAAGGACGGAGTTCAGATACGACACGTTGTTGCCACTCTGGTGGCGTCGTGGCAGCGGCGCCTCCACTCCCCTTGATGTTTACGGTGCAAGGAAGACAGATAGTTGAGCACAATGCGTTGGCGGGCTAATTTGTGTGAATCCGTAGTACTGTCTTAGCGCAAAACGACGGGACAAGGCGTTACTCTCAAGTGGCATCGTGAATCGCGTCACTCCACCACAAACTTCAACAACGCTGCGCTCTCACGATACATAATCCAGAAAAATAAATTCGGTGCTGTACAGAACGATGCACTGCGATCCCGATGACTGTATAAAGAACGGTTCCGATAATTACCGGGTGGTGTCTCACGAGAATTATCGGAAACTTTTTTTCATAGTCCTTGGGATTGCTATGCATTAGATCTCTCCTTCTTTAACCTTGTATAGTACTGATCTTTTTTTTTTTTTTCTGGATCACGAGAGCGCTCTGTTGACGAAGTGCGTGGTGGTTGCTGTGCATGGTGTACACTGAACATGGTCTTCTGTATCTGCCCTGCATGAAAAGTTGGAGTGACGCAATAAACGACGCCAGTTGAAAGCAGCGCCTTGTCCCGTCGTCTGTCCTGTGTTGTCGTTTTGCACTAAGTATTATGGAGTAAGGAGACGCATACACTCGGAGTATAGGAGAAGCGAGACTTTGTACAAAACCGAACCGAAGATAGCGAGGATATATCGAGGAATTAACAAACGCAGCTTCACGATGGCTGGCAAAAGACCGACAGGGTGGCCGGAACCGACGCTTCGTTAACAGCGGGCGCCTACCTGCTAAAAGGAACGCTAAATTGAAACAATGACTAGGCTTGGACCGGTAAATTATCCCTTGAGAACACTGCCGTGGTTAATTTAACATTCGTAGGTTTATTAAGAAAACAGAAAATGAAGGTTAAAGCTTGAGTTTCTTCTTAAATCGTTACACATGGTTGTTTTGCATGATGTGACGGATTTCAAAGAATTTTTTTTTTTTCGCATTTTCGCCACATTGACACGACAAAATTTTCTGAATCCTGGTGTGTAATTGTTCTGGACCCTCTAGAACACAATGCGGTCTCTTTTTGCCGATGAAGAACTATGTAGGCCGTCAAAACCTATGACGTCACGGCTGCGGGAAGGTCAGTGCGATGTCGCCACCTCTGTTTTCTTTTTGCGCTTTCTCGCTTACCAGGCGTCGTCGCGCGGCAAGTGGGGTGCTTTTGGTACAGTAAGAGAACAATGTATACTTGATTGATTGATTTGTGGGGTTTAACGTCCCAAAACCAGCCCTGATTATGAGAGACGCCGTAGTGGAGGTCTCCTGAAATTTCGACCACCTGGGGTTCTTTAACGTGCACTGACATCGCACAGCACACGGGCCTCAACATTTCGCTTCCATCGAAATGCAGCCGCTGCGGCCGGGATTCGACCCCGCGACCCTCGGATCGGCAGCCGAGTGCCATAACCACTAGACCACCGTGGCGGGGCGCATCCTAGTGGTGTTTCTCTTCGCTTGATAATGCTATTGAGAACATCGGCGTGCCTCTTCCTACCGTTAGTCTACTGAATAGAAACAAGAAATAGAGTAATACATACTGGGGTGTTTGCATATCATTATGAGGCAAGCAGTAAAGTTATCACCGGGGTTCTTTAAATGCAGTATCCGCGGTACTCGGACGTTTGTTGCATTACGCCCGCACGGGAATGTGGCCACCGAAACCAGATTTGGATCTACACTGTGAGCGTTCAGATGCAGTTCAACTCGTGTTAGTCAGCCGGTGTGTCTTGCGATTCTTCTCTCTCACTTCTTCCGGTGACTAAGTGAGCGTGTTTGCTTGTCATACAATGAAAGAGAAGTAAATAACCAAGAGAAGAAAACGCTGGCATGACTGTTCAACTATCGCTCGTTTACTGTGCATGAATGGATACCACTAGTACACATTGCTGTCGTTGAATGATGCCGCTATTCACCTATAGATGCTTTGGTTGGTGTCCCATTGTTTCAACCTGTTTCAACCCTGAAAAGAAATAAGAAACGCGTTGTGAACACAGCTTTACCTCTGTCGTTAGTACCCTAGCAAGGCAGCAACTGTGTCGTGTTGGAATATTCGCGCATGCGCAATGTCCTCTCTACCTCCGGGATATAACGGTGCAAGTATAGAACTGTAACAGGCATGGTTGGCCAAAACGTTCTCTTGCGGATAGAACCTGACCGACGGAATGTGGACGCCGCGGCAAGAGCTGCCTGCTGCTAAACCCGTCCACCTTTCGATCCACCACCGCCACATTGAGAAGTTCTTGCACAAATGCTCCAAGAAAGGCGAGGCGGAATCGTGTCCTTGGACGGTCCTCGTTTCCGAATGTGGCGCGTGTATTCCTCTCGATGTGTGTCGTATCACATTGTCGGGGGATGCCTCCCTCAGGTGTGTCTCCGCATGTCGGGGCGCATCCACCATATCCACCACCTCCCTCGCCCGCATTTCGTGCCTTCTCCCACGATTCTCTCTCTCTCTCACCCGTATTTCCACGCGCTTCCGCCCGACGCGCGCATCTGCACAGCGTTGGAGGAGACAGGGGACAGAAAGCGAGATCGAGTTTCAGTTGGAGAACGTCTCGTCGGCACGCATTCTCTTCATTTTTTATGCTTTCGCCTAGAGCGTCCTTAAAAGAGACCAAAAAAGAGAAGGGAATCTAGAAGGAATCTGGCGAAGATGTTTATCCACCGCGCCAGTGAAGCCACGCCGTCGTTTGGGTGCCGTCTCTGTCTCCGTCGTTTATTATCATTCTTTTTTTTTTTTATCCGTTCAAAATGCGTGTTTTTCTTTCCCCCCTCTCGAGCTCTTCTTCTTGACTTCCGGTTGCCGACATCACCGCCTGTCTGTCTGCTGTCTCTTCGGTGGCCCTCGCTGGCAGTTCGGGAGGTGCGCTGGCCTCGCTTTACTTCGGTTGGCCTTTATTTTTTTTTAATCTTTGCTTCGTGTTTTCGCCTCTGCCAGGAGGGTGCAAGTACTCGCTGCTCTTTTGGCTGTCCTAATGCTCGCGTTGGGGTTCTGCCGCGGGGCGCCGGCGAGCCGGAAGAGCCCCACCTCCTCTCCGCCGCTGCGCCCCCCCCCCCCCCCCCCCCCTGCCCGATCGGGCGGAATTTCGTGAAAGCAGAGTCGCGCGAAGAAGGAACGACGACCACCACCACCATATGGCACATGTTGGCTCCGTCGCGATAACGGATTCGCTCTTGTGCGTTGCGTCGGCGCCACCGCGCTGCTGCTGCTGCTGCTGCCTGTCGCTCGCTCTCGGAGACTGTTCCCATCGGAACTCGCCGAGCGAAATGGAGCTGCTCCAGCTTCGCCCGCTACCTTGGTGCCCAAATTTCCGACGCCCACCATTCCTTCGCGGTTGCTTAGGCGATACTCATTTTTTCCTTTTAATGGGTGTTACGTAGGGGGGGAGGGAGGTTGTTATCTGTTAGCTCTCGTCTACGTTGGCCCGTCTACGCGTTTAGTGGCGTTTTTTGTTGATATTCGGCACTCCACGGCGCTCGTTTCTGGATAGAACCCAGCGTAGGTAGGCCGCACCACGCGTTGCCTTTCAGGCGCGAACAGCCGGAGTAGCACCTAGGCTTCTTCTGGACCACACCCAAATGTCGTTCGTTCGGCGATTCGGGCCTCGCCTTCGTTCTATTGCTCTTCCGCACTAAGCTTGGTTCTAACAGTTTCGTGCTGTTGCCGCTTCGCTCGAGCAAATACTGCAACTATATAGGAGCTAGCGCCGCTCAACAGAAATCGTGTGTTGACGGCAGCTTCACCCGTAGTGCCCGATGTTTGACGTGGCCAGTTATCGAGTTAAGAGTTTGATGGCCCAACGACGAAATGGAGCGGTGTACATATATACGTACGTATACGCGCAAGTATAGAGAGAAAAAAAAAAGCAATTTCACGTTTCACCGTGCGACAGGCACCCTCCTTTGTCAATTTGTGCCCATATTTAAACTCTGCACGAGTGTCGTTGTTTCGTGCCGTACCTTCTATGGGAGTCCGTTCGTTCGTTTGAATATTGTCACATTTATCACGCGCGGTAAAGCGCTACCGGAGACGCGGATCAAAGAAGAAAAAAAAAGGCAACTGGGAGATCGAAGCATTATCCGTTACTAGATTTCGCGCTCTGATGAAAAATTATCAATCACGGCTGCGCACATATCGCGAAGCATCCGCTCTTTCTCTCACTCTTGCCTCTTGTTCTCCGCGCAGAGCCGCGTACAGTCTTCTACTCTGGGCAACAGGGGTTGGCAACATGGCCATCCGTGGTTGTCGGGCGAGGGGGCTTTTCTTCTTCTCTTTTCATTTCTTTCCTTTTTTTTTTTTTTTTTGCCTGGGCGTCGAGGCCTTCCCCTTTTCAATGCATGCCTAATGGTGTGCCACCGCTGTCGGCTCTTTGCATCACCTTTTTTTTTTTTTTTTGCTTCCATTCTCTCCTCTTTTGTCGCGGCTTCCCTGCCTATACCAAATCTTCCCGGCGCCATTGTGGGCCGTCCCCCGGTGGCGGCCTATTCATCCCGCGTCGGGAACCAACAGGCCAGGTGGACGGACGCGGGGCCTAGGCCTCGGCGCCGTGCTCTCGCCATTATGGCTCCCAGCGGCAGCTGATTTAGCCGGCTTTTTGCTTGCCCCGTATATCTTCTGGTCGTGGCTGCGGGTTTTTGCTTGCTGCCTTTGACCCTGCACTCTCTCTCTCTCCTTGTGCGCACGCGTACGCTTGCTCGCACCGACGTGTGAGCGAATTCGTGGCGTAAAGTTTTATGTTTCCACGCAGAAAAGCGGCGCCGGAGGGGAAAAAGAAAGAAAAGTGACAAGAGGGTTGCGCTTCGTTCGGATCGCGACAAAACAGAAGGCATTCGAGCTTTGAATAGGACGCAGTTCTTCTGGCGCATGTAACGGTTTCTCGGCTCCGTCGTCATTTTGAGTGGCGGCATTCGGCAGGCGCCCGTGTCCAGCTGCAAAAGCGTGCGCGCATCGCGCAACTGCGGAGCGCTCGTGGCTTGACGCCGTCCCGGTCTGTTGTCGTAGCGTCGTAAAAACGGCTGCCGAACTCTGCTCGAGGCAAGCGCTCGCCTTGTTTCCCACCGCTGCCACCGTGTGATCGGTCGGTCGCCGAAACGCACGCGCACTCGTTTGCGCGACGCATCGAAGCTTGGTATGCCCCCCCCCCCCCCCCGCTTAACTGTCGCGGCGGGACATATTGCTATTGCTTGCCCCGAGATTGTCGCCACCTTCGACATCGCGGGTGGGTGCTGCGCCTCGCGAAACATGACACGTTGCAATGAGCGCTTATAAAGCGTCTTGTTAATTGTCGAAACGTTTGATAGAGTAATATCGCGGGCGTGGACGTTATCAAACAGCACGGAAGCCAGCAGATGCTGGTTACGCGTCTGCGATAATTTGTTCGGGAAATTCCCGCCTTATCTATTTCTCTGCGATTGATGCGTCCTTTTACGCATTATTCTTTCAAACTTCGTTGGAAGCCGAGTGTACCAGGTATAATGCCATTTCGGTATTGCTCTATTACTTTCTCGTCCACACTTTGGGACCGATCGATCATAGGTAGAGCGCTGTCCGCACAACTCACAAAGCGCACCCGACGAACTGGAATAGAGTGCGTTAAAGAGCCCCAGGTGGTCGAAATTTCCGGAGCCCACCACTACGGCGTCTCTCATAATCAGAGCTGGTTTTGGGACGTAAAACCCCACAAAACAACAACGAACTGGAATAGAATCCATACAAGTATACTGGTCACCGATTCTACAGAAAAATGGCTTCGCCATTTGCGAGCCTCTATCGGACGGTAATTAGTTATCCCGGCAGCGGCTGCTGCATTTCGATGGAAGCGAAATGCTGGAGGCCGGTGTACTGCGCGATCTCAGTGCACGTTAAGAAACAATCAAAAGAACAGGTGGTCGAAGTTTCCGAAGCCCTCCACTACGGCGTCTCTCATAATCATACAATCATGGTTTTGGCACGTAAAACCCCAGAGATTATTATATTAGGGCAATAAATTAACGTGGTGTCGTCGCTGCCTTACGCCAATACTGTTTCCATGTAGCGGTTTGATCGCGCGCGCTGTTCCCACGGCCCCCTGGATATAATTCGCAAGAAAGTTTTCACCGCCGGAGCGATTTCCCGCGCCTCTCGGTCGTCTGATGCGGGTATTAGAGGGCGTCCGACGAATTATCGCGGACCGTCCGCGCGCGCTCCGAGCAGATCCCGCGGACAGATTAATCCGCCCCAAAGCGTGTTCACTCCCCCCCTCCTGCTTCTCCTAACGGTTCCGAGAAAAAGCAAGAACCGCCCGGCCGAGCAAGCGTCGCGACCGGCAGCGGTCGACCCCGGCCGCGGGATGACGACGCGAGTTGAGGGGCGGCGCCCTCCACGGCGTGGCCGTCGCGCGCTGCCGCGGTTTTGGCTTCCTGCCGCGCCGTCCTCGTTGTGACGTCCTTTCTGTATTTTTTTTTTCGGGCAATCCACTGTGTTTTAGCTGCTTCAACACTACGAAGGCGCTTTGCCGGCGCATCTACCGTATTAGAAAGACACCGAATGCATGAGTTCGGAAGAGAACAACAGAAGATAGAGAGAGAGTGGTGTTGCACGAGGTCTCGTGGCGCTGGGATCGGCGGCGATGGACTTCGCGCCGCAGAATGAGAAATCAATATCGAAAAAAAAAAAAAAACAAAGTGCGGATATTACGTGAGAATATTACGTCGCGGCCGATAGCACAGTGCACAAAACCGCGTTCATCGTAACAGTTGTTTGAGCGCAGCGTCGAAGCCTCTGATTTGTTGTCAGATGGTATGTGTTATGTGCGTCAGGCTTCATACATGTCATTTTGATGCGAAGCAGTTACAGCTCATTTTTCGGCAGACGAGGTCGTTTACCGCGGTCATTGTCCACGCGGCTCCGCGAAAGGGTCTTGTGAAAACTCTTCGGGGAAGCGTGTTGATGCATCCCGCGGGACGCTCTTCTTGGTATTATTTAGTGATCATCTTATTTTCTGGTGATCGTCTTCGAGAACAGTTCTTTCTTTTACTCGGCAATTTTCAGCATGTCCAATGCTGGCCATTATGGGTTTAGCGCCAGCTCACACGTCGCTCTATACGGTCCCGTTTCCGTGCTCCAAGTTTGTTAGTGCACACCGCCAAATAAATAAATAAATAAATAAATAAATCGTTTAAAGAGGTCGTAGCCAGGCGGGAACGCGTCCCCCCATTCCCCATGTCGTGTCAGGGGCACCTATAAAGTGGCCTGCGGTAGCAACCGTCTGTCCCGCACCCTCCCACCAGTCACGTGCTTGTTTCCACCCATAAAGAGAGAGAGAGAACGGACACGCCATTGCACGCATAAAAAATACTGTCACATTCCATCTGCTTCCTCAACCACAACCACGATCGCGACTTCGAATTCGCCGTGGTACTGTTCTAGTTTTTGATTGCGCGCAAACTTTTGTCTTCGGATCGTTTGGTGTGTATGCGTGTTTGTGTAAAAGGGGGTGACGCTGATTATTTTTGCCTTCAAGATGAGCACTTCGATGTGGCGTAGTGGTGGCGGCAGGTGCGTGTGCGAATGCGTCCGCGCCATTCGTCGCTCTGCTGCTCCAACGCTCGTGTAGGCGCTTGGGCGAGCGAGGGAGGCCCAACGCATCGCCACGAAATAAACCGAGAGATGCACGGCCTCAACGGCCGAGCGTGTGGCGAGGAGGGTCGGCGAACAAAAGGAGAGCGAGCTAAATTCTTCGGGGAAGCAATAAAGGGCCGCTCTTCGGAAATGAGGAAAATGGGCTTCCAAGAATGACGAATCTGCTTACACCACGCGAGCCTGTCCGAGGCTCGTTTTGGGCGCCATGGCAACTGGCGGTACAGAGAAGAAATGGGAGTGGGGGCTCGGTATATACGGGTGGATCGCCAATTCCATCCACACATTGGAACCACGCAAGAGGTTCCGCCAGCGGTTGGCTGCGCAGGAGAAGCACCACTCCACTGGGCAACGAGGAGAGAACCAGGCCACGTGTGGCGCTTCGTTGGGCGCGCGTAGAATATCACCACCGTTTCCCCCCTCCTCTCATTCTAGAATCTCGTGTTCGAGGTGGCACGACATGAAATGTTCTCTGCGCTCGCGCACCAGCGTTTCGCGTGCACGCGAGAGGGCACGGTATAGCAGTTGAACTGGATCAAGCAAGCGTAGAACATCAATTCAAACCTTCCCGCTCAGCTATAGCATGAAACAAACGGAGATACGAAAGCGTCGTAGGTTTTCTGCGTTAGACCCTCGAGACACGTTTCGGCTGCGCGTAAATTTGTGTGAGAAGTGACGTGGCCTCCTTCTGAGGTTTCGTAAGCTGAGCCTTACAGAGATTTTTTTTTTTTTAAATTCTGTTGTCCAGCTGGCATGTGGTTGTAGTAAGAAGTGAGTATAATGAGTCTGACGGGCGCATCATTTGTGGCGCTTCTTTCTACGATAACGTGTCGGCTGTTTAACCAGTCGCGCTTGCTCTGTCTACTGAGTTCCACAACTGCCACCTCGCCAGCCATACCCGTTGAGGCCCGAGCTGAGCTTTCGACGCTTAAAAGTCGTGCAGACGGCTGACCGACCCGTATAGGCTTCATTCAGCACATTTCAGCGATTTGAATGTGTAGGTGCATTGTTTGGTGAGCTTTGGAGCCCCGCAGCATCACTGGTGGCCCTTGGTCGGGAGCATATATCCCTGGGTGCACTAAGCAACGACATTATCAGTCTCACGTGACAACGAATGGCGGTCACACTGGGACAGAAGTTTGTCCCTGTGACACATTCTACATTTCTTTCTGCTTCATACGTGCGCGTTTTCATGGATGAATTGCTCGGTACAAGCTGGCTCTAAACTGTTAAAAAGTCTAGGTGTGGCAGGTTGCGTGTTTGCACTGGTTCATTAAGGCGCGTCGCGCTTTCGTGCTGTGGCGGTTACCGTCAGGTACGGCTCTCCGGCGTCGCCAACGTATACGGAGGCGAGCCTCCTTCGAGCTGGCAGCAGTACGGTTCACTTTCGTTCGGTGGTTGTAGTACACACGCGTGATCGGCTTCTCGTTTGGGGCGAGTGGCGCCGCCCCGGAGCGCAGGCGTTGGTCCCATTGGGCGTGCTCGCCGAGTCACGCTCCCGACGGCGGGTCGTTGCACCCGGCGGCGCGATTCGATGTCGGGAATTGTCCTATTACCGGGGGACGTGAGAGAAATGCGCGATGCGCCGTCTTGCGCCGATCGGGCCGGATGCGCGCTGGCCCAGATTGCACGCTCTTGCAGCGCCGATAGCGCGCATGCCGACTGGAAAGCGAGCTGATTCGGCGACAAAAGACGCCGCATGTATGGGAGAGACGGCGCTTCATTGAGGCGCCTTGGCGTAATCCCCGAGTGCATATTCCTGTCGCCGGGACGTGATCGGCATCCGGGTCTTTCGCGTGCTCCCGGCGCCTTATCGCTCCCGCGACGAACCCGTCCGCGCTGCCGGCGGCACCTGACGCTTCTGTGCCACGCGCTTGATGTCGACTCACGTATACGGACCGTCGTCGCATGCGCCCTTGCGTGGAATTTCGCGCGTCGCCCTAGCTGTTTAGCCGTGCTACACGCTGCATCAGTGACGTTCGCTCGCCTGGTATACAATGTCGGCCTGGCACAAATATACGTGCCAGCTGGCTTGGCTTTCTATACACCTTTTCAGAGAAGGCTCCCTGGGCGCCGCCATAACCCCCACTGGGCTGTGCAACATATGTGTGACCCCCCAAAAAAGCACTGCCGAGGGTTTGTAGTAGCAATTTTGGAGGTCGGAAGGTCTTTATTATCAAACAGCGCACATACGCGAAGACAAAGGGAAGGAAACCGACAACACAAGCATTTTCACTGCCGTGCACAGCCCAATATGGCGGAGCTCCATGCCTCCTGTAAAAAGGTCGCGTTGCTTTTCCGAGTCTCCTGTAAGCCCGTATGACCAAGTATAGTGCATTTCCGACGAATACCGCGACTGTGTTCTTTCCTTTCTGGTGTGGAGCTCGGGTTGTTTGTCACTGACGGAGGTGTCACGATTAAGCGTATTGAGCTTCAAAAGGCTTATGCGGACTCTCAGTGTGATAATAAAGTTTGACGTATGGGCAAGTTTCTCCTGTATTTGTATTGCCGTGCAGAGAGCTGTGCAACCGCGTCACATCGTCATTTTACACAGCCAGCCATCTTTCTTTTTTGCCACTGCACTCGCTCTTTGAGGAGCGTTTCATTCAGTAGCTCGTACTACGTATATGAAAGGCAATTCTTTCGTTCCCTTGGATTACCGGCGGCGACCTTCCTTCCCGACTGTATACACGAGGGCCACCAAGCGAGCCTTCATTCATTCGCCGTCTTCAAGAGCTGATTCGCCGATGGCACCACGATTCATTGCATAAGCGCGTATCGTTGAGCTCTCCCAAACGACGTCCTGCCGGACACAACGTCCGCTCGACCGTAAAAACGAGGCGGCGGGGATTCCAATGCGTAGCCATTAACGAAGTTCAGCCGGTCAACAGACATTTACCGGCGTCCTTTGTAGCCACAGTTCCGTATAGCCCTAAGATATGCCTCATTCGAGACGGCAGCTCGCGGGATGTGCGCAACTGCGCCGCGATAGATTCATTCACAGTGTGTCGCGCCCCCATCTCTCTCTCTCTCGCTGTTTTCGCGTCATTGTACGACGCGACCTTCTTTTGCGTGCAGCACCGCCGCATGCATACAGAGCGCCCCGCGGCGTTCGCCTTGCGCAAGCCATTGGTGCGCACCCAACAAAGCCCATGCAAGGAAGGTTTTGAAAGTCCGTCGCTTTCGCAATCTTTTTCTCCCTTCGCAATCGCGGATGGCCTCTCGTTCCTTAGCGCGCGCTGACCTGCCTCCGTCGTCGCAGATGTTATCCGAGATGTCCTTTTATTTCTTCGCTCTCTCTCTCCCTGCGATTCACGGCGGCGGCCTTATTTTGTATCCATTTGAATCCGGCCCGCGTGCGATCGCAACAATCGCCGCGCTCATTCTCTCTACGCGACAAAAGGCGCCGCTGGCGTCGCGCAATGCAGGGCGCATATACTATATAACGGCTGCGCTCTGACTGCTAATCCTCGGAGGTACTGCGCTGGGACGCCCCGTCGGTCGCAGGGTATAGAGACCCCGCTGTTGTTCTACAACTTGACGCGTCCTTTGTGCCATTAGTCAGACGCTTATGAGAGCGGATGTCTGGCGTCCTTAGGGACAAAAGAGCTCTCGGTTACTCTCGTACACCGTTCCGAATTGTGAGGCAGTTGTGAGTGAATGACACGTGGGTGACATCGCGACACAGGTTGGCGCCATCGCGTGGCGCATAGGTGAGGCGATAGGAAAAAAACGTTGTTAGTTTCTAAGAGACGCAGTTCACACCATAAATTATGTGTTTGATGTCGCGTTGATTAGGAGAAAGAGGCCTAATGACGAATTTGCGCCGAATGGCGTTGAAAACGTTCCGGTTCGTCGTGCAACTCAAAGGAGAAAAGAGAGAAGACCTCACACTTCATGGCTTTTCTCATCAAGCGTTTCGTGTATTCGGCAGTGCAATAGATCATTAAACAATCTTTTTTAAGAGAAGGTCGAGCTCGGTAAGCTTAAATGCAAAAGTATCAATGCCGCCGCGCGTGCACCATTCTTTCATATCCTATAGCAAGGCTCGCCGTGCCCGCCTTGAGCACGTCGCCCACGCCCAGTGTGGCGCGCTGGTCCTGAGGCTGGCAGACCCAGTGTAGTATATTCTCGATCGCGTCAAGCAGTCTTGTAGGCCACACGCCACCCAAGCGCTCGGTTTCAAAAATAAATAATAAATAAATACGTAAATAAATAAAATGAGAGGCAGAGAGAAGTGGCTTCATGCTAAAGAGTTCTCGCCCACGTCAAGAGGCATTGACGCGCGTTAATCCCCAAGATGCAGCGGAATAAACGCAGTGTAGTAACGCATTCGCTAATCCCGCGCACACGGCGCGTTGCATCCACGTGTTCTTAGCCCGGGAGAAGGGTGGCGAGCTCGGAAAGGGAGCTGGAGAAACGAAACGAGAGGAGGCGAGGGTTCTGCGAGGTGAAACGATGTCGAGAGAGCGTACAGTAAGCCCGCTTCGCGGGGCCCACTTTCTAGCAAGCCCTGTGCGCTGGCTTGGCTGGGCGCTAGCATGTTTACCCACATCGGAGCGCGGCTGGCTCGGGAAGGGGCTATGAATAGCACGAGCGTGCGCCGGCCGCCGCAACGCCATTTTTAGGAAGCCGTGCCGAGTTCGTGCGTGTGCGACGTTGGCCGGAACCCGGCGGCTGGCTTGCTCGCCTCCTGCCTGCGCCCGTAACTCGGTGCCGGACAGCGGAACTCCGTCTCGGACCCGATGCGCCTCTCTCGCGAACATTTGCTTTTATTTCGCGAATCTAGGAAGGAAAAGACAGAGCACGAGAAATCCAATTAAATCGGCTGCCTACGAACGCGTGACATACCGTATTGTGGGCGCAAAGAGAGAGGGAGAGGGTGAAGGCAGTCGAAGCTAGATGCAGTCGGCGGTTATAAATACGTCGGTGCAATCTCTGGAAGCCGCGGATGACGTGATGGCGGAGCCAACCGAGAGCTACGGCTCCTTCTGCCGCGGCGTTATTGCGGCACTTTCTATTTGAGGTCAACCTGACTCACTTGACGGCCACGCTTGCGGTCAGGTCGCTCGTTACGCGAAAAAAAAAAAAAAATGTGGCGTTGTCCCCAAAATGAATCTGTCCCGAATATGGAATCTCGGCCATAAGCGTCGTTAACAGCGGCTCGTAATACCAGAGGCAATAATATTAAACGACCGCCTCTCTGCGTGGTAGTATATCGCTTTGCAGTTCCCGCCACTCCTTACAAAGGTCAGCCGGAAATATGTAGCAGCTGGGACGTAGAGCACGATGATTCCACGCTATACCAGTTTTTTTTTTTTATCCCACGCTGAGGACGTTGCGTTTAGGTCGTACTTGGGACTGCATTAAAAAATAAAAGAAAAGTGAAGAACAAACGCGAGCGCACCGACAATAGTAGCGACGTGACAATGAATAATGATAAAAGTAAAAGAAAAAAAAAGAATAACACGAACGCTGGCCGCTCTCCCGGAGCTTTTTCGCCGTTTGATGAACGCAGCCATTAAGCGCAATGCGTGGCAGGCCTCGAGAAAGACCTGGCCCTTTAAGAACAAGGGCGGAGTGAGTGAGAAAGATGTAGCAATAATAAGGAAGACCGCGGTTCGTGATGAGCCGATCTCGGCGGCGAGGCCAGGTGTTCGGCGCTGTACGCATTAGCGCGACGAATCGAGGGAACGGAATAGCTCGCACTGCGCTGTACTGGATGGAAGGAGGGGGGGGGTCCCGACGCGAACAAAACGTTGATAAGCGTACACACACTCGAACGAAGCTAGTGCGGATGCACTGAAAGGAAATAGGCGCGCGTGAGCAACAAAGGGCCGAGCAAATGAAAAAAGAAAAGGCCGCCCCGAAATAAAAGAGGAAAAGCGTGAGGCGGCTGATCCGGCGAGGGGAAAGAAGGCCATAGCCCTGAAAAGGAAGGTTAAGCAAGCCCAGCGTCGCTCGTTGTGTTCACGGGGAGAACACCTGGCGCCCCCGGAAAGGAAAGAAATACATAACACGGAGGAAGGAACAAAAAAAAAAAAAAAGAGAGAAAACAGGGCAGAACAAGAGCGACGCGGCCAACGCGCTTTTCCACCGACAGATGGCAGGTCAGTCACCGTTCGTTTTCGCGTCTCTTTGTGCGTGCGTGCGCGAGAGCGTGCCTTCGCGCTGGCGTGAGCACGCCGCTGTTCGACCGCGCTCTCTCTTCCTCTGTGGCGTGTGGTCTTTATATTATGTGTATACATTTTCTCTCTCACTGGTCGATTCCCAGAACTAACAGGATAGGCCGGGCCCCGCGAGCGCGAGCACGAACGCCGGATCAGTGGCGGCGTTTTTCCTCGCAGTCATCGATTCCTCCCCCACTCCCGTTCTCTGTGGCCCTTTTTTATTTGCGTCAACGTCCAAATATTTGACCCGGAATAACGAAGCGTGGCGGGCGCCTTAATGCAAGCGGCCGCTTATTGGGAACAGGAGGTCCGGTTTGCCGCTGACGACGTGATGGATGTGAAAGGATTGGGCGCTCTTCGTTTCCAGGGGCTCACACACGTGCGCGCAGGACTGGCTCGGGGAACGTGATCGTTTCAAACCGAAAACTGACCGATGTTGTCGTTTGGGCCGCGAGCTGACCTGGAAGAATTCGGTCGCTCCCTGTTTTACTCCCCCCCCCCCTCTCTCTCTCTCTCTCTCTCTCAGTCTTATATTTGTGCCAATTCCCGGTTTGTTCGGGTCTTCAGCGGAACGACGCTGTCACTCGTTAGCGTAGCTAGGGAAATAGAGTGGGGGAGGTATGGATGGAGGTATTCCGCCCCTTACCCGCGCTCAAACTGTGTATAGTTGCATTACGTACGACCACACCATGAAGCACACACATAAAAAGAGGTAGGACCCCCTCTCCCACCGTAGTAACACCCAGGCTGTCACAAACGTTCAGCAAGTGCTTCTGCATTTTAATTTTTTTCCTTGTCGCGATATAACACTTCGCAGTTTAGTGTGGGACAATTACGCGGACTTTAGGGCAAGAAACCCCGTAGCTCATAATTCGCGTTGAGAAAACGCGACTGCCGTCACGCGCGCAGTCCTCCACGGCAGCTGCGGAGTGAACGCACCGAAAAAAAAAAAAAAAAAAACATTTTGTTGACAGTTCACTGGAAGCACATTCCGGAACTGGGTTTGCCGTGTCATGTCCGCTAAACCGCAATAACGCTGCCTCACCTTCAGCTTAGCCTCGGAATGAGCCAAATAATAAAAAATAATCACGCTCACTATCGTCTACTGAGGATCTGATTCAAATCCTCGAAGCACTAAGAAACCGGACGGACTACGTGCAATGCCTAAAAGGACATGTTGGCGGCCTAGTTGACGCATGACTAACAACTATCTTTGGAACGTAATAAAGACGGGGCAAGCAAAGCAAATATATACATAGTTGTAATTAGCGCATATCCTGTGTCTATCCTTTGTCTTGCGTGTCCTGTATTTGTTAAGTACATTGCGCTGTCACGCATATTTTGAGGGTTATTTTTCATTTTGTGTGTGTCTGTGTGTGTGTGTGTGCCACGTTGTTTCTGAGGGCGTCGTCGTTTTGAGAAAGCACAGGTTTTGAGAAAGCGGCATGCTTTATATAGGATTGCGTTGTTGGTCCCAGTGAGCGAGCTCAGATCACCAGGAATCGCTGCAGTCTTCATTTCTTTCGCGACGACACGAGCTCGAAGCCTCATTCAAGCGTTTATTTCAAGGGCCATCTCTGCATTGCGCGAACGATAAACTGCGTAGTGCTGTCGGTTTCTTAAGCTAGAGGTGGAGGTGCGGCCTGCGGGCGGAGCATCTCGCCGAGGCGACCCTCCACGCTGACGTCGTGTATCATCGTGTGCGTCCACTATATAGATCTCAGCCGTCGCGACAATGGCGTGAGGCGTCAATTCTGTGAAATGTATTCGCGACCGCGCGCTCCCGTGGTATACCAGATGGCCCGTTCGAGTGCCACCGTAACATCCCGCCGTCGGAGCGTTGATACATTTCGTTTCATATGCGACTACTCTCTACACGAAACCATTATTCGTTTGTAACGGGTCTCGTCTATATTACGAGGGCCTAGCCGAAACCGTGGGCGATTTTAGGCCGCACGCACAAGATCTCTGTATAGGCGACCGCCAGTATATACCCGCACGTAATGCCTTTTCGCAAAAGGACCGTGCTGGTAATGGTATCGGGCGAACGAGCCAGCCGGCGTTCAGTGCACCAAGCCCCATATCGCGCGGCGGCCAGCGAAGCGACGCAACCAGATTGGACGGACGGAGCTATCATCAGCCGTGCTTGTTTCTCGCGCGGCGGCGGGGACCCATAATGTGCGACATGCCGCGGGGTGTGGTTTGCACGCGCGCGGTGTTCGGGAATAATCGAAGCGTGCGGGGGATAATGAGGGGCGATTTGGACCCGCGGCCGGACAGCGCCGATCGGCCGGCGTTTCTGGGCTTGACCGGCATAAAGCTCGTCCGGCCGTGGAACCTTATCGGCGCCGGCGCGATGTGCTCGCGCGTCGCCGCCACACGTTTTCTGTTCACGCTCGACGAGGCCTGCTGCTCGCGGGACCTGAGCGGCGCTGATAAAAAGGCTCTTTCGGGCAATTGCTGCTGCTGCTGCGGGTTGTCACTGCGTTTCGGTCGGGGCTCCTTATTACCACCACTGGCTGCCATCGTCGCACCGCGGGATATGCCGGTCACGCCGTGGGAAGTGGGCCCTGCCTTTTTTCTTTGTCGGGGTTAAGCACCATGCTCGTACTTCGTTCACGCCGAGTCGCGAATCGGTCGATCGTACAGAAGAACGCCCGACGGGCATTTGCCCCCCCCCCCCCCCTCCTCCTCCACGACTCGTCTATATCGCCGGATTCATAAAAACCGACAGCGTGACGACATTCTTGTTTTTGCCGAGAGCCACCACTCTTCATTCCGAAACGTCGCTTATCGTTACGGTCATCAGGTGGTGGACTTTCCCCTTTTTTTTTTTTTTTTTTTTCACTTCTCGATACCAGAGACTGCGAAGAGCGCAGAAAGTCGAGCCAATGATCGTGGCATCTTGATCGAACACCCAAGTGCGGGACTCTCTGCAATACCGAAGCGCATTTTACTGCCTCCTTCCTCGCTTGACGCTGTTATCATCGATCTTATTCGGTATAAACCGAGAATGTTTATCCTCTCCTCAATCGTTTTAAACTGTACAGCGCATGGGCGCATTGGAAGGCCGTTCGTTCACGGATCTATGACACATCGCGCAGCTTTCGTCTTTTTCACGTATGCAGTACGACAGTCGGGCGTCGTCTCTGCGCATATCGGCGGCCAATATTGCAGTCTCCACACGAAAGCTGCTGTCGATGGCCTAAGGAAGGAAGAGTGCAAACAAATTTTTTTATATGATTTTTCTAAACCGCCAACCGTCTCGTCGCTGCTTGTACAGCCTTGCACTGAGAGAACATGTATTTATGAAACACAACAAAAACTATTACGAACGCCTTCTTTTTTTTTTTTTCCTCTCTTTTCATCTGGGGATCCAAAGGCGAAGCCAGGTCCTTGGGCTCTAAGTACGGGTGCCACGGCTATATAAATCTTTGAAACGCGTTCCTTGGGGAAGAAATCTCTCTATTTCTCGTAGCCATATCTGCCAAGCAAAATGATTGCGCAGTATGTCGCAGTTGCGACGGTGAACGTAAATACAGCAGTAGAAAAAAAAAAAAAATGTTGCTTTAGCTGCTGAACGCAGGCACCTTATTCCTGTGGCTCGCGGTGAGTCACTGTATAACGCGCTGTGCGTATATACTGTGTACAACATGCACACACAGGCATAAAAAAAAAAAGAGGGCGGGGGGGGGGGGGGGGGGAATCGCTGCTGCTTTGAGTACTCGTTGCCGTGCAAGTCGCTGGCCCTACACTCCTCCGTAACCATCGGCGAAGGCAGCGCACGCGACGAATACAAATTGTGGCTGCGCGTACACAGTCCCCTACGGCCGTCTCTGGTAGTGTGTACTACAAGGAGGCGCAGGATAGTGCGTGCGGGTTTGGGATAGCATTGCGTAGTACGCGGACACTCACCTTGGCAGCTCTTCAAGAAGGAAGCAGCCGCCGCTCATCTGCATTCCCTTGGCGCGTTCTCTCTCGCTCGTTTCCTTTGACCCCTCTCTTGCACTACCCACTACCACGTCCGTACCGTACATTTTCTTCTTTTTTTTCTTTCCTGTACGCAGTCGTGTGCGTGTACTACACACAGGATCAAGAACAGCGCGATAAACGGGTTGAGCCGCGAATTACGGGCGTTTTTCTCGTTAGCCGACGCGTGCGCGACACGCATGGTTGCCGTGTCACCTCGCCTAGGTGGCTGGGCGTGAAGGAAGGCTGTTCTGGCCTTTTTTTTTTTTTTTTGTTGTTTTCCTTGAGTGTGTATGCTCGTCGTGCCTCGCCAAGCGGCTGACTACTAATTGATTTAAATGCTCGCGCGTGCGCCCCGCGGTAGCTTCATCGCTCCAGTGGACGTGTCGAGTAAGTGGAAAGGTAAAGGGGGGAAAAAAAAAAAGAAGAAAGAGGGGGCGCGCGCTCCTCCTGCCGCGCGACACCGTGAATTTCATCTCGACCACTCGCCTTATCAGTTGAGTCCGTTTCTTCCAGTGCTTGTACTACATTACGCATTCGGTCGTATTTTCCGAAGCGCATTTCGAATGGTGAGCTACGTTTACACGAACTCGATAAAAAGGTGTACGTCGAGGGGGCTTGTCGGTGTGAAATCCGGTGTGGCGGAGTCGTATGAAACCGTACAGGCTGCCAACTCTTCCGAATTTTTCGTATAATGCGTTAATATGGGGCCGTCTTGTGGTTTTACAAATTTTGACTCGATTTTTTTTTAACGAAACGCTAGTTGTAGTGACAAAAAAAAAAAAAAAGTTCGCCAACTTACACACTCTCCACCTAATTTACCCCACGTCATATACGGAGACATCTGTCCGTGGTGTGGAGCGACACCTACACGTTTTCACATTACGTGGAGTTTGTGCAGAACACAAAGAACGCGACACAGATGACACATGGGATGAATGGGAGGCGCTGCAGTCCAGGTCGGTCCTTGAAGATCAGCTGCGGCTGATTTGACAAACTGCAGAGCGGATGGCCCGTGTCAGTGGGGCCTTGGAATAGAGGCTCCGCCTTACTGGTCGGTCTTTAGTTTATCCACATAATAAAGTTTCTCTCTCACTCTTTCTCTTGAGTTCGTAATAAAGACACACTGTTGCTTCGCCGCAGTACAATGACGCCAGTCAGTGAAGCGCATTAACAGAGGGTAGGGGTCACCCGCTACCACGGGATCCAAAATATTTCGCACATTCATTAGACGCGCGCACATACTTGTGCGGTATAATTTCGAATACCAGTTTTTCGGCCACTCCGTCGGAGCGGTCCACGATGTTGTGGCGCGTTGTGGATAGTGCGTGCGGGTTGGGCAACCTGCCTCGAGTTTTTTTTTTCGTCGCTTCTGCCCTCCCACCCCTGCCTCTTTCAGCCCGTTATGAGTGTAGCCCCGCCACGGTGGTCTAGTGGCTACTGTGTTCTCGGCTGCTGGTCCGAAGGTCGCGAAATCGAATCCCGGCCGCGGCTGCTGCATTTTAACGGAGGCAACTCTTGTAATCATATCGAGGTGTCGGGACGTAAAACCCCATAACTCAATCAAATAAACTGTGTTGAGTGTGTGAGTTTGAATGTATTCTGGTTGGCAGGTATGTATAAACGTTATATCGGCTAGACACCGTCCACAAATGAACTTCGAGAGATATCACTTGACCAGCTTGCTACGAAATGGGGTTCACTCGGCAAACCTATGTTGCCCGATGAATGTAAGCTGTATACGCGGTTGGGCTCGGTCAGCCGTACTTCTGACTCGACCCTTTCGCGTGAAGCTCGTGTAAAACCAGACATTATTGTCTGATTCCAGTCGAAATTGTCGCACGCACTATCTGCTCTGTCAATGTTAACCGACTTTCTGTCTCCTGTAGGCTGTCGGTCATGCCCTGCATATATAGGCCGTGGCGCTAATCTCACGTGACCGCGGTTGAAAACGCGCAGAGTTGGTTTCGCCTACAAGTATCGCGTGGGTGAATCCAGCCACAAAGCTTTCTTTTGTTCTCCATTGATAGCGAGTGCACGTTCTTTTATGCTTTGCCTGCTACCAGCACGTGATTTACGCATCTGCAAGTGCCTGGATTCGTGCACGGCGTATCTGTCTTCTGCTTGATGCATGCCTCGTCTTCTGCACGACTGTGACGTCGCAAGCTTTCACTTTGTATTCACGCGGGGTTTTTCCTATATGGGCACACGGGAGTAGCACGGATCGAGAGATTCTCTTGTGCAGCATCAGGTTCAAACAAAAGGAAAAAAGAAAAAGAGAGAAAGCTTTACGTACCTGTTTGAAAGCCTGATTAATCATGTATTAATAATGGAACCTTTTGTGAGAAGAGCACGTTGGAAGTTGGACAAGCGAAAATTAGGACTACCGGCCCACTCGTAGCGTCGCGACACGGAACTATATGCACATTCTATGAAATTCACGCCATTGTGGGTTTGCTGGCACGTCCTGATACTGAGCTTTAAAAAAAAAGAAAAAAAAAGAAAACCACCTGGGCGTACTAGTGACTATGGCACTCGGCTGCTTAATCCTAAGGTCATGGGACCGAATCCGGGCCGCGGCGGCTGCATTTCGGTGGAGGCGAAGTGTTGAGGCCCAGTGTACTGTGCGATGCCAGTGCACGTTAAAGAAACACAGGTGGTCGAAATTTCCGGAGACCTCCACTACGGAGTCTCATAATCATATCGTGGTTTTGAGACGTAAAACTCCAGAAACCAATCAATGAGGGGGGAAAAGAAAGCGAGCATAGCACAACGCGATAAAAAACCCAATGGCGAACGGTCTAATTCGTAAACAGCGCACGTACTCTTCGTGATAACACGGCTGCAGTTCTCTGCGCTCCTGGCGTAATGCACTGCTTTTTTTTACATACACGCGTACTGACTGAGCACAGACTAACACCCCTCTGCTCTCCTTCTGCTCTTCCCCACCACGCTTTCTCTCTCTCACACATGCACCGCTGCCTGTTGTCCTCCTGCCGGTGTGTGTCGCTAACACAGCGGTCCTTCTATCGGCCCGATTTTGCGAGCCCACCCCTTTGCGGCGGCAACAGCTTCAGGCTGGCGAGGGGCTGCTCGTTCGCTCGATCTCCAGCACGTGGTAAGTCACGCCGCCGTGCTGTGTTGGCACTGCACGTGTTTCGCCCTTTCGAAGGGCTATGGCGCCGGCTACACATTTTGTGTTGTTCGCAAATAAACGCATTCGACCACACAGCGGGTGAACGGCTGAACAAAGCGACAGCGAAACGGGCATCATGCCACACCACGCAAACATTTGCAGGAGGCCTATATGCCGTCAAACGGAATACTATTCGGTCTTGGTCCTCTAGAATTGGTCAGTTCTGCTTGTCAAGGCACATTTGACTAATCTCAATTCTCTGATTGGTTAGTCCTACCTTGACAAGCAGAACTGACCAATCAGGGAGGATCAAGACGGAATAGTATTCCGTTTTACGGTATAGGCCCTCAGCAGACGGAACTCGATAGCTGTTCGAGAAAGGAAAATAACGCGAGGCGTCAACTTTTCCTGCGAAGGAAGGGAATGTTACGGGGCACAAGGCGCCTCTCCTTTGCGAGATGTGTTGTGATGCTGCAGTCCAATATGCGCTCATCTGTTACGTTACTTGGTTTTGTGTAGCACACATAAAGCGAGACTTGTTTTTAGATTGATACTGTTTTCGTATTGATCATAGGCGATTATGAGCTAGTAATGTGGTCACGCACCTTGCTGTTTATATATGAGATGTGTTTAAAATCTAAATGTGCTCATATTTTTGTGCACGTAAGCTAAGAGTATTTAGCGCCAGACTAGAGGGTGCAGCACTTTGCAGCATGCCAGACAGTAGCAGTGACATGTATACGACAGCAGTGACGCGTAGAACAAATATGAAATGAATAGAAAAATAAAAAGTTAAGGCTATAACTCTATAGCTATAACAAATCACTCTCAGGAGCACGCTACAGAGACGAGGCGGAAAGCTTTTAAGAAGTTGTGGCGCATTTTCGCCGGCCTCGGCTCAAATACAAACGAAGAGTGACGTTTACCCTTGATCTAACCACCCATATGCTGTCCAACGCTCATTGGCTGCGGCTTGCGCACTCGAGGCCCCCCTGTGTCCCACTCGTATAGCTTCTTCGAGTCGGTCACTCTGCAGCGCTTGTGCGGTATATAGGCAAAAATGTGTCGATATTTATTGTGCGGCGTTCAAATGGCAGTGTGTGTGTGTGTGCGCAGATGCGCCCCCCCGCTTGGCCATGAGTGAGCGGCAGACGGCGCTGCACGGCGGGCCCTTCGAGCCCGGGCCGCCGCAGGGCCCCGCGCCGGGGCCCGGTCCGCCGGCGTTGCTGACTGCCCAGGACAGCTGGATGGTTGGCGCACCCCCGTACCAGCTGCTGACAGCGCCGCAGGAGTTCGGGCCCTTCGCGCCCCCGCCGCAGTTCGAGTCGCAGTTCAACAAGGTGTGCTTCCCTTTCCCGCCGGGCTTCGGCTTCGCGCCCAAGGAGCCCGACGACGGCAAGGACGAGGGCCTGACGGCGCGGCTGCTGGACAAGCCCGGCGACGGGTCGTCGCCGAGGGCCGGCACGCCCGCCGCGGGCGGCGTCGGCTACCGGCCCTGGGAGCAGGAGGGCTTCGAGGGCGCGCGGCCCGGCGACAAAGACCAGCGGCCCTTCAGCAACGGCCAGGACAAGGGCAGCGGTTCTCCGGGACTGGGCTCCCAGGACAGCTCGCAGTCTAGCGAGCGCATGCCCACACCCGTGGACAAGATGGCAGCGCAGCACCCGGCGCCGCCGTTTCCGATGCAGCATCATCCCTTCGCCGACTTCCCCCCGCACCACGCGGTGTTCTTCGCGGCCGACAAGGGCTCCGGCGAAGAGCCGTCCTTCCAGGTGCCCTCTGTGTCGTCCACCACCACCAGGCACACGCTGCTCCAGCCCATGGCGCCCGCTTCTCACGAGCCCTGGGCCGACCAGCGCAACGGCCTGGCGGCGCCCCCGCCGCCGGGCACGCCGGACGCCATGGACAAGGGCACCAAGAAGAAACGAAAGCGCTGCGGCGAGTGCCCAGGCTGCCTCAAGAAGGATAACTGCGGCGAGTGCGGGCCGTGCAGGAGTGTGCGCAGTCACCAGATCTGCAAGATGCGGAAGTGCGATCAGCTCAAAACCAAAAAGGAGAAAGTGAGTTATGCTTTGTGCCCTTGCGTCTCTTATCACACTATACACTGGAGAGCCATAATGAGGGATCACGCGGTTTACTCTCCCGTGGCATTACAGCCCGCGTTGCGTAAATATTATGGCTCGGCGGGCGCTCGTCGAGGAACGACGACGGTTCCTCGAGCGGCGCCCAACGTTTTTATGAGGGGGCCGCCTGCTGGGAGTGCCCCTCTTCTTGCCCGCGAGCATTTGCATGGCGCGCGCAAGACCTTTCGCATGAGAGAAACTCCTTATAGAACACCGCAGCGTTACTAATTCACTTTAATACAGTATTTCTGCATACCTTAGCCGTCTTTGCATGGTGTTTATAGCCCATGCGCGGATATGGGTCTGCACGGGTAACGGCAGAACTTCAAGCGGTTAGCTGGGCTATAGTTGGAATACTGACGTTTGATGCATTTCCAGCGCCTAACGGAAACAGAGGAACGCCAATCAACAGTAAGACTGTCCTGTTCTGAGCATATACAGCACCTTAGTCATATTTTTGTCTAACTTTGTACCTATTTCCGTGAAGTGCTCGAAATGTATCAAAATGACAGAACCGTTGGCCGCTTGCAAGAATGATTGGATGGGAGTACAAAGGTCGTGCCGGCGTCCTTTCTCCCGAAGTGTCAAGCAGTATCCGATCGGGGGGGGGGGGGGGTCTCTGCATTGAGACAGAATTACCGTGCTGCTGCAGAGTGTTTGAAGGGCGCACGCCCCGAGCGCAAAGCGAATTTAGTATACGCTCCTCTTACGCCATGTAGTACATACGAGGCACAGACAGAAGTCCCGATGCAAACCTAAAGCCGGATGGCCAACTTGCTCTAACAGTCTGAGGGATTGAAGGAGGAGGAACAAAAAAATACAAACGAAAAAAGAATTCGGATCTACTTGCGGACATTTCCGAGCTGATGCCCTCTTATTTTTCTCGTTTCGGCCACCGAGACAGCCGTCGTGTCTCGGGGAGAGCTGCTTTGTGTATGTGCATTATTCATGTCGTGACAAGAAGCGTAATAGAGGGCTCCCGTAAAGCACAAAAGAAGCGGTGACGTCAGATCCGTTTTTTTCTTTCCTCTCCCTTGCATGAGCAATGCGCCCCAGCTGTTCTCCAGAGCGGAGAGGGACTACCGGCCTGTGTAGTATGCGCGTACGCATTCGAGCGTCTTTCGTCCTCTTTTTCTACAAAGTTTTCAGAGCGACTCATATTTTTTTGTGCGTTGTGGCCGCGTTGTTAGAGCGCGTCTTTTATTACGTTTCGTCGGTCTTCTTTTCCTGCTCCCGCAGAAAAGTATGCACAGAGAGCTGCGCTCATTTCTTCGGCGCAAAGGTTTCTTTTTTTTTTTTTTTTTTTTTGGCGAGGTTAGGCTTGAATGGGCAGATAATATCAATCAGGCGGTCCCGTGCGGCTCTTGTCATTACGGCGTGCTCGCGGACGCGAAGCTGGCACCGTTCTTATTGTTATTATTTTTTTTATAATGGGTCCGTTATTGATCATCGTCGTCGGCCGTGGCCTCCGTTGCTCGCCGTGTGTAACTAATGGAACCACAGCGGCGCGAACAAAACCGCCACTTTGCGGAGCATATGGTGCCCGTTTCCGGTCTCTTCCGAGCTCGGTTGCCCGGATGTGTGTGCGCGTTGTGCGAAGATCCTTCTTTCTCGCACAGACGAGTGTCTGCCAGGAAGAGGGAGGAGAAGGAAGGGGGGAGAACCGACAGACGAGTCTCGGCCCGGGCTGGCGGCTGTGCGCCGGGCCATTGCGGCCGGATATTTCCTAAATATTGCGTTTACTGCTCGGGCCGGCACATGACCAGCGTCTGAAAACTTCCGGTTACGTAGCTATATACGTGTAGAGAACGCGCTGTTTAATGACGCACGCATCGTCTGTGCCCGGCATGTGTATAGAGTTGTCGGACTACCGTACTGCACACACCTTCTGTGCCTGCCACAGTGTTACATTGTGAACCAAGCTGTGTAAAAGGGTGGGTCAGTCGATTAATATACGCGGCCGCAGTCTCTCACTGAGATCGCGCTTGTCCCCGTCATATTGCTATAGATTCGTGCGCTTGAATTTAAACATCGCCACTAACGCATGACGCCTACCGCAAGGTAGTCGTGATAAGTTAGGTATGCTAAGGTGTTGCTCTCCTAAGGTCGAGGGGATTCCCGGTCACGGCTGCCGCATTTTGATGGCGGTGGAGTGTAAAGAACTCCCCTGTACATAGATTAACAAAAGTCCCTTGTACTTCACTGATGGCCGCATAATCGTACCGTGGTTTCGGCTGATGAAACTTCCCCGAAACTTTCATTTTTAACGCGAGGTATACGTGTATATAGCTGCGGATGTTGGCGCGACCCGCGGCTCGTCGCTCGACCGCTCGTAAGAAAAGTGTCATTCCGTTTTGCTAAAGCGGGAGCTTGGGCTAGTTGGTTCCGATTGTAGTGTCAGTGATAACTTGCGCTCAGCGACGTCGCAAAATCGCGATGTCTTTACTGACGTACGCACGTATACCAAATTGCCGGTATATTTGAAGGTAACGGCATAAAACTTGTACGCTGGCACTGAATCGTGTTCGTGCCTTCTCAGGCGTTCCTTGGAATATACCGTGCATGTCTCGTCGCATGCATTGCAGTAAATAGAAGAAGAAGGGGGAGGGGGGGTGCATAGAGCGCAAGATTGGGTTAGTTTGCTCCTGTAAACTTAACTTAAAATTTGTAGCCCTTAATGTCTGTGTGTCTTCGTTCTTATGTTTCGTTCAGTAGAGCTAGTTAAGGCCATGCTTAGGGGAGAGTTTCGCAAGCGGCAGATCAATGCGGCCGACACCTAGTGTTAATCCATAGAACGAAAGGGACAACACACAGTGATAATTAACCCTCTCATGTTGCCCAGTTATGCGCACCCCTTTCTACACTGGAGTACTCTGACGTTGCGGTGTAGCGCAAAGGGATCGGATATTCGGGATCGATTACTGAATTTGAAATAGAGCGCGTGATGTCGGCTGCTGGGACGCACAGTCTCGAATCGCCGTACAGAACAAAAGAAGCAGCCGCAGCCATACAGTCAGATCGTGCGGTTCTCTTTGATCTGCAACGGCGCGCGCTGCGAGAACGTTCAGGCGTGGTAATCTTCAGCGGCCTCCGCACTTTGACGGCAGCAGCTGCATGCATAACCGGTTGGGCGAGCCGTCGCCATTATCGAGCCCGCTCGATAAGACCGTGCCCGACATGAACAGCGACTCAACCGCTGCCGTGGCCCGATTAACACGATTGTCTGGCATAGCGAGTCCGAAGACTTGTAGGTTACACTTTCGAAGCCTGTACCTGGTCCAGGCCTTCGAAGTTTTGAAGCTTTTTTTTTTTTTTGACATTTTCGGCTTGTAGGATGTTCTGTAAAACGGGCTCTCTCATTCAATCAAAAAATAAAAAAATAAAAAAAACTCGTTTCTGTAGCCGTAAGTGTGGTTTTGTTCAGCCGTTGAACAAAACACCCTGCGGACCGAAAGTTTCTCACAGGCTCGCAATCTCTTGTTCCCACCGAATGCGACGACGGTGCCTTTTATAGGCAGGTACGGTTTCCGGTACGATATGCGGAGACGAGAGGCGTTTTGGGAGCGAGCCTAATGAACCGTGCTTCAGTTTAAGTCACTGCTTCGAACCGCCTGTCTCCAAGCAAGCGGCCCGGTACAAGTACTTCGCGCGCCGTCAAACTCCGTGACTCAGCCCTTCCGCGTGAGTGCGATGTTCTAATTTTGCAACCGCGAGAGCAGCGTCTACAGCCATAGCACGTACTATACGCTTTGCTGTTGACGATACGCCGGCGTTGCCTTAAACTGTGGAGACATACAGGACTAAAACGCGCTCTCTCCTTTATTTCCAGCGCTACAGCTATCGAGCTGTCACCGGCTACATTGCTTCTTTATGTATAACTGCGTGTCCCTAAAAGGCTTCACAGGAACCATTCTTGCAATGCGTTTATTTCGTCTAGGCATAGGAAAATAACAATAGTACATTAAAAAGGCCCATGTTGTTCAGCGTGAATCTCGATCTCTTGGGAACAACGGACGGTGTAGCATTCCTTGAACACATAAGCCAGGTGGCAGTATACATCTATGTAGCAGTACATCGACAATGTTAGGCACGCTTTTCTTTTTGTTTTTTTCGTCCTGTTGTAGAGCGCTCTGGAGATAGCTGCTATTGTGAACTCGGCAACCGGCGTGTTACAGGAGTTGCTCTCGCTGGGTTTGGAGATTCTAAAGTAGGATGAAACAACACGACGGGCGCGCACGTGGGTCGTTTTTCCTTTTCTTTTTTGTAAAGGTAACAGCTAAACAAACGCCAGACGAGCGCTTTTGAATCGCGTTTTCACCAGGGGCGCAAAGGCAACGGCGTCTCTGCGAAGGCGCGACGGTGTGCTCCCCTCCCTTTTGGTCCTGCTTTATAAAAATAGACTTGGCGCGCGGCTCCGTTATTGCGGCTCGACTGCGCACCGGCAATGTGTGCGTGTGTGTGTGCGTGTGTGTCGCCTGGCTGAGACTTGAGACTTCTTGGCGCTGGCTGCGTTGCAGCACGCTCTCTCGACATCCGGGTGCGCACGCGCTAGCGGTCGGTGGCGTCATAGAGTTTCCTAGGAAAAATTACTGGAGCGAACTGTAGCTGTACACAGGTCTGAGGAAGCAGCTAGTAGCGGTGGTTCAGCCAGCACGGGAATAGATGGGTATAGAATGCACATATTTCCCTCAACTTCGCTTGGGTTTCTGGCGGCTTTGCAAGCTGATCAAGTTTTGATTAGACATTCCATTGCAATATGCTATAGGACTCGCAATCGTGTATCACGTAGGCCTTACTGTGTCCAGAAAAACAAACAAACAAACAAACAAACAAACAAACAAACAAACAAACAAACAACAAACAAACGCCTCTGGGCGCGGCCAGCGGTTACAACGGCCTCCCGGTGTCCTGATAGTAACTCCTCAGGATCCAGTAAATTTCGTTCCCTGTCCGTCTTTCAACGATGACACGTTATAACTAACGACGCAAGAATGTTCGAACCTACACGCAGGACGACAAGACAACCCTGTAGCCGTTTATTTCCATAGTGTATGTTCGTTGCGTCTGGTAACGCAGGTGGCATACCCTGTGGGTGTCGCACCCCGTCGCGGCAAAAAAAAAAAAAAAGTTTGACGAGTTGGTAACGAGCGGCATAAGACCACATCGCGTAACACGCATGCTGCGCGTAATTTGAGGAAGACGTTCTCGCTGGTTCGTCTTGCTATAACGTCGCGTCGGAGACCGCGTTTCAGTGCACTGCCTTTCTTTGTATGCCCGCGTGAACGCGTGCTGGCTTGTTAAGCAAGGTTTGCGCACAGCGTGGTCTGTTGTCGTCGTCGACGACAGGTTATTGTTCCGTCTACAGCGTTTTCGCGCGGGAGCGTGACCGTCTCACTTCGGTTGCCGTCGAACGGAAGAGGCAGCAAGCAGCGAACGAACGCCAACGACGTTCGGCAGTCGACGACGAGCTTTGGCGGTCGAAGAAAGGGGCTCACATGATTGGCAGTGCAACGACTATTATAGGGCTATGTAGGGTCGGTGCAGCCGAGCGCTTTTAGACGCGATCCAGGGGCTTGTTCTGTACGCCCGTTAAAGCGTGGGAAAGAGGAAAGAAAAGACGCCGTTGCTTTGATGAATTGCTGACACTGCGTTCGCGAAAAAGCGTACGAACTCACCCTGGGTCGTTTCCTACGATGTCAATCCCTAATACAGGCACTTACAACACGCGAAATCCAAATGCCAAGCAAGGAACACTTCTTTAGGTACTGCCGCCAAAAAAAAAAATTTTTTAATGAAGGGCCGCAAATTGCGATCAGAAGAAAGGGTGCGAAGCGGTAACGCTGAGAATGCAAAATGCTAGCAGGCTTCTTTCGTGACTCTCTCTTTGGAAGAGAGAGAGAGCGTGGACGGGGGCAGGAGGCGGATATGCGAATGGGCGCCCCTTCGTTTGATATCGAGCATGGCTGCCGCCGCTGCTTTATCCCGGCCAAATTGCTGCCTCAGGTTCTTTTTCCGAGAAGTCGGGGGAGCAAGTAAAGTAGTTCGCTCGCAGTGAACGGGCGAACAATGCGGCTCCGCTCGACTCTTTCTCGCCGCTCTTCGAGCTGCTGCCCTACCCTCGTCAAAGTGCGGGTTTGATAGGGGAGAGAGCGATCCCCAACCTTTCCTCTTGTGGGGAAGCAGGGGCTTGCGCTGGGAAAAAGAGATCACATCTCGGAGGCTTCGTTTTAATCGAGCCATTTCCCGTTCTTGTCACCGTTCTTCGGCGTACTTCGTGTAACGCTGCTGCTGCTAAATAAATAAATAAATAAAAGGTACGACGGCAGTTTGGAGCGCAAGCGTTCTTCTCTGGCGTAGTTACGCAGTAGAACTTTGTAGCAATGTGTCTCCACTTTACCATGTGTGGGCTCACAGCGCTGTCCTGATGCGAACTGCGCCAAGAGCAGCTGACTGCGCATGTCGGGTCGTGGCAACGCTCTGCAAACACGTCGTTGCTTTCTCTCGAAGGTCTGCTCTCCCTGAGCTTTAAAGGGTCCCTGAAACGTTTTTTTGACATTGCGTCACTGATTAGGCAACACAATTGCGAAATCATTCACACCATAAATAAAGCGAAGCACAATGCGCTAAGGCAGCTATGGGCTTATTTCTGTCGCCTTCCTCCTTACCACTGCTGTTCCTCCTCAACTCGATCTGCTGCGGAGTGCGCGCTAGCGACGACAGCGCCTCCCGCGTCAGCCGCTCTGCCGAGCCTCCCGTAGTGACATAGCGCCCCGATATCCTCACTGAGGTCGCCCGCCTCGGCAGTGCTAGCCCTCTGTAATAGAGCGCCGGCGACTCGTGTGACGCCGCCAGATGCCGCGATGATACCGTTGGCTGAAACGAAGGAGTACGTTGTAGAAGCACGTTGTTCGCAGCTAGGTTTTGAAAATTACGCGCACGTCACTTGGGTCGGGGCCAATCAGCGACCTCCCATTCGATCGCTCGATGGCGGGGGCGTTTGAAAACGCTTTTTGGCGAGCCGCTGCGACCTTTTGCGATACGCGTGTTCAAAACCTTATTGTAAATTACACACTTTACGCACAGCGCTAAAATCTGTCCTGTAATGGTCCTAGTGACCCGCTCTACCGGATCACCATGTTTGCACAAAATCGTCAAAACCGTTTCAGGGTCCCTTTAACGAATGGTGACACTTTCTGCCCGCAGTAGACTCCCTTCAAGAGGAAACGTGTAGAATTTGGAGATTAAAGCGCGGGTCGTAAACTGTGCGCTAGTGCTGGCGAGTATCCGTTAAACCGTCTATTTGCCTTTAACATGGGGAAAGTGAATACGGTCTTGAAAAGCGGGTTACTCGGTTATATCGGCTTTCCAGAAAAAGATATCCAGTATAACCACTGTAAGTGATCGGTTAGCCGGATATTCTAACATTCGTGCTTATGTATTGAATCTCGCTTGTAGCTTACGCAAATTCCAAGTAGACGCCGTCACGTAACGAGATGGAGGTTGTTCCAGTTACTGTATTCGTGCAGTGGTAATATAAAGTGGGGCGCAAGTAACGTCGAAATAATGTATGGCGTTCTGAGTACTTCTTCGAAGCATTTATGGACCTGAAGTCGATAACTATAATGAGTTGTATTTCTGAAAGGAGTAAGTACAACTGTAGCGAGCTTTTTTTTTTTTTTTGTGTGTGTGTATGTGTGTGTCGTACAGCGTCAGTCGACAAGCACAATATCGCGGAGTACCGCAATTAAGAAAGGTCGCTCACCATAGTAGATGTTGGGCTCGCACGAGTGGTTGCAAAGATGACTGGAATGATAAGACTGCAAGACGGAGAGAATTGTGACACCATTACATCCGATTACGACCTCTCCCTCACGTTATCCGGTTCTTGGGTTTCGAATAACTGGTGCTTCGATTAACTGCGTGATCGAATTCGCCACAAAACCGGTTCGATGTTCCTAATCTACTACGAACCGTTAACGTATAGACGGATGTGTGCGAACACTATATTTCCGAGGATGCTTACACACAGCTTGAACTTCGAAAACAAAACAAAAAATAATGTAACAAGAAAGCTCGCGTAAGTAACTTAGTGTGAGAACTGCGCTCTCGGTTAGCTCGAAAAAAAAATATCGTCCGAAAAAGTACTCGGAACAACGGCTTACGAACTTTTTCTCCGATATCGGCCGAGAAAAGAAAGGCAATGCGTGCATTGCGCGGGCCTCTTGCGTAACTTTCCGTGGTCTATAGATAGCAGCCGCCGGACTCGTTCGACGAACCGGAGAGCACAGTAGCAGACTTTCTGGCTCGCCGGTAGGTTTTGCGTCGAGTATATAGTGACGCCAGCCTGCAGCTTTTGTTTTTTTCTCCCCGAGCGGCGCTTGGCAGCTCCAGTGGCAAACGCGTAACCTCGCATTCGATCAACGTCCCGCGTCATAGCGGGCAGCGCCGTTTCTCGCGCGTCAACACAAATGTTGCCGAACGGGCGCCGAGACATACAACGTATCGAAGTTGTTCCGTTTCTTCTTTTTTTTTTTTCTTTCCCGGCTGGCCGACCGGCGTTGTGTGCACGTGCGCACGCGCAGGTCCAGTTTCCGTGTAGTAGCGTGAAGTTGTGTGCGTGTGTGTGAGCGTGCTTGGCTTCTCCGTTCTGCCGTTGCGGCGGCAAGACCCGTTTCTTCTTCGTGAGTCTGTGGGATGCGTCCAGATGTGCGGCTCAGCTAGCGCTTCTTTTATTTTTCTCCGCTCTGGTTTCCCTCTGCTGCGGCGAGCGCCTTCTGGCGGCCATCTGTCCCTTCGCTGTGTGGCGGGGCCCTCAATAGGAGGCGGCGGTATGGAGCGCGCGTTAGCGCGATCGCGCATGCGTGCGCACATGCCGGACGGCCCAGACTGTACTTAGCTGCTCGGCTTTCCCCTCCTCTCGCTTTTTGTCTGCGTTTATACCAGCATGTGGTCTCGGAAACAGTACGCTCTACCGGTTCCTCCTGATGGGCCGTAATGCCCACGATGAGCCTGAACGTTGCCTACTTCCGTTCATCGCAGGAGTGGCAGTCCACCTATATCCCCGGCGCTCTCGGAACGATCTCTTATACTCAGTGTCTGCGAAATTAGCTTCCATGTCCTATCGCTGCTCGCTGAATCATATAAAGAGGAGGACGTATTGATTCGATCTTTTTTTTTTTTTACAAGTTTTTTTCCCCCTATTCTGGCTACTTCGCTGAAAGATCTGTATGCAACTCAGTCTTATTGTTGCTGTATGATCGTACGCGAGGTTGGGGTGGCGGGTGGCCGGTACAGTAGCGTTGTATTTCGGTTACGGACATACAGTGCTCACGCACTATGGCACAATGCGAGCTTGCTTGCATTTTTTTTTTTGTTCGTATCTGGCACCGTCGTTCAACTGGTTGTCAAGTGTTTATTGTACAGTGTTGCTTGACGTGTCTCGCTGCATATTGCGTACTCTTGCACGCTCCCACAGAAACGCCGACCACACTTTAGCTACAAACTTGTCAGGGGCTCAGAGACAGTACAGGCGGTAATCGGCCTCTCCTACGACGGAATATTTCATAGCTTTCAGACGCCGCATCCAGCTCCCTTGACGCACAGAGGGAATGATCAGAAAGCCGCGTCGCCAATAAATCGTCGTTGACATTGTGCTTCGGCACATGAAGGTAGTCGCGAAAGCTGCCGCCCTGCCATCGAGGAAGGCGCATGCGCGGACTGTTGTGCCGTTTCGCTCTTACCTTGCCGACGGTTTATGTTACATGTCTGACCGACCCTGTACTTGGCAGCTTTCGCGACATTCCTTTAGGTTACGAGTATACAGCCAACCATAGGTATGTGCAGTGTTCTCCACTTGAAGGGGGCAAGGGGGGGGGGAGAAGGTTCACAGTAGCGCCCTCCCCTCCTTTCCCAACACCCTCAAAATGAGGCCATTTTGGCCAATACGCTGTGCAATGTAACGCGCCCCCCCCCTCTAAATGTTGGGAGGGGGGGGGGGGGGCGACCACCCTGTGTGCACGCCTACGCAGCCAACTCCGTTCAAACAGTGTCCGTTTCTTTCTGCATGTCGCGTTTGCTAGTATATGCGCATCCGTGAAAAGGTGTAGGAGTCCCTTTCTTCCGTGGCTGCAAAAAGTGCTCTCTGCACGCCATCATGCGCCTTCGTAGCGGTTCTCAGAAGTTACTCGGACGATCCCCCAGCTTAATTCCCGCGCTGTTACGTAGTGGTTGTTCGCGCCCCCGTCGTCGTCTTTATTGTGCTGCTGCAGCAGCTATACCGCGGTTCTTCTCACGCTCCGCTCTGCCCTCTCCTAGCCATTTCTATCCAGCCGTCGCTCGCATTTTCGAAGAAGCGGCGCTGTAGCATTTTAAAACGGAGCGCGCAGAACTCCGGGGAGCATGGAAATTGGTCTTCATTACGACAGGCGCCGTCGCCCCGGGGTTGGACTCCGTGGCGTCGCGGGGCGGTGCCCTTCTTTCGATCTGCCCTGCACACACACACTCTCTCCATACGCACAACGTCTCCGTCTTTCTCTCTCCCTTCCCTCGCTTCATCGTTCTGTTCACATTTGGGACGTGCTGTTCCGAAGACACCGCGGAGCTCTTTTCATTTTTTAAAGCAGAATTTTGTTATTGTGCGTTAGTCCGGGGCCCCTGATTAAGCCGCGCATACTGAAGTGCAAGCTCGCGTCTGCTGCACCCCTTACCGGAAACTCCGTGCGAGATTATTCTCAACTCAAGCACAGAGTTCTCCGTAGCGCTGCAGTAAAGCGCGAGCCGCGTTTTGTGCCGACGAGACCAACCAAAATGGATGACCTTGCTTCTCCATTTAACAGCGAGACTCGTGAGCCGCGTTGTGCTGGCATACACGGCTGCCGAGCGTGATCCTTCTTGGCGCCCTGAGGAAGCTGGAACCGAATAACGCGCCCCGCCGAATATGCGTCTCCTTCCTCCTCCCTTCCGATCTCTCTTAAGTGGTGACGTAGACTTCGGATTAAACGTGCGTGGTAGTATGCAGAACCTGACTAAAGGCTTCTTTTTTTTTTTTTTTTTCTTCAGGCTATAACTCCGGTGACGCGCGGGGACGCAAGTGGCGCTTGCCTCGCGTGATGCGGTTTCAAAATTAACATCCTCGTCAGCGATAATGGTGTGCATCAACCCGATGCTTCGTTCAGGCTTTCGTGTCTGCGTACTGCTACTCGATGCGAGTATTTTCGTACACCTTTACTAGGAGTGGGTCGAATTCGTATCTACCCCCGAATCTTATCCCGTGCAGAGAGGCGGTACAAGTACGTTGACGTTGTAGCAGTCGTCGTCAGAGCGGTGGTTTCACTTTCTCGTTTTTCTGCCGTTAGTCTGTACCTTATTACATTTTTTTTTTTTTTGCGTTTGTGTTGACGTGAAGCCCGTAGGGGTGAAAAAGTGGCACCTGAAACACAAACGACGTGTTTCCGTGGTTCGGGAGAATAACGTGGCCTCCTCTTCTCGCACTGTGCCTCTGAAGAGTTCTGTTTGTTACAAAACACGTCGCCACTTACGCTGTACGCCTCGCGTCCCAGGCGGCTGTCTCACGTTCCGCGTACGACTGTGTCGCTTCTTCCTTCAATTTCTCCCCGCCAGCTTTTTACCAGGCTCGACGGGCTGCTTCACCACGTCCCTCTTATTGGGTTATCCGGAGAGCGATTAAATGGCGAAAGAAACCGAGCGGCGAGTTGGTTGCGGGAGGGAAGGGAGGTTAGGTATTGCCGGTGGTTCCGTATCTTTCCCCCCCTTCCTCTTATTTTTCTTTTTCGTTTTCGGTGGGTCGCGTCGCTCCTCCGCGGCCGTTTTGCGGAGCCGGGGTGGGGAAGTGGCGGCTCTCTCTCGAGTGTTCATTAGAGCCGACGCTGGCCGCGGCCGTTTGGAAACCGAAACTGTCGGCAGCGCCCAGAGTGAGGGGCGCGCTTTCTTTTTATCTCTGACTGAAGGGTGGTCGTGCCACAGACGTGAAACACTTATGCGAGGAAGGCGATAAAAAAAAAAAAGATATATCGGGTAGAAACGCATATCCTAAAGAAAAATAATCGATGAGGATGAACCGCTCTCTCAGTGGCGGGGGCGAGAGCGCCGGAGTCCGGACGCGATATTAACCCTACCTCTGGTGTGGGGTTCCCCCCTCCCACCAAGCAACGACAGGCCAATTAGCCGTGCATAATAGCTCCTTCTTCCGATGAAGCTGACGAAGTAACGCCGTCGCTCGAACAGTGCTCGAGCGCCACCGGCTGAAAACGGGCTCTCGGCAGTATTCTTCTTCTTGCGCGTCGGCTGAGAGGGAGGGCGAGCGATGCCGCTGAAGGAGTGGGGGTGCTATAAAGAACGAACAAAGAAACTGCGGGTGTTGAGATCCCCGGGCTTCCCCGCGACCGCTTTCTCCCCCCCACAGCGGCTGACTGTCACTGGGGCGTTTGTTTTAGCGCTTGTTCGCGACGCCCCTCTTCTCAGTTTCGCAGGGGTCGCGAAGGTGCTGTCGTATGTATAGCTGCACCCCGGGATAAAGCCGCGCCGCCGGCACGATGAACGGAAGGGAGCGGCCCTGCAATCTTTTTTTGTTGCTTTTCCCCTCTCACGTCGCGCTTACTCCGTGGCACGGTTGTTGCGTTCCGACCTGCCGCGAGATGCACGCGCGAGGTCGTTTTAATGGCGCGACGATATTTCCTTCGTCAGTGGCCAGTGTGACGAGTGCACCTCTCTGTGGCGGCACGTTACGCGGCCAAGTGGATACGCGTTACTACGTCTCTCTTGCATTTATTTATTTATTTATTTATTTATTTATTTATTTATTTATTTATTTATTTGTGTGCGCTTGAGGCAGGGGTTTCCCCAGGAATTTAAATTAGGGCGTGTATGTAGTTTCAAGGTGGGTTTGAAGCGGCAAATGCTTTAAATTTCTCCCATAGATTTACAAATTCAGTGGGCGCCGTTAGGAAAACCAGGGGAGGGGGGGGGGGGGAGCTGTAGGGAAATCTCTGGAAGGAGGATCGGTATGAGGCAAGCGCTTTTCGTCTTTAACCGAATTTTTCTTTTATTGCGATAGCAATTATATGGACAGTCTCGGCTGGTTTTTGCCGTCCCCGTCGCCGCCGCCATGAACCGTATATATATATATATATATATATATATATATATATATATATATATATATATATATAATAAGTCCAAAAGAAAAATAATTCGGATAAATGCTTCCGACGCGCGGAATCGAACCAGGAACCTCTCACCCCCCGCGCGTGGCGCTAACCACTACGCCACAAAGAGCAGACGCTTCAAGGAGCTAACGGCGAGCCTTATATACACACCCTTTACCGCTGGCAGGACTCAGAGACGGCAGGCGCTTATAGCGTTTCTTCATTACCACAGAGATGGCGCGAGGAGCGCAACGGGTAGCCTCCTTTGCAACACGAGCGCTGTTCAAACTGAGAGTATCTATTGTGACAGCTTATTCGCACTCGTTCGGTGTATATCTGTGCGTTCGTTTCGTGCGTGCTTCACTTGATAGTTCGCGCTCATCTTCTCTTTGTTCATTTAGCGGCCTCCCCTAGCTTTGTATGTGTAGCTTTGTGACACACAACGTATAAAGCCCTTCGTACCAGCCCGCGATGCCCATGGGTGACGCTCACTTAGCAAGTGCATGTTTGCTACAGTTAATATTGCTCCTGAAGCTACGAGCCTCACTTCGTATAGCATTACAGTTTCTTGCTATCGCATTCATTGCTTCGCCCTTGCGGCGAAACTGTGACTCTTTTGGATGTGCATGATGATTGATGCCGTATTTTCGAATGCTTATAAGCGGCTCATAAACGATTTACCGGTACTATAGGTAAAGCTTGAGATGAATCCAATTAGGCGCGTGAACCAGTGAAGAAACGAACCGGTTTTCTCTAAAGCTTAGGAGGAGCTGGATTCATTTTCACCGCTAAGCGGACGGCCACGGCAGACCTGGGTGGAGTCTCCGCCCGCGGGCCCATCAAGCGTAAGCAACGCCAGCTGTTTTACACGTATGATCGAAATTTATCGTGTAATAGTTACATTGAGCAGAATCTATGCTTTGCCATCTCCTGGAGTACGCAACTGCTTCCGTCATCTTGAAGGACTACACGTGTATTGACAGTTTATGGAAGCACTCTGAAGTGCCGGTCATCGTCCTGAGTGTCATTTGCAATGAACAGCGCAGGAAACCGCCGTGAATGCGTAATCGAGTAGGTATTGCGTCGTGTTGCTTTCGTGCCGGTTTTTCGATTATTCCTAGCGCGTCTGCTTATAAAGGTCAAGCTAAAATCAATTGTGTTTCTTAGGCGCCTTAGCGTCAGACCGATGAAGAAAAAAAAAAGTTCATCGCTTTTGTGAAAGAAGTTGTCATTACCTAAATTACCGCACATTCGTGGAGCCTGCTTTGACGACTTACGTCTTATTGCATCGAGCGCCTCGCTCACTAGCAGTGTTGTTCGTTTGCTGACTGAAAGCGCATTGTACGCAGTTGTTGTAACCGTTCGTTGAAGAAGCGTCAATGTCGCAGCATCGAAGGAAAGGATTCAGTCGCGAGCCACGTTTAATAATCAACGCCGTGAACGCAACCCTTTCTCCGACTCCGAAAGCTCGTTGAGTTTGTTATCTCGCATAGCACGCCTACCTAGCAGAGAAGTACCCTTTCCGTAAACTCTGCGTCAAGCGGCGGCACGTCGTCAGTCAATCGCCAAACTCTCGAGCTATTTCGGCTCTTTCTCAGAACGTGCCACCGTTACAAGACGCGGTGGCATAACGACAGTGACATTTGTCGGCGCAATTTTGAAATGGAACACTTTAATCCCAGCAATCTTTTGCTGAATAATCCAAAGCGTAAGGAGCAAAAAGAGATGGCGCTGACAATATTCGTACTTACCTTGATCAAGCTTTTATAATCTAACGCTACATCGTGCGCGTGGCAGAGATATCGACACTAGCGAATGACACACTTTCGCAAGGAGCCACATGTTCCCAGGCTTTCCCGCAAGGCGGAACGCGGTGAGCGGCCCGACGTTGTTTGTAAACACTGAGCAGACCTCGTGACGCGCTGCAACAAAAGCAGCAGCGGAGGCAACCAAGAGGGAGAGAAAAGTGAGGTGTCGTCTCGGAAACGGGGAGCTCGCGGCAAAAGCGCCGAAAGGCGATGTTAGAAGCGCCGTACGCACGCACGGCGGCGTCTGCCGGGTTGCGCTGGGGTTGCCCGAGCACGCCAAGTGTGCAAAGCCGCCGGGATGAATGAACAGCGGGCGCAGCGTGGGCGTTTCCCGGGAGACCGAAAGGGGAGCTGCAGCGAGGAGTCCCCCTTCCTCTCTCTCTCTCTCCCACCCTTCCCCCGAGTGTGTGCGGTGGCAGGGAAGCGGAGCCGACGGGCAAAATGTCGCCGGAAACGCAGAAACAAAGACATGGGGAGGGGGGGACCATGCCGGGAGAGGGTGAGGTTGAGCGAGGAGAAGGCGGCTAACCTAGAGACCGGTGACCGAGACGAGGGAAGCCTGGCTGTACGATGAAGAGGAAGAGGGCGAATGAACGCCAAGAGGACGCGCAAGCCAAAAAGAAAGCGCGGCTCAAAGGAGCGAGCTCTCGGCAGGGGAACTGGCGGTCGGCAAAAGAGGACAGAGCGGCAGCAGCAGAAAAATCGATGCGGAGCAAGGGAGGGCGGCAGACGATTCTGGAAGCGGGGTTGGTTGTAAACGGGGTGGTTGCTGCCCGAGCTCGGTGTGTGTGCGTGCGTTGGGCGACGGTGGTAGAGACGAAGGAAAGCGGGGAGAAAGTGTGAGGGGGCGCCGATGACTCAGAGGTGTTCCCCCCCTTCCCCCCAGCGGCGCTTTTCTCGTTACGTGTGCGTTGTTCTCTTGCTGCTTTCGTTGTCACACTTTTATTTCTTTATCCATCCCGCACACTTTGTTTTTGTATCTAAGGCTTGTGACTTCATCCCGGAGATTCCGCGTACTCTCGCCCTGATTCCCTTCCTTCCGTTCTCGGCGGGCGCTTCCTTTCTTCGTTCTGCTGCTGCTGCTGCTGGTCGTGCCCTCTTGTTCTCGTGCGTGACGCTTGTCAAGAGACACGGATCGAGCTCGCCGCGCGTGAATCAGCTCCCAGTTCGACACGGTCACAACAGCGGGAGCTTAGAGGAAGACGCGAAAAAAAGAAAAGGAAAAAGAATGAAATAAATGAGCACCGGACCAGGTGTATACGTCGTGTTCGTCACGCCTGCGAGCTTTCCCTTGACTACACCAAGCGCGTTGTTTTGTAATCGTGTTGCGCTCATCGTTAGTCTGGTTTCTCCGCCCCGCCACGGTGGTCTAGTTACTACGGCACTCAGCTGCTGATCCGAAGGTCGCGGGATGGACCCGCGGCGGCTGCATTTCGATGGAGGCGCTGTCATTGTGCAATGACAGTGCACGAAAAACCTTAGGTAGTCGGAATTCCCGGAGCCGTTCACTACGGTGTGTCTCACAATCATATCTTGGTTTTGGGACGGAAAACCCCAGAGATCAATCGTCGAGGCTTGTCGTCAGCTTCGTCGCTGTTATCTTACGCTCCACGATCGTCTTGTTCTTTGGGCATCCCCATCTCTAGCGTTTGTATCACGCCTTCAACGGTGCAAGCCGCACTCGCGTTGGTTTTTCCCTAGGTGGCGTCTCGCGTGCGGAAAAAGAAAAATCGATGAAAGCGTGAGTCATCGCAATATATCTTACTAGCCCGCGCACTTTCGATATTGTCAGAATGCGGCGGTTTTTTCTGCCAACGAAAAAAAAAAAAGAGATGAAAAATACTGCGTTTCTCCTACCCGTTCGCTTGTGTGGCCTTCTTTCCTCCAGCTCAAACCGCACGTGTGTATATAAATACAAACGATCACTCGCCCACTGTTGCCTCGTTCCAGTCGCCGTCTCTTATTTGTTTACGCAGATGTTGAGAGAAATGGCTCTCGGCTCAACGAACAAAAAAAAAAAAAAAAGGTGGAGGTGGGGGAGGCGTCCTGCTGCCTCCCGACACACACACACACACACACACACATCGTGATGCGAAGGCGTCCATTTCGCGATTGCTGCCGACGAGCCCCCTCTTTCCACGATTCGCGGGGCCGTCACGCTGGCAGACGGGCCGCGTTTTTATGGCGGCCAACCCTGCATCTGCGAGCGTGGGTCGTACACAACTCTCTCGTTTACGCCAACGCGCGCGGTGGCTGCACGTGCACCTCGCGTTCGGCGGAGGCTGACTCAAGCCAGCCGCCGCGCACCCAGTGTTGAGGGAGGGTGAAGTTGCTTGGGAGCTGGAGAGCAAAAGCGTCTGGATTGCAGTACCCGGCCGAGATCTTTAGCGTGCTTGGGGCAGAAAAAGGGAGCAGGAGGCCTCCACGTCCGTGTGCGAGTTATCCAGTTACATAAAGGATGTTTGAAAATAAGCGTGAGCCTCAAGCGGTGCGGAAGTCTGTATCATTCGTTGTAGCTGCTGGCTACGTGTTTGCGCAAGGTTTATCCGGCGCATAACCGACTGTAACTATCACGCGCGCCGCGAGCGCGACAAACGCGGCTAGTAAGCGAGGAGCTTCGCAGCTATGCCGTGTGCGTGTGACGCTTATGTTACCGCGTCGGATTTGTGCCTGCATGCTGGCTGCAGTGGCCGTACTCTGTGATGCCATTTCTCTTAAATGCGCAATGCCGCCATGTTTTGGAATTTTTCTGCGTTGGCGATTCCGAGTCAATCGGAGGCAGCCTGTGGGGCAACCAAGAGCGGACGAGATAAGAATTTCGAGAGAATATGACGGTGGGGCTCATACCCCGTCACTTCAATCAACATAAAGTACCGGTTCCCGAAGCTGCAGTACAAGGAAAGTGCATAGAACGCCTCGGCCTTTACACGTGTGGTTGGCCTCGATTGAATCTCGTTGCGCATTGCTCGCGTTCTTGCATTTGCGATACCATGCAAAGCGTACGCGGTATTGACCGCCGTGCCTTGCTTCCGTTCCTCCTTCCAACGACATGCGTAGAGGCACAACCTTTGCGAACGAAGGGTTATCTACGGGTTTCGCAGTCGACACGTGCGGGGAGAGTTCGCGAGGCCTACCGGCATTTCTGTTTGAAAAGAGCGGGTCGTCGATTGGAGCCTCCTTTTCAGCTGGGCTCCTCCATTCTCTTCCGATGTTCCCGTTCATTTGCGGAGAAAGCGCATCTCTTATACACGTACAGTATACGTGGCACATTACTCTGCTTTTCGGCTTTCCACCGGGGTCTGCGCTGGAGGTGGCCTCCCCTTTTCCGGTCGTTAGCTCCGTTGTGCGGGGAGCCCGGGGCCTCTGCTGCCGTAAAAGCGAGCGCCGGCTGCGCGGGCCGTTCTATTTTCGGCGATGCGGAGAGCAAAAGCGACCTCTAACGACGCTGGGGACCGTAACGAGGGGACTCAGTAAACGAATCAAGGCCCGGCCGGATCTCCCGCACAGCTGGCTTCACCTTTACGACGACGACGACGAATGCCTCTGCTCGGGAAAGGGGGGGGGGGATGCATGCGGATCGCAATGTCGCCGCGTCTGCTATACCATTGATTGCGCGCCGCATTTCGCCCGGCCCGCTCGACGACGATTCCCTTCGCGATGTCGCCGCAGAATTGGCGAGCGCGGCACATTTCGTTTTCCCCCTGACGTAAGCGGGGGGTCGTGCATATAATACGTCTTGGGTACGTTGTCGTGCAGTTAAGGAACAATACGGAGAAACGCCGTGAGAGATTTTCGTGTCTTGCCGTAGCGACCTAACGTAGCAAGAGGTGGAATAGAAGCTGGATTAACTCTGCGATGCTCGCACACAGCGCATCCTGCGATTTCGCTACTTCGGTGGGTCAGATCCTTAGGTGCCAGACACTGCCGGTTTGCTGAATGGAAACACTCGGCAGGTACGACAGGTGCCTATGAAAGGGGGGCGCTTTCCCTAGAAATACCAGAGGGTGGCTGGGTGCTAAGTGGCTTAGCCTGTGGGAGGGGGACGATGATGTTGCGGGGAGGAAAGTACCGTTGGTAGGCCGTGCGGCTCTGCTAATGTCGCCGCAGCGAGGAGGGGAGAGGCGTGTGGCCGGAGGCACCCCACCCGGAAGGAAGACGCGGTCTGCAGGGCCCCCGCCCAAGACCGGTAGCAGCGGCGGGGAGAGGACAGGAGGGCCCCCGGTGCGGGGGCCTCGGGCTCCCGCGCCGCCAAGGAGCTGCCGTTGGGTGGGTGGGTAGCGGCCTTGGCCCACCGCGCGGCGACCTTGAACTCTGCGGCGTTGCGCGAACGCCGCCCCGCCCCGGCTGCGGAAAAAGAAAGGTTGGGGGGCTTGGACGACGCAGGAGCCCGCCGCTGGGCGCCTGGGGGCCCTTGTCCCACTCCGAGGAGCGACGCCCTGCGGCCGGGGCCACCCTGCCGCACACGCTATTTCAACTCGGATCGGAGCGTGTGTCGGCTGGCGCCGGAACATCTCTTCAACTTGTCAGCCGGGACATCATCGGGCTGCCGCCGCATGCCTGCTGAGTGTACTCGCTTGCTTGTGAGCCGTATGGGTAGCACACCGAGACGGCCTAGAGTGCGATGATCAAAGGGTACTCGTTTTTGTGCATGGGAAAGACCTCGTGCCTAATAATGATGCGTTAGCTGCTCCAAGGTGCTTTCTTTAGAGGGGCGTACTGCGACGCCTATTTTTGGAGACCAGCTGGGGCACCTGAGGTACCCAAGTGAAGCACGGTGGATCACTGCTCCTGACAGACGATCCAAATTCATAGCTTATGCTAAGTGGGACGTGCATTTTGCGGTGCACATGCATCACACCATGGGTTTCCCCAGGAATTGAAATTAGGTGGTGTGTCTAAGTGTTAAGTGGGAGTGTGAAGTGCCGAACGTTTTTGAATTTGTTGCAATTTTTTACACATTCAGGGGATGCCTTTCGAATTATAAGTATGTGTGTGGTGGGGGGGAAGCTACTGCATCACCCTTTTACGCTGTGACATCTGTTCATTTATTCATCGCTAGCTTCCTTGTGTCCCTATATACTTACTTAATGATGTCGTCGTGAGTGCTTACTCGCGTTTGTGCATTGCTGTGCATAGGCGCAGCGTGGCAGCGGATGCTGCATGGTTTGGGGAAACTTCTTGAAAGTGCGACGTCGTCCTTGCTGGTCACAGTTGGGCATGTCGGGATACTCTGGCATGGCCAAGATCCGGGATGCGTACCAGGACACAGAAGGCGTCCGAGCTCTCGCACCACCCACGTCGCATGCGAAACTTTGTTGCTATCTGGTTAACTTCCCTGGCTTTCTCTTCATCTCTCTCCCCCTTTGTTGCTGATGCTTTCCGCGTTTCGACACCATTACGCCATGTCATCAAGCCTGTATATATTATTCTTCTGCGCGACGCTGTAAAGCTGATCATTGCGCTTCACTTCTGCGATTTATTCTTGATGTATTCTTATTTCGTTACTTGCTGCACAATTGTACTCGCAATGTACGCGTCAAATGTTCAATGTCCTGTGTCGTCGCAAGGTATTACACTCACTTCTAGGACACACGCTGAGTGATACGTTCTTCGTGGTACTGATTATACGGCTATCCATATTTTCCCAGTACGTGCGTTGTAGCGCACCTGCCAGGCTGACGAGGGCAATTCCGTCTTCGCCCCCCCCATCAGTGGTTGCCTCGGCTACGATTGCCATCATGATTAATCATGCAATCCTCGTACCGAACCTCTGTGTGGGTGATTATAACTACTGTCAGATCAGCGAGCAGCAATGGCGGGACATTTTTATACTTCACTATTTCCCTTTTGCTTCCACTGAGTTCTCTTCCTTCCCTTCTGCACTTTTTCCGAGCCGCGGTGACCGTCCGATTCGCTTTATTGCACGGTGCGCTCGTGTCCGGCTGCATATATACGGACACCAGGTCTGCCGCGTTGCCAGTTTTTCTCTTGCTGTGCTCCAGGCACGACCGAAAGAAAGAGGTGAGCAGCCCATTATTGGCGAGCCACTTTATGTAACTATCTGCGCGGGACAATCGGGCGCACGTGCGTTGTTTTGTAGCGAGTGCGCACTTATCGTGGACTTTGATCGGGATGAACGAGATTCTTCTCGGGCGTGGTGTCTTTGACGCCTCCCTCTCGCTGGCGGCCTGGGCCTCCACGGGGTCACTTGTATCGAGCGAAATCATCTCGGGAACGTTTTGTTTTCGCCGATTTCGTGACGCACCTGCGTGCGCGCGGTTTCTCTCTTGTTTCTTCCCTCCCCGAGGGATATCCCCATTACTGCGGTCGTGCGGGGCGATGGAGATGAACCTCCTCTCTACCTTACCACGTCAATTAAGCCGCCTGGCCGGCGGCAATCGCGGCCGCGCGCACGACCTCTTGCGGGCGGGCGCGCTTGCTGCTCGCCCGGAGGTGCTTTCCTTCCTCTCTCTCTCCCCAACCACCAACACTACTGCTGCTAGCCCTCGTGGCGATAAGAACGGGGCATCTATTCGAGCAGTATCTTCCGCTCGACGTACGCCGAGCCCCGGTAACGAACCGCTCTGGCGGATGCGATCCGCTTTCTTTTCTGTCCCGGATGAGGTCGTCCTCCCGCGAGGGGGTCCAGGTGTTCGATTTGCGACGCCGTCGTGACCCTCGATCACGGCTCGGGGTTTCTCGCCCTGCATGAAACTGCTGCGGGAGAACATTTGCTGCACTCGTGTGCAATACTCCTTACACTGCCACGTGGGTGTGCGGTGTGGTTCCCAGGCGAGGATTAGACACACACCGTGGGACGATCTCGATCGAAGGAAGAATGGGCGTGGGGTAACATGCGGCGGTATTATTATTACCCTCATTTTAGACCTGACTCTCCCTTCCGCTTACACCGGAACCGCTGAGGAGCCTCTCTCGAGGTATATATAGTCACAGGAGGAATCTCGTACCGGTGGTCATAAAGAACTGTGACACCGCTTTGCCACTCGCTGTGGCCGGTGATAACACGAACGCTAGCGATGCGACGTCGAAGTCGTAGCACTGTTCTGCAGTGCAGTGAATGGAGAGTGCCAAGATAGCAGTAGAGTGTTGGCGACGAGCAAGTCGCAGTATGCCTTGCTTGCTTGTTCTCTGCAATGGGCAACTTCGCGCGCAGAGCGTTTGTGTGCTGCTGCCTTTGTGAAATCGGCACGACCTTTGTATAGGAACGGCGCGTCTGGTGAATATGGATGGACTCTTCTTGAGTAAACGTCGGTGATGAAACTAAAGGTAATCCCGACAACGCGCATAGAAAAGGGGGGTGGGGCGGATTCACCTGAATATTTGCGCCCACCGCCCGATTCCTAGACGAATGCCGGTCCTTCCTCGCATTTAAGTTGTGAAAGCATAAGTGTGGTAGTGATAAGAGTTCTCCATGGCGTCATTATGATCGCGACATCATTTACGAGGCTACACGTTTTAGAAAGCAGCGCAGATGACATCATCAAAGCCGCTTGGCTTTCGCGTTATCGTCATTGCGAGCAACGTCATTAAAAACCGGCCTAGCGGTTGTTTGCGCTTGGTTGTTGGGCGCCCGAAATCGTGTTGTCCGACTCAGAAAACGAGCAGCTTGTATGACGGCGGGTGATTTTCAAGCGTTCCCCTTCCTTAGGAAGACGCACGGCAGAAAGTACTCTGTTGCCAGAAGTACAACACACTCACTCGGTCCCCGTAACCCGAGTGGTCACACGTACGCACGTAACGTTGCGCTCACGGGTCTTTCGACGGGCATTCACAGCGCAGGCTCCTTTCCCAAGCGTTTTCACCCCAAATGAGAGCGCCAGGCCGGGGGAACGCTTGTGCTCATTTAGCCAGTGGGTGAACGGCTGCAGTGGGAATCGAACCCGCGAACTCCCGCAGCCGAAGCGGACAATACCACAAGGCTACGACTGCGGTGATTACGCGATTCATTTGAAATGTTCGTTTGTGTCGTTCTTCTCGTCTCCCGCTTACCTTTCCTTTAGGCGCACTTTTACCATCCCGTGCCTTTTTTTTTTTTTCTTAGCATATTTTATGCAACCGCCTCCGCAGCAGCAGTCTGAAGCACACTCACTTTCTTCGAAGGTATCGCAAACAGGCGTTGACATTCGCAACGTGCGCTCGTCGATCTTACGACCCTCACTTGGACGAGTGCCGTCGGTCAGTTGCCTCGTCATGTTTGCAGCTCTCCTGGGCACGTTCGTTGAGCCAAGCTCGTCGCTAGCATACATGGCTGACGTCGTTCGCCCTGACCATTACGTGAAAAGGGAGAGGGGGTGGCAGATAGACTTAATCGTGAAGCAAAGTCGGAGCGATAACATCGAAACAAGCGGGCGAGCACTGTTGTTTTGCGGCCGTGCGGGCCTTGTTTGCAGCCGACGCGGGGCGGCAATACCCTGCTTCTGCTTGGGAAGCCGTATACGCGGCGCGGCGCAACGGCTTCTCAAGGCCATACGGTCCGTGCCCTCCGAGCAGCGCGCGATAATTGCGGCCAGGTTACTGACTGGCTTCGGCCGCGAAGCCAGTGGCCGCACCAGGCGGCCTTCACTCGCCTGGTCGCGGACATGGGCGGCCACGCGGCGCCTCTCCGAAGCGACCACCGCTCGATTAGCTGCAGAGACTATCCGTGAGAAATGGACTCACGGATGGACAAAGCCTCGCCCAAACACTGCTCGGCGTTTATCTTTTTTTTCGTTGGCGGGGTTGTCCGGGGATAGATATGATTATCTGGGGGCCCCGCTTACTATATAACTACTAATACTGTGGTGCGCAGCTCGATCGACGGTTAGTCTGTTCGGGATGGGCCGGGATTTTCCAACCAGACTTTGATGCCCCGCTGTGCAGGGCTTCGCAAAGAGGTGATGAGTCTATAGCTGGGACTGTATGCACGGGTTTCAATTCTCGCCAGCGTTGAAACAAGTTCACTTGGGAAGCCTTTAGTTAAGCGTTTATTTCTTTAGTCACTCCTTACGACTTTTTGGTGTTCTTGAGAATATGTATGGCCAGTAGTCTTAAACAGTGTAGGGACGCGCTTGATGCTGCCTCTGTGTCTTGACGCCAACTTACATCGACAAGTACTATAGACCTTTTCACAGGAGGCATGGAGTGCCGCCATATTGGGCTGTGCGTGGCAGGAAAGAGGCTCGTGGTGTCTGTTTCGTTCCCTTTGTCTTCGTGCGTGTGCGCTCTTTGATAACGAAGACCTACCACCAAGTCGCCAAAATTGCTGCTACAAACCCTCGGGAAGTGCTTTTTTGGGGCGTCACGCATATTTTGCACAGCACAGCGGGTGCTATGGTGGCGCCCAGGGAGCCTTCTGTGAAAAAGTGTATAAAAGCAAGAAAAGCGAAGGCATCGATCGCTATGTTTTCGCACCTTACGTATGCGAACCTGAAAAAAAAAAAAAAAAAAGGACAGCGTGGCATAATTTCAGTAGTGCGACTATACAAATACTTGTAGCTGGGCTTCTGGAGGCGCCTGTACCGCCACAGTTGCATAAACATTGCAGCTTGCGTGGTTCTTGTTTTTGCTATTCTGGCGAAGCTGTATATTTGGCCGTGTTTGTCATACAGTCGGAACTCGAGACTTGAGATGCAGCTTTCAGCATTTCTGACAAAATAAGTCTTCTGCGAATACAAGAATGACATGCATTGTTTTACTGAGCTAATTTGCAACCTTTAGCTCGCGATGTGTGAACGTGTCGCTTCCTTGGGTTTTTCCTAAACAATCCGCCTAGCCTGGCATGTGCTTCATGACTTTCTCAACACAGGAGTAGTCATGAAATAGTGTAACTCTTTACTGCGTATACAGTAGAACCTCGTTATAACGAACCCGGATATAACGAACTATCGGATATAACGAAGTAATCGCAATTCCCCTTGAAGTTCCTCCCTGTCAACTTCGTTATAATGAGGTTTTACTGTATTCTGTAAAAGGTTCTTTTTTTTTTTTCCAGCTGACAAGGTAGCAAACTTTGTTGTCGACTGTCGAGGGCCTTGGTGACGAATTATGACAGAAAGCAGTGGCAACATCAACCTACGCGCAAGGACGCCACAGACACGAATATGTGTGTGCCCTCAGTGGCCAATTATAATCCACTTCACCTGACCATGCAGAAATTGATTTGGTTTTGGCCGTAACGAAGGGACGCTAACAGAGTGTATGGAGACTCTTAGTAACGTCATACTTGGTAGTATCGATTTGATTACGTGTTTGTGCTGGTAAAAAATTGACGGCAGATCCACGAGGTGAATGATGATGAGATTGGACGAAGCTCCTGGAAGTAATCATCGGTTAAACCGTGAAATTTCTTCCGTTAATTCGCCTGATAAAAATGACGTGAAACGATTGATTAAATGTTTTATCAAACTTTTATTGCTGGTTTCCGTTGTCCATTCATTATGACCGCTTTGTGGTCGGTGAAATGTAAGCTAAGTGGTTCTTGCACTGGTTGCAGATGAAAGTTGGCAAACACAAACCTGTATCTTGCACTGGTTGCAGATGAAAGTTGGCAACTACAAACCTGTATCGCGATATGGTTTTGATTATAAAACCATTGCTTTACCTGGCGTCTTTTCGTTTTGCTTTAGAAACATCTGGCGTCTTTCGTTAAGCAGCTGGCGTCTTTTCGTTTTGCTTTAGAAACATCTGGCGTCTTTTCGTTTTGCTTTTAGAAAACATCTGGCGTCTTTCGTTGGTTTATTTCATCAATCAACGGGGTTTTGAACAAAATTTTTATTGTTTAATCACGCACAGGAGAAATCTCACCAGGCACTACCTTGGAGGTAAACAATGGCTGCTACTGGGAATGAGAGACAGCAGAAGTCGGCTTTTAACACTTCTACTTCTACTAACGTTTCCTACTGGAACATGCCAATGGCTGCTAATGGGGAATGAGAGACAGAAGAATTCGGCTTTTAGTTAACGCGCACGCTGCGAATTTTTTTTATTGTTCAACAACGCACAGGAGAAATCTCCCACCGGCACCACCTTGGAGGTCAAAGCGTAAGACTGGTTACGCACTACGACTACGACTACGACGAGGGACGAACGGGTGCCGCTTTAAGGAGCTTCGCCCCTAAAAGGTGGGGTATAGCTATGGGAGATGCTACTTCAATGCCGTGTAACTATGTTGCGCTATGTCTGTGGGGTGATACCAGCCGACGCTGTCGAGCGAAGCAGTTGGTGTTTTCAGTATGGCAAACACCTTTCGTTCATTACAACCTTTCAAAGTGAGTAAACCGTCGGAACAGTATTTGCATCGCATACGATACCTCTCAGCACTGGCATTTATTTTATACTGAAGGTCAGATATCGCAAGCTGGGCTCTCGCGTTTTCTCGCCACTGATGTGTGGCTTTACATTACGCAAGCTCCATTGACGTCTGTACTATATGACAGCGCTGTCATTCTGTAATTCTTCAGCTCCTTTGTCGCACCATTCATTTGTACGTCATTAAGTTGCTTTCACCTAGAGATTGTCGTGTGGTTCACATGACGGACGGTGACGCCCAATCAACACATTGCGTCAGGCGCTACGCCTTTTTTTCCCCTTTGTTTTTGTTTAGTTGATTACCTTGACGGTTCAGCTTCATGCGCGGTTGTCAGTCTATAGATATAGATTACTACTTTCGGGCTATATCCACACTATATTATCTCGCTCTTCGCTCACTTCACCGGTTCATTATCAATTTATTCCAAATGTTAGTATAGGACTGGTCAACCCGTCTGGCTCGCGTATTCTCTTCGTTGTTCCAACTTAACTTGCGCAGTCCTAGAGTTCGTCCACTCCATCGGTCATAAGCAACCTTCTAAAATGCTTACAAAACTCACCGCTGCCGCTACTGTCTACGTAAGAGCTTGAACGTATATACGTTGCTATCAGGTATGGATATTAGGCGCCAGAGGCATTTTAGGCTGCCGTGCAGACATCGGTCGACTGTCATTGATGTCATACCTTTGTAGGCTCGGCGGCAGTCTAGTAAGGTGCAACGAAGTGAACAGCCCAGGTCGTGGTCGCGACGGGCCAGCATCGAGAATGGCATTGTTGCGGCGGAACTTATATGTGCATCACATACTGCCGGAACTTATATGTGCATCAAAAGTATGTGCACAACTTTCAGGTTGATAAAACCTATCTAACCTTTGCGTGTTTGAGCAAAGAGCAATTTAATTTCGAGAGGGAAATACAATGGACGCTATTGTGGCTACCTTAGCGTTTCATTTGCACTGCCCAGCGAACACTGACCGTAACAACAGAGACAGCAACAACGACGGCCTTTGCGAAGTTGAGCACGGAGTAACTTCAAATTTCGCTTGGGACCAGGCAAGACGCAGATGATGAAAATCACTGCTATGATCCTGCGCTTTTGTCTTGCTGGTTTAATAATCATGTAAAGGTGGTGATATGGTCGCAATTTCAGATTAATCTCAAGATGGCTGCCTCCGTGCGATTCTCCCTGAGCCGTCTACCATGCCGTCTACACGGAGTAGGTCGCCGAGCGATGACGTCAGGGGCAACCTGGCCCGGTCTTCTCCGCGGGTGGCAGCCGTCGAACGAGGCTGATCGGCGTTAGGAAAAAAAAAAAAGAAAAGAAAAAGGAAGAGAAACAAACAACAAAAAGGACCAAATGAACGTCGAGAGAAGGCCTCTTCTAATAATACCTCTAGGAGACGGCCCCCGCAATAGAAATGGTTAGTCACGCGCATCGGCGTAATGGCCCAACGGGCGCGCACTCCGGCGAAGCTGGCCTAGCGGAGCTGCCGCCAACCGGGCGGCCCGTGGGCCATAAAATTCATGGACGGTCCCCGACGCTTTCTCCTCCTCCTCGGTCGCCCTCCTCGCGCGAGGTTCGATACCGAACCGGCGGCGCCCTGCTTGGCCGCACGCTGCTGCTGCTGCTGCTGCTCCACGGCCGGCATTCCGCCGTCGCGCGCGTGCTTCATCTTCGCGGCCCGTTTCTTATCCGCTGGCGCGCGTGAATCGCATCGGGTCCACCGGAACGCTGTCCTCTAGGGCCTCACCGTCATGGGGCTGAACCCTGGTCGATATGGAGTCACGTTTACGTCTCCTTTGGAAGTTGGCTGTTCGCGGGCAGCCTTAGGCTTGAAAGACAAATAAACGGTGCTTCACGGCCATTTTCGTTCAGCTTCCAGTGTCTTACAACAACGCTTGCAAGTCCCGCAGTGCTTTGCCTTACAGGGGTGAACTTGTCAGCGCGCATATTTCCTTTTCTTGTTTTCGGTAAAAGTAATTCGGTCTTTTGCCGGAGTCTTGTTTACGCCATCGCGATTCCTCCGAGTTGGCGAGAAAAGAGCCTGTGCACGGTGGTGTGTTCTATCCGGGCTTCGAGCTTGTGTCGGTAGTCTTCTCGTGTCGGCCGAAAACCTTGCGAGATCATCGTAAGAGAAGCCGATTTGGACACGAGAAGATGGACGGCGTCGTGTCGAGAGAGGGAAACTCCCATGGATGGTCCTGCCATGCGTCGCCATGTGGCCATCGTTACTGCTCGTTACGGCTCCAGTGTTTAGGCCACGCTTTATGATGAATCGGTGCTCTCATCGGTGCGGTCACGTTCCGATGACATCCAGCTCTTCGGCTGAGCACCCTCCCTGGTTGTACCATCTGTCTCGCTTTCGTCTCTGCTTTATCTTTCCAAACCTATCTCGCAGGGACGGCACTCACAGTGGCTTTCTCCTCCTTCTCTCTGGCTGTCATGCTTTTAGACTGATCGTTTGAGCGTTATCACTGTTTGCCAACGCTGAAGCGACGCTGTTTTGATCTCGCAACGAAACGGCGTTGAACTAAATATTCCCACTGTCAAGGTCGTCGCTTTTGCCGTTTTATGCTTGGAGTTAGTTTTCCTGTTAATATAATCGATCCGCGTCTAAGGAGGCCCCAGAATCGATATTATCATTTGTTTTGCGCTGCGCCCTTGCTCGTTAGCCGTCTACTGAGTGGACCACTATCGTTTTTTGTGCGCTTCCAGTGCTACGGTGAAGCGTGATTATGGCCACCCAGGAGAGAACGAAGCCAGAGATGCCTGCTTCGAACACTGCCCTCGAACTCACTCTACCAGCACAGCCATTTTAAAACTCAGGCTCATGCCCTAAAATAACGGATTCTACTGCCTCCGGTTCGCGTTTATTATTAACCAGAGTCACATAGCAGCCAGATACCGACGCACTCTGTCCTTACACAATGCTCTTAGGACTTTCCATGTCTCTACGCGACAGGGCGTCCGCTTGGGTAGCTTGTAGACAGGACTAACTCCTTTGCAACGCCGCCGTTACGTAAGCGTGCGTGCATCTGTTGTCGTTAACGGTGCACGTAATGCGTTCCGCGATGCGGTTTTCCGGCGTCTGGAAAGCACGCAGCGTACGTGCCATGCGCGCGCGTGGCTTGCCCAACAGCGCGTCGTGGACACGAAGCTGCGAAGAAGAATCCTGGCTGTCGGGTAGCGCGAGGAGGGGGGGAGTGAGTGAAGGCAGGTCCTGCGCGCGAGGGGAACAGACAGGGCCCACAGGGCTTCGAAATAAGGTCATTACCATTCAGGAGCGGAGTGGGGGAAGCGCGCGCTTCTTTCCCTTTGTCTCGTTTCGCGGGCGAAACCAGCTTTTGTTCTTTTGTCTGCTGCTCGCGCGTTCTTTGACGGCAACCAGCCCGGAATCCGTCTTCTTCTTCTCCTCGACCCCTCTTCGGTCTACCCCGTATCTCTTCCCCCAGCAGCACCAAAAGCTAGGGCATTTTGGGGCCCGTGGCGAGGCCTCATTGCGCCTTCCCGCATGCGGTTGTCGCGTGCCACGTTCTCGGAAGTATCGATCGACCTCTTGTTTTCAATATCGCTGGCTTTTCCTCGGGTACCGCGTTTGCGCGCGTCTATTCCTTCCTTCCATCCTCCCGTCCTCCCTTCCCTCTGCTCCCAGAGGCATGTCGCCCTCACTTGAGGAACTAGACGCGCGGAGGTTAAGCTATTCTCGCACAGAGGGCACCAGCGGACTGCGATGACGTGGTTTGCACAATCGACCGCAGAAAAAGTGAAGGGAACTGAAGAAATGGACGGAAGTCAGGTCGCCGCTCTCTGCGTGGCTCTTAAGTGCGCTTAGCGGACGGGAAGAAACGAGCAAACAAACAAAAGCCATCACGCTACATCTCGTCAAGAGGAGTTTGTCAGTGGATTCGGTTCTCGTGCCTGTCTTGTCCGAATTCAATGTCACGGCTACCGCGACGGAAGCTGGGGTGTTCTGGCGTCACGTCACCTTTATTTGGGCTGACAGTCGGCGCGTATAGTGTGAGCCATGGATTATTGCTGTCCCTACATGGCGTAGCGGGAAGTGTAAGTGCTTTTGAAAGGTTATTCGTACTCGCTTTCTGTCTGTACGAAAGCGCACAAGAATGCTCAAGAGGTGTTTCCCGGCCAGTTGAAATCGCAGTATAAGAATGGCACTGAACGTTAACTCCTTGTCAGGTATATAACAAAGAGCCTCTGGCAGCCGAAGCCACCACTTATCCGTGGGAGGCGGAAGTTACGCCCATTCGCACATACAAAGTACGCATGCATATCTATATATAGAGAGGTAGCTTGGAACCTTGCCAAAATAAAATCCTTACTACGCTACTGATTGCGAGCCATCCTGTATGAAGAGTTTTCCCAGCGTGAAACTGGATGAGTTTTCCTACCAGGAAAATATTTCGACGATGTGGCGGGCAAGAAACTAAAAATTAACGTATCTATTTCACTTGCGCCACGTCACCAAACGGCAAGCCAAGTTAATCAGTGTCAGTTGGCTATCAGGAACGCTGTCTCTTGCACCTGTTGCCTGTTGACCTACCGTTCCACGCCTCCATGCATGATTGCGTCGGAATACTACGTAGTCGTTCTCGCGCTGGTGCAAATGTCGTTCGTCATTTTCTCGGATGCCGTTCCTTGCAATACATCTCACCATTGTACTACCCGCTGTTAGCCGTGCCTTTGCGGTGGCGACACACACGAGGACGATACCGGTTGCGTATGATGCGTGTGGCCAAACAGTGAAGCACTTAGAGAAATGGGTACCGCGTCATGTGTTTCGCTCTTTTTTCCTGCCCACCTCAGCTTGCAGTCTCTGGTTCGCCTGATATTGTCAGGGCGCGCGCGCGCATCGTGGTTCTAGCTGAGCCTGCATATGCGCACTGCGGTTTGCATCGAACCGGCGGCGCGTGGTCCTGAGTGCAGTCTGAGTCAGCGATTGTGTTCCATCAATATCGCACGGTTTCCCCATGCAAGGTCTTTCTGCTCCCTCTCGGCTGTAGACCTTCCGAAGCCTTCCTCTTTTCTTATTTTTTTAAACATACTTCCATCACTGTATCTCCCATCTCACTTTCGCCTCGTTCTCGACCGTTGTTCCGGTTCAGAAAGCAATTCCCGTCGCGTGGTTCCTCGTTCCTTTCTCGCTTCTGTCTCTCGCTTTCTTTCTCTCAGTATTTGCTCCGTCTTGAAGTTACTTCCTTCGTCTCGCAATGAATCACATTTTACAGAGAGCGGTGCCTTCATTTCGGACGGTGTTCCTCGATCCTGAGCTTTCATCACTGACATTTCGGCGTTATATATGTCGAACGGCCCGCATAATATGCAATGCGATATAACCTCTCTCTCTGCAATCTGTGACGCTGATCTAGCAGTTCTCTAGCGCTGATTTGTCATGCCACTGCTGGAATACTGTATACACCTATTTGGAACCAGGGCATCGACTGTTACAGCTTGTAGGCTGCCTAGATATATCTGCCCCGGTATACAAGCACACGGTGTCCGTATGTTTACGTGGCCTCAGAGAAAAAAAGATGCTCCATAAAAAGGAGCCAACACCTTTGTGTGAAGCGCTGGAAGCAGCAAGAGAACCGAAATACGTTAAAAAAAAAAAAGTGTCAGGTTTGTGAAGCCAGAATCTACAGTATACTTGCTTATGCGAAATGTTACTTCAGTATTCGCTATGCCGTACTTGATGTTCTGAATTTAGCGCTGGATCGATCGGCAATTTGCGGCGTCTTAAGAAGAGCAAGTGGGAGAAAAAAAAAAAAAACTGCATCAAACACGCTTATGAACTCGCTGTTTCCCTTCTTCGTTCCAACGAAGAATCGACCCACGGCGAGGTTAGATATTATTCACGCCTCTTTCTTTTTGTGGGTGTGGTTCGTGGCCGTGCTCTCGCGCGGCCGAATCTGCGCACAAAGCCGTCTTGAACAAACAAAGGAGCCGCGGCAAAGGCAAGATCTGCAAGGTTGTTGCGCGACAACCGACGAACGAGAAACCAAAAAAAAAAAAAAAAAAAGATTCCAAGCCCCCCCAAACACCGGGTGCATGCTGTATGCGCTGCACATAAATGACTCGGTCGAAGAGATGGGGGGGGGGGGGATGCGGGTGCAACGGGAGAAAGCAAATCCGAGATTTGGGAATTTCATTCCGCGAAATCAATAGCGGTATAAATCCGAGACGCTCCGGATGACAGCTGCACGCACGCGCAGTCTCCGCTGCCGCACGGTCTGCACATGCGCACAGCGTGTGACGTCAGTACACGAGATCCATTTATGGGCCGCATCATGCCACGAGTACGGCGAAGGCCGAAGTGGGGTTTGGGGGGGGGGGGCAGTCGAATTGTGGGGAGGAAATCGAGGTGGTTAGGGGGAGGGGGGTGAAGCTCGCGCGATTGGAAGGGCGCATCGAAATGGGATGGCGTGCGCGGATGGCCGACTCTCTCTTTGCGCGGTTTTCTTCTCGCGCATGCAGGCTGCCGCGGCAATGACATGCGCTTGACTTGCAAATGAGCCGAGCCATTGGGCCTCGCTTGCCGCCTTCATAACATCGCGTTGCGCTGCACGCTTGCCGCGACGCGAACCAACCAGCGAGCCGCCTATCCTCCCCCTCCACACTGCGGTCTCTCTCTCTCGCGCTTACATGATCGCGAGCACGAGTCACGTGCTGCGCTCCGGTATCATCAACCGCTTTTCCTTCTTCATAACCCCCCTTCCCCCCCTTTCTCAAGTCCTTTAACCGTTGTAGTAGGTGCGTGAGAGGCAAAGACTGCGTTTGGCACGCGCCAGAGTCCGCGCATATGGAGGAATACAGTGTATTCTTTTTCTTTCTTTCTTTTTTTGGCGAGAAGAAGGTGCAGATTCCCCGGTCGGGTGGCGTGACTACTGCACGATCGCTCTAACCCCCCCCCCGAGCGCTCTCTCATTTACATGGCGTCCTGGCACACTCTACTATAGCGTCCGCGCATCACTTACTCCCGACAAGCGTCTAGGTACACGCACTCTCCATGGACCCGTATAACGACGGGCCGATTTGCGAGACGCGCGCATGCCGAGCTCAATGTGGCAATGCTTTAACCGCAGTTTTTTTTCCGAGCTTCGCCCACTCATCATCATTCACTCCGTGGATATGCTGTAATTTTTTTTTTATTCGCGGCTACACTATATACATACCCTGTGCGACTTGCAGAAACAGAATAACGCGCGTGACCAATAAGGGACGCCCTATACGAGGGCTTCGCGCAAACTGCAATCACAGCTAGTTAAGCCCAACTGCAGTTCCGGAGAGCGTGAGGTGCGTTCTCTTTGGGTGTGTCAAAGAAAAGAAAGTCACGTAGGCCGCTGAACGAGCAACAAAACTGCAGTCGCCGGCCGCCGCGCTCTCTCACGCCCGAAGGACCCTGCCGTCGGATACACTGTTGCAGTCTAGTTGCGGCCTGGGTCGACAGTGCAGCGAAGGGGAAAGCCGAGCTCGCCGCTTGGCTTCTCGGATCGATGGCCTTTCTTCGCGCCAAATACACGGGCCTCGATGGGGAGAGATCGGCGGGGAGCCGCCTCCATTCGCGGAGAGGGGGGTGTCTTGTGCGAGAGGCGCTGCACTTTATCAGAGGGAATTCAGAGCGGGAATTACGAACGGCGCGCTGGCGCGAAAAAGGGAATAATCGACAACCTGGAAGACGGTATATTTCTCGAGCACTGGAATACGCCGGCCTGAACGCGCCAGTTATTACTTCATTTAGTGTATACTTCCGCGCAGTGTTTTCTTATCGGCACGCCTGTATTTGAAGCGCACGTTTGCCACTGCGAGTTGTCGACGGTGGTCAAGGCGTCCTTCCACTAAGAAAGTGTGTTTAGCAGAACAGGACCGGTACTGCGCCTACTCTAGTGTGCAGCGCCTAGTCATATTAGATATATAGGCTGCGTCCGCATTTGCCAAGCCCCCCCCCCCCCCTTTTTTTTTTTTTTTTCACCGGCCCTCTTTCTTGCTACCCGCATTGTCCACGGCCCCCGCGTGCAAGTGACATTCGTGGCTTATGGGCCCTTGTTCCCGCAGGTGAGGGCCAAAGTGAGAGAATGTGACAATGATGATCATAGAAGACTCAGCAGTGTATACGCGCACTTTACGAAACGAGGATACAAGATGGTGGGGAAGCTGTCCCGCGATGCCGGATATTGTCATCATCCCCGGACGACTGCGTCACACTGTACGATCTCGCATGTGAAGCATGCCCGAACCACGCTCGCCGTCGAGCTGCCGGCATGGCGGCAGGTGAGGGGTGGCGCCGGAGGTCATCCCTGGCGCGCACCGACCACCACACTCCTCCCGTCGATGGTGGTGGTGGTTCCGGCGAGGGGTTGTGCCCCCTCCACCAGATCGATCGGGCAAAAAATCAATGGGCACCAGCGGCGCGCTGACTCGGCGCCCTTTGCGGCGCCGACTCCCCCCACCCCCCCACTCTGCCGTGTATCGACATTCATATCGATTCCGTCAAGACGAGGGCCAATAAGCGGCCATCGATCGCTGCCCGGGAGGGACCTCGCAGCCGACGCGTTCTTTCTTGCCAACTCCGTCTCGCGGTCCCGTCGATCTCGACCTTGTGTGCACGAAGCGGCGTCCCCGATCTATGCAGGCTCGCGACGCGTGCCGTGACATCTTGCGTGGCACGCAGCATTGGACTGCACACCATCACCCCGTAGGCCCGTAGCCGATAAGCAAGCCCCTCTGCCAGCGAAAGTACTTACGTCCGCGGGATAGTTGCGTCACGCACCAGTGCCAGCCCGGTCGCGAAGGCGAAGCTATAACATCCGCCGGAGGTCTCATTTTAGTTGGCACCACGTCGATAACCTGGCGTGCGTGAGAGGAAAATGAAAATAAAAGTACAGGAAGACTGTCAATTTAGCCTGTTTATTTATTATTATTTTCTTCTTCCCACGAAGGTCATATCATGTTTCGAGCTCACAAGTTGCGGTGACGGAATTTGTGAGCTGGGGACATGAATCACACACAGTATAAAATATTTCTGGTAATGTCGGCTTTATTCGTTGGCAGCATTGCTCTGATTAGTCTCCGACGGGGTAAAATAAAACGTTCGCATATGTATATGCGCAAGGAACACCTATCCGACCTTTCCGAACGCATGCGCTCCATGACCAACTGATTGTCGAGGTGTGTTTGGTGTCCGGAAACAGGACCTGACGGACAATGACACCATCTTAAGGCCGTTTCACATGACGCAGAAACACAGCGATTTTGCTTCGGCGACTAGAGCGATCGCGATTTTTTTAAAAAAAAATCGCTCTCGCTCTTGTCGCAACGGTCTGCGACGAGCGACCAACAAGTTGGAATTTCGTCGCTCTGATCGCAGCGATCCGAACGATTTCCCGTCGAAATTGCGCCGAGCAGCAGCCCCCGCGCTGTTTCGCTGTCATGGCGGTGGAGTGTGTGTTTTATGATCGGAGCTATCGGAGGAGCCGTGGATTACCGAATCTGGTATGTAGTACTATTAATAGCGACACGAGAAGGAAAAAAAATAAAACCTCGTACTTTGGCATTCCTCCACTTGTATGTTTTTATTGAAGCAGTGGGTTGGTGTTTTAGCTTTCTTGTGTACTACGTCGAGCTTTCGCTTCGACGTAGTACAACACACGAACGCATTTTGCTCCGTGCGCGGAGAAAGATTCCCGCTGGTTGATGTACTCGAGTTGAGACTCGACGCTATCGAACGTTTGCGACTTGCCTTGCGTACACAATCGTTCCTTTTTTTTCTCTCTCTCTTTTTGAGATCGCTTGTGGTTGCCGCACAGCAAAGGTATTGCAGCACGTACTTTGCGTGCACTCAAACGCGCATTGCGCGTTGTAAGTGCTATTATGAGCCTGCGATAATAATGATTGAGCACGATGCGGTCGCGAGGCATCCGATGGCGGGCTGCTTTTTTGTGCGCCAATTCCGCGAATGCCCTTGCTTTTCGTCCGCATCGAAGTGAGGCCGCCGTGGCCGGAAATCGAACTCACATTCTAGCGGCGCGATATCGGGAGCGCGACACACGAACTTACAATTAAGGTGCTTTGTCAAGAAGCCGAGACCATTGTATGTCGCCGGAACTTTCTGAACTGTTAATGCATGCAGTTTTCATGGATACGGGGCACGCTAATTAACCAGAAATACTTCGCCTTACACCGGTGCCGTAAATCGGGCACGTCTTTGTTGGACTGACTATGCGACCAGTAACTAAATTTAGACAATTTTTGGTGTATTAATGTGTGCTTTTATAACGTACTATACCAGGAATGCTAGCAGCGTCGTTGATTTACTTTCGAAGCGTTGATGCGCAACAAGTATTGTTAATAGCAGCTTTTTCTTCTTTTCTTATCTCGTGGACAACATTTTTTCCTTCACATATATTTATACGCATATATTTATAGGATTTGTATATTTCCTGCACCGGTTCTCACTTCATATAGTTATAATTAATTGTAAAACCTTCATGGCATGTAACAACACTTCAAAGAAGATTACTTGTGCACGTAAATGCTTGCAGTGTACTTGTTTTATCTTGTTTATGATGTTCACTGTAACACATCACTTAAAAAGAAACACACACAAAAAAAGAAAAGCGCGCAAACAGCCTGCAAAGTTCTTATACAGTTCTTATATAGAAGAAAATGTGAAAGATCACAGCTAATCAAAATCATGCAGGGAAGTTGCCTTGTTGCATCCTTTTTCTGTAGGTTATAGTTTCCTCTTGGGTATGGACCAGTGTTGCACTTCAGTAGCCATTCAGGTGTGAACGTGCATATTTACATGTGAAGCCATGCCAAACTAAACAGAAACAGCTTGCCGACATATTTGAGAATGGTTTCATTATTACATAAATCCTGCTTTTACAAGTGCATAAGTTTATAGAATTATGCATTTTTAGAACATTTGTGATGAAATTGAAGCACCGTGTAAATTTGTCATGGCATTATAAAACTCATTTCTGCAAATGAAGTGTGTACATTTGCACATTATGTAGTTTAATTCTATGTAATACGTACTGCAAACAAATAAAGGTCCAACCAGGAAAGAAATTGTGAGAACAACACATGTACATTAATCTCTCTATTAAAATTCATAAAGGAAAAGCAAGTGTGCCTTAATGCGTAAACATGACCCAACTAAAGTACGGCACAATGCACTAGGGATGCATGGCAGAAATGGTGTGTCTTGGCAGTGCACGCTGTTTTGCAGCCATGCCTGGGAAAAAAATATACATCTTAAACAAGCGTGTTAAAAAATATGTGCACTAAATGTGCATGTTAGTCGAGGGACTCTTTAAGAGTTACATCTTTATTGAAGTCATTCCAAGGCCTAATTACCAGCCTATTAAAGTATAGGAAAAGATTGCAATATTTATAACATTTGAATGCAAATATTATGTCACACAGAAGGGTTTTGCACTGCTTGTTCTTATGGAGCTGCAAACAACAGTTTAGCAGTGATGCCTCAACTGTCACATTTGTCTTTCACAAGACTGTTGGCCTAGTTGATATAAAACAAGAAGAGAACAACAGGAAGAGTGGCACTTCCAGCTACTTTATTCAAGGCGCTAACCCAAGAATATATACAAACAGCAAGCATGCACGGTCCCTTTCCAACGTCATACCATCCAGCAATCAAGCAATCTCGTCTCTGGTGCATATAACATAACTGATGTATAGCTGGTAACCGACAATTTGTACAGGCAACAAAACATACAATGATTCTTTTTTACAACTTGCCATTTTTATATATTGTTTTAATCTGTCACTTGCCATGGTGGCTGTGCCAGTTTGCAAAAACAGAAAGTAAGCTAACGCTATATTAAGGCGAAAACCTTATATTACTACTGTTTCAAGGCTGTGTTGCACAGTACAAAAACCAGAGTGTAGGCGAGCATCGAATAGGTGGAGTGCATCTCTCACTTCACTGTAAAGCTGATTAAGTATATCTTGCTCGTGCGGTCAGCTTTGTTGCCTTCGTATTACAACAAAGTTGACCGTGTCTTGCTGTGAAATCTCATGCCACATCCTTGTAGGTGAAGGTGCACAAGGCTCTAGTTGCAAGCGAGGAAGACCGAGAAGGCACAGCGCTGCAGAAGAACCTTAAGCAACTCAAAATGCCATTTCTCACCACTGCTGCTGTAACAAAGCAGCTATGTGTGAAACTGCAGCAGCAGCAGCCCAAGAAGCAGATCAATGGAACTTGGCATTTGCCTTTTACATTCCCTTGGAAGTCTCTAAGCACCTGGTATAACAATACAGCATAAACCGGTATGGGCTTGTTACAATGCTCAAAATTGGTGACAATGGTGCCTGAAGCAGGTGTCCGAAACTGCTATCACTCATAATGAGAAAAAGTCCATACCCCCATCTCACCTGAAGGAAAACTAGCAATCTTTCAGTAATGTTTATCTCCCTCTCTGCACGCCTGTGCACATTTGAACCCAGCCCAACAGGAGTAGTAGCACCCACCCCAGACTCTGGGCCTTATAAGTTGTCAGTCGTCGGCTATGGTTCCATCGACAAAGACGAGGAGAATTGGAGGGCGGGGGAGAAAATACAGAAGAGCAAGGAGATGACGACGGCAAGGAAGGAGAGGATGCAGATGACAAATGAGAAGTAAAGGAATTTGAAAAAGAAGACAGTGTAAGAGGAAGAACAAGAGGGGGGAGGAGAAGCAGGAATGGAAGAAGACCTAAAGAGAATAATAAGAGCACATGCAGGAAAGCTTACACTGTCACTGTGCTCTGTTCTTTGCAAAGGCCTGAGAGTCTTCTTACAATGCTGCCCTAACTTGTCCCAGTGGCTCGTTAAAGAAATTCTGCTGACATTGTGCAGTGGGGTTTTTCCTCTGAAAATGTGCACCTATCAGGTTCATGATACTCACCATTGGTGATTACTTCTCTATTGAAGTCATTCCAAGGCCTAATTACCAGCCTATTAAAGTATAGGAAAAGATTGCAATATTTATAACATTTGAATGCAAATATTATGTCACACAGAAGGGTTTTGCACTGCTTGTTCTTATGGAGCTGCAAACAACAGTTTAGCAGTGATGCCTCAACTGTCACATTTGTCTTTCACAAGACTGTTGGCCTAGTTGATATAAACAAAAAGAAGAGAACAACAGGAAGAGTGGCACTTCAGCTACTTATTCAAGGCGCTAACCCAAGAATATATACAAACAGCAAGCATGCACGGTCCCTTTCCAACGTCATACCATCCAGCAATCAAGCAATCTCGTCTCTGGTGCATATAACATAACTGATGTATAGCTGGTAACCGACAATTTGTACAGGCAACAAAATATACAATGATTCTTTTTTACAACTTGCCATTTTTATATATTGTTTTAATCTGTCACTTGCTATGGTGGCTGTGCCAGTTTGCAAAAACAGAAAGTAAGCTAACGCTATATTAAGGCGAAAACCTTATATTACTACGTTTCCAGGCTGTGTTGCACAGTACAAAAAACCAGAGTGTAGGCGAGCATCGAATAGGTGGAGTGCATCTCTCACTTCACTGTAAAGCTGATTAAGTATATCTTGCTCGTGCGGTCAGCTTTGTTGCCTTCGTATTACAACAAAGTTGACCGTGTCTTGCTGTGAAATCTCATGCCACATCATTGTAGGTGAAGGTGCACAAGGCTCTAGTTGCAAGCGAGGAAGACCGAGAAGGCACAGCGCTGCAGAAGAACCTTAAGCAACTCAAAATGCCATTTCTCACCACTGCTGCTGTAACAAAGCAGCTATGTGTGAAACTGCAGCAGCAGCAGCAGCCCAAGAAGCAGATCAATGGAACTTGGCATTTGCCTTTTACATTCCCTTGGAAGTCTCTAATGCACCTGGTATAACAATACAGCACAAACCGGTATGGGCTTGTTACAATGCTCAAAATTGGTGACAATGGTGCCTGAAGCAGGTGTCCGAAACTGCTATCACTCATAATGAGAAAAAGTCCATACCCCCATCTCACCTGAAGGAAAACTAGCAATCTTTCAGTAATGTTTATCTCCCTCTCTGCACGCCTGTACACATTTGAACCCAGTCCAACAGGAGTAGTAGCGCCCACCCCAGACTCTGGGCCTTATAAGTTGTCAGTCGGCTATGGTTCCATCGACAAAGACGAGGAGAATTGGAGGGCGGGGGAGAAAATACAGAAGAGCAAGGAGATGACGACGGCAAGGAAGGAGAGGATGCAGATGACAAATGAGAAGTAAAGGAATTTGAAAAAGAAGACAGTGTAAGAGGAAGAACAAGAGGGGGGAGGAGAAGCAGGAATGGAAGAAGACCTAAAGAGAATAATAAGAGCACATGCAGGAAAGCTTACACTGTCACTGTGCTCTGTTCTTTGCAAAGGCCTGAGAGTCTTCTTACAATGCTGCCCTAACTTGTCCCAGTGGCTCGTTAAAGAAATTCTGCTGACATTGTGCAGTGGGGTTTTTCCTCTGAAAATGTGCACCTATCAGGTTCATGATACTCACCATTGGTGATTACTTCTCTATGCAAGTTACTTCAGGCAGTAAAACCTTTGCCAGGACAAAGAAATGGAAAAGACATCAAGAGAGTGCTGGCGATTGCTTACCCACAGAGGTCATGCAACCTCAAAAAAGAAGCATCAGAATTCAATCTGAATGTTGTTTTTATGCCCCTAACAAGCTCTCAAAGGTGTATTCTCTAGACAAAGTGGCTGAAGTGTGCAAGATGCACAGGAACAAGTTCAGTACTTGCCAGTCGCACAGAGCAGCTTGGTTGCAGCAGACAAGAAAACCTGGCATCCTACGAGCAAGTGACAATGTAGGTGGAGACATGGTATGTCCTCGAGGCATGGAGAAGGCAGAGTTTGAGGAGAGGAATCTGCTAGGCTGTGGCAGCGCGTGCCATGGCCCATTCATGAAACGGTTTGGCAAGGTGGAAATTGAATTTTCTTTGCATCACGACAGATGAAACTTCTGGCAAGTGGTCATCTTTTACATGTCATCCTATGGGTGCAATGCATAAAAACTGCGATACCGTCTCATATATTGCAAATATTCTCAGTTTTCTGTCTGCAGCATCAAAAAGTAAACTCTGTGGGCATTTTGGCTGTAGTTTGTAATAAATATGTGCCATACAGCACTTGTAATGAGCTGCATGTAGTGACTCCAGTGCAGGTGACACCTGCCGCTGTAAGTCCCTCGTTTGCATGTTGTGAACAGGTATGGGCAAATGGCCTTGGGAAGAAAATGCGTGCAGGATGCTGCATAGTCTTTGTGATCTGCTGACTTTACAACTCTCACGGGCTTCTCAGACTTTTAAGTGCACTTTTCGTGTTGCAACAAAGGCTTGCGCTCTCTGGGATTTCCACCAGTGCCATTTTAGGATGGGACAGAAAATGTGTTGTGCCAAACTACAATAGCAGCGCATCCAGCAAAGTGAAGCCGATTACTTTCGACGTTCCCAGTGGCTCGATGAAAGTGGAGGCATGGGCTTGTACAATACCAAGGAAAGGTCGAGAGCTCATGCCCCATAACTACGTTTGCTAGAAGCATTTCTCAAACAGTGAAATGGAGACGCAATGAAGGTGATCTTGGTGGTGACATCTCTCTTGACAAACCCAAGCGGCCTGTTTTGTTACTAGGTGCCGTGCTGTCACTATTTTTGCACTGTCTCAGCTACCTGTCTCCTGTTCTCAAAAAAAAAGAGAAAAGAAATGAGCCAATTGGACCTGGCGTGAAGTGCGGAGAGCAAAGACAGACTTTGGTGGTTAATGACACAAATATGCTTGCTGCTTGCCACTTTGAGGAAAATGAGATGGTGCATCCTCTCGCCTCCCTTTGCTGTAAGTCCAATGCCTTGAACAATAAGCAAAAAACGGCATATGTGTGGTGGAAAGACAAGGAACGACACTGTACCAATAGTTCTGGTAATGACCAAACCAGTCGAGCCAGAGTTATTGAATAATAATAAGTTTTGCATTCCAAAAAACATACTGTGCAAATAATTAGGTAATTGCCATGCAGGCAACACCTTTTTTCGTTTATATAACAAATAATTTGCGGCCACCAAGGTCACACAAGAAGCACATCAATTACAATGAATCGGCACTGGCTAGCCTTGACAGGTTGAACGGGCAAGCTTCTGCAGAAAGCCGACTCGCACAACAGAGCGTGTGTTGGCACCATGCCCTACAGCGTGATTTCACTGAGCTTCACTGAGCCACCCAAACAAGTACTGTTTCGCCGTCTGAAGAAATGCTCTGTGCGTCGAGGCCAATACAGCAGTTTTCTCTATAGCGGTGACCATCACACAAATGCTTCTCAATTCCAACAAGCGCATTTGATTGAGGAAATGCTATGGCAAGAAAACATTCTAAACTTCGAGGGACTCCCGAGATGGAACAGGATGGAGAGCAGTTTCTGAACCATTAGACAATGAATGCATGTCACAGAAACACAGTGTGCCCTGTTAATATTTCTGCTCGTCGACAGAATCCCTTTATTGCAGTAAAACCACGTATCTCCAAATACAGTCTGTTTGGAAATAGTACTTAAGGCCCTTATTGGCTGTTTTTTGTTGTGCAAACAATTCTGTTCTAGCAGAAAAGAGGCATAGCAGGGAAACAGTCTACTACAGCTCTAAGTGCATGACTACGCTACTAACTTGTTATAAGACTATACATCAAAAATACCTTTCGTGCACGGCGTGGGTCAGTGCAACGTATTTTGCTTCTTTGGTCAGACTCGCAGTAACCTACTACGATTAGGAAACTAAACGACATCCGTATCTTCACAATGTAGTGACGCAACATGCAGGCTTCAACACAGGTGACTGCAGCTCCTTATAAATTTGTGATGCTAGTTGTTACACATCCACACCACGGATTCCACGACGGACGATCCGTGATATCGATGTTCACAAAACAAACTATTCCACATCATGCAAGCACACACGCGCACGCACACACACACAGAGGCGTCATTTCTCGCGGCTTTCAAGATGCGAGTTTTCGGTTAGATGCGTGTTGCCGCGTTTGGTCACAACACAAACTAACCGTATTCCGTGCACAGACACACACATATACATCATTTGCAGATCCATAAATGTGGGCTTTGGTTAGATGCCGGCGTCGTCCGGTTCGGAGGCACTACAGTGTAGTAGGCACTTGCGAGCAAGATACACGAACCATTCGTTGACAACTTGATGCTGAACACGGAGGATCATGCTTCGCACACACGACGACTTCGAAGAAGAATACGCGGACCCTTCCTACGCGGCTACATCCATGGCGCAAAGTTTTTTTTCTTCACGACGCGAAGCAGCCGAAGCAGCTGCTGTGCCGCTGCGCTGCTGCCACCGCTATTTTCACGTCTTTACTGATATGCGGGAGCCGCTGTTGCGCACACCAAAATAATTTAGCCACTTGCAGCTGTTTTTAAATTACAATACATGCATGCTCTTCAATCCTGTAAAACAGAAGTTAATAATATTATAACGCAGGGTTATTTAAACACATTTGAAGATAGCCGGTCGCTCCTGTCGCGGGAAAAACAGTCGCTGCAATCGCAAGTCATCTGAAACGAAACCGCCATTAAGCGACGGGAGCGAACAGAGCGATTGGAACGATTTTCGTCGCTGCAATCGCGGCATGTGAAACAGCCTTTAGTTCTGGCCTTAGATGCGAGCGAACGTGAGCTAAGCACCCTAGTCGCGGTGCCACAGCAGTGTATGGTAGTTATGGACGTTCGATAATGCTAAGGTACTCGAACTATTTCTGACTCTTGACAAAATCCTGTCCTGTGTGACAAACGTCAATCTGCCGCAAGCGAATTCCAATGCTAAAGACGTGAAGTAGCGTTATACTGAGTAATCTGCCGCCAGCAAAGATCATTCCGCCAGTGATTCCAGCTTGCATAACACGTACGTAAGCACCGTGCATAAGGCCTTTCGGGCGAAACATCCAATTGTAATAGCGCTAGCATACATTCGTCGTCCACTGCGGACTTCAGTATAGACATGTATGAACAGTTCCGACGCAGTATTGCGCCATTTGTTACCGAGTTTTTTTTTTTTCGGGTCTGCTAATACAGTGTACGTAAAATGCCAGTTTCGTGCACGGCGTGGGGCAGTGCAACGTATTTTGCTTCTTTGGTCAGACTCGCAGTAACCTACTACGATTAGGAAACTAAACGACATCCGTATCTTCACAATGTAGTGACGCAACATGCAGGCTTCAACACAGGTGACTGCAGCTCCTTATAAATTTGTGATGCTAGTTGTTACACATCCACACCACGGATTCCACGACGGACGATCCGTGATATCGATGTTCACAAAACAAACTATTCCACATCATGCAAGCACACACGCGCACGCACACACACACAGAGGCGTCATTTCTCGCGGCTTTCAAGATGCGAGTTTTCGGTTAGATGCGTGTTGCCGCGTTTGGTCACAACACAAACTAACCGTATTCCGTGCACAGACACACACATATACATCATTTGCAGATCCATAAATGTGGGCTTTGGTTAGATGCCGGCGTCGTCCGGTTCGGAGGCACTACAGTGTAGTAGGCACTTGCGAGCAAGATACACGAACCATTCGTTGACAACTTGATGCTGAACACGGAGGATCATGCTTCGCGCACACGACGACTTCGAAGAAGAATACGCGGACCCTTCCTACGCGGCTACATCCATGGCGCAAAGTTTTTCTTCACGACGCGAAGCAGCCGAAGCAGCTGCTGTGCCGCTGCGCTGCTGCCACCGCTATTTTCACGTCTTTACTGATATGCGGGAGCCGCTGTTGCGCACACCAAAATAATTTAGCCACTTGCAGCTGTTTTTAAATTACAATACATGCATGCTCTTCAATCCTGTAAAACAAAAGTTAATAATATTATAACGCAGGGTTATTTAAACACATTTGAAGATAGCCGGTCGCTCCTGTCGCGGGAAAAACAGTCGCTGCAATCGCAAGTCATCTGAAACGAAACCGCCATTAAGCGACGGGAGCGAACAGAGCGATTGAATAATAATAAGTTTTGCATTCCAAAAAACATACTGTGCAAATAATTAGGTAATTGCCATGCAGGCAACACCTTTTTTCGTTTATATAACAAATAATTTGCGGCCACCAAGGTCACACAAGAAGCACATCAATTACAATGAATCGGCACTGGCTAGCCTTGACAGGTTGAACGGGCAAGCTTCTGCAGAAAGCCGACTCGCACAACAGAGCGTGTGTTGGCACCATGCCCTACAGCGTGATTTCACTGAGCTTCACTGAGCCACCCAAACAAGTACTGTTTCGCCGTCTGAAGAAATGCTCTGTGCGTCGAGGCCAATACAGCAGTTTTCTCTATAGCGGTGACCATCACACAAATGCTTCTCAATTCCAACAAGCGCATTTGATTGAGGAAATGCTATGGCAAGAAAACATTCTAAACTTCGAGGGACTCCCGAGATGGAACAGGATGGAGAGCAGTTTCTGAACCATTAGACAATGAATGCATGTCACAGAAACACAGTGTGCCCTGTTAATATTTCTGCTCGTCGACAGAATCCTTTTATTGCAGTAAAACCACGTATCTCCAAATACAGTCTGTTTGGAAATAGTACTTAAGGCCCTTATTGGCTGTTTTTTGTTTTGCAAACAATTCTGTTCTAGCAGAAAAGAGGCATAGCAGGGAAACAGTCTACTACAGCTCTAAGTGCATGACTACGCTACTAACTTGTTATAAGACTATACATCAAAAATACCTTTCGTGCACGGCGTGGGGCAGTGCAACGTATTTTGCTTCTTTGGTCAGACTCGCAGTAACCTACTACGATTAGGAAACTAAACGACATCCGTATCTTCACAATGTAGTGACGCAACATGCAGGCTTCAACACAGGTGACTGCAGCTCCTTATAAATTTGTGATGCTAGTTGTTACACATCCACACCACGGATTCCACGACGGACGATCCGTGATATCGATGTTCACAAAACAAACTATTCCACATCATGCAAGCACACACGCGCACGCACACACACACAGAGGCGTCATTTCTCGCGGCTTTCAAGATGCGAGTTTTCGGTTAGATGCGTGTTGCCGCGTTTGGTCACAACACAAACTAACCGTATTCCGTGCACAGACACACACATATACATCATTTGCAGATCCATAAATGTGGGCTTTGGTTAGATGCCGGCGTCGTCCGGTTCGGAGGCACTACAGTGTAGTAGGCACTTGCGAGCAAGATACACGAACCATTCGTTGACAACTTGATGCTGAACACGGAGGATCATGCTTCGCGCACACGACGACTTCGAAGAAGAATACGCGGACCCTTCCTACGCGGCTACATCCATGGCGCAAAGTTTTTCTTCACGACGCGAAGCAGCCGAAGCAGCTGCTGTGCCGCTGCGCTGCTGCCACCGCTATTTTCACGTCTTTACTGATATGCGGGAGCCGCTGTTGCGCACACCAAAATAATTTAGCCACTTGCAGCTGTTTTTAAATTACAATACATGCATGCTCTTCAATCCTGTAAAACAAAAGTTAATAATATTATAACGCAGGGTTATTTAAACACATTTGAAGATAGCCGGTCGCTCCAATCGCTGCCGAGGTAGCGCGTGCCTACCCCACTCCTCACCTCTTTGCAAGGCTGCAGCTGCAATCTCAACCATTGGCAGACGGCGCGGAAGGCAGCGTTGCCAGATTGTAAAGTGGGCACGACACCAGACACTCGCTAAAATTTCCCCAGATTTCACCAGAAATTAAAATTGTTACGAAATTCATAAAAACGCCCCAAAATCAACATTTCGAGCAAATAAACAAACATTCGCTAAAGTTTTTTTTTTTTTTTTACGTTGCAACTAGGGTCAGTGTGTTTATTCGGAAGAAATGTTTATGCCCCTCGCCAGACGGGGACTACAAAATCAACATTCGTGAAGAACTCATTTTATTTTTCACAAAGTCATGATGAGGAGCCTTTAAAGTATGAGGCCAAGTGTCGGAAAAAAATTTTTAGAAAGCAATAAGCACTAGAAATTATTAGTCTACATTAAAAACCCCTTTTTAGGCACATGTGGGCATCACAAAGCAAATGTTTTTGTTAATTTTTCTTAATTAGTAATTTCATTAAAAGTGGGATTTACGCGAACACACCTAACTGAGATTCCACTAAAGAACAAATTTTTTGTAGAGAAATAGGAGAAGTTTCGACCTGTGCAATGAACCAAGACGAATGAGATCTGATGAACAATAAAACATTGTGATTAAATAACCAAAATAGTATGCACCAGCACTAGTGGCACCTTCGTATGACAGGCAGGCATAATAAATCTTGTCGCACGATTTTGCTTATCGAGGTTCATTGCACACCCACTCATGTGATAAGGAAGTGTGCCAAGTTTAATGAAAAATCTTCATTAGCAAGAAGTTATGATTGTTCGGGTATGGAAAAATACCAGAGATATAGGTTCTGAGAAAATAAAAAAAAAAGGATTGGACACAGGTGCAGCGCTTACACAAGGGGATCAGGAGCGCTAAAATTCTCGATATTTATAGCCGGTACCATCCTGGACCCTATACTCTTGTGTGCCTTTGCTTGACCGCGAACCCGCCATTTCTTTTTTCCAGATTGCCTTGCTGCATGAGCACCGCGACTGGATATTTTCACGATGCAGTGCCGATCACTTGTGCGGCAAGCACTTGCAGTGTTTGATCTTAGGCCACCGAATTCATGCAAGCTGGACGTCGTTATAAAGCTGCAAAACGAGCGGAGCGACTGTACCGATCGTACCGACTGAAGCGATTGCACGTGTGCTGGCTGGCCACTTGACAACAATCAACAATGACAAGTTGTCGGCAGCCCAGCGTACCCTACCAGCGTTGCTCTTCCCGCGGTAACTTCATTCCTTCACTATAACAGCTGGCGCCGTCTACTGAAGCCTCTTATAACTGGACATGCGTTGCAGAAAGAAGCTTTCGTTCATCGTGCACTCTAACTATGCCCTAGCGGTAGCGCAGCAACACAGGTATTAAATGAGGAGTAGAGTCAATAGACAAATGCTAATATCAGCCATATCGTGCAAGTCTTAGAATCGGGTGGTCACAGGCGCTACCTAGTGTTAAAAGTTTGGATGAGCAGCGATGGTGGGCAAAAGTTCGGTGGAGTGATTTTCCCCAGATTTCACCAGATGTTGGCTGGTGTAGAAGTTTGCCAGCCTGGCCACCAAAAGCTCCAGAATTTCACCAAATTTCTAAAATCTGGTGGCGAGTTTCACCAGATGGCAACGCTGGCGGAAGGACACGTTTAACATAGTTCGTCGTCCCAATTGGCCGGCGAGGCCCGTAGCTTCCACACTACTGCACGCAACCACTGAAACCGAGTACGCTGTGCTCAGATGCCTCGTCAGGCGTTCCGCGTGCAAAGAAGCGCGTTCAGAGGCTTGGCGTGTTTCCCGCAGCACTGATGGTTCCATCAAGAATTCTCTTCGTGAAGGGCGCTGAGGCGCCTGGCGTATTTTCACAACGCAGATGAAATGTCGTCGAGTCGCCGTTCAGTGGAATGTGTGTGCATATAAGCATTACACGGCGCGCTTCTTCGACGACTAGTGCTGTGCGCATTTGACTGTGACAATCAACGTTAGGTGGTTCTGCTTTTTTAAAAGCCTTTTCAATATATTGTCATGCAGCTCCTTTATAATATTCTTTGTCCTGCTGCAAGCGCAAGTGCTCTTTCGCGTTCGCCACTTGTAGTACTCCCCGCATTCGTGTCGCGCTGCGGAAAGCTTCTGCGCTCCAAGAGGGTCTTCCCCAGCGGACGCATTCCCGTTCTCTGCGGGCTTGTCCATAAACAAGGGCACGTCGGGGCGATCATAACCGCAGCAGCCCCGATTTAGTTCGCCGGCTTCTTTTCTTCCCCTTCCTCCGGGGTGCTGCGGTCTGCTTCGTGTAGCGGCCTTAGCGGCGGTCCGGCCTCGCTCATTTTTAATGGGCGCGCCAGCATGTGGCAGAGGCATCGGGGAAAGGCGGGATTGAAAGTAAAGGGGGGGGGGGGGGGGGGGGCTGGTGGCTGCAGACAGCGCGGCCCGTGTCGGTGGCTGCCCAAGACGAGAGAAGACGAGTGGGGAGTGAAGAAGATAAAAGAAACGGAGAACACGCCGTTTCGCCCGGGGCGCCCCAGAGCAGGGAAAACACCTCCGTGCGGTCTGGCGGGCTTGTCGCCTGACGTCAAAATGACGTCACTGCGAGCGCGCCCCGCTGTCTGGGAACAAGGAGGGTAAAGAAGAAAGATCCGGAGGTCGCGAAACAGGGCATGGGGTTGCATGGAGCCCGTGCGTGTTTGGGAGGTTGGGAAGGAGACCGTGTGCGACGGAACTGAGCGCAGAGTTGGCCGAGGATGTCGGCCAGTGTTGTCATGCTGGCCGAGTAGGTGCAGCGAGTGCATTCAAGGCGAGAGACGGCCTTACGCTCGAAGCGGCAAGCGTTTTTTTTTTTCTTTTTTTACAGTGTACATAGGGAAGCGAACTTGCTTAACCGCTGGCTAATAATAATAATAATAATAATAATAATAATCTGCATACGTCTCGTTCACTTCGTACATACCATGATTGTGGTGGTAAGGCATCGATGTATGAAGGACATGAGTTATTGATGTGTACATCCCTGAAATTATATACTCATCACGTACATCATAATTAACGGTAATACGATCACGTGTGGCCCATACCCACAGTGCTCGGCCCATGTTATGCGGGTTTGCGCCACACGTGATTGACTCTTAATCAAATACCAACCAAAATAGACTTTCTAACTTTCATAACACACTTCGCTTGGTGGAAACGAGAGAAAGACATACCGTTCTTTGTAGCTTCCAGTTGAAGTGTGCACATTTTGCAAATGGACAGAAACAAACGAGCAGTGGTTTCCCCAGGGATTGAAATTAGTGCGTGTGTCTCAACGGCAACCGGGAGTGTGAAGCGGTGGATGTTTTGAATTTGTGACTTTTTTTTTTTTTCAGATTAAGTGGGTGCCTTTGGAATTATAACGGAGGGAAGGGTGTGTGTAGGGGGAAATCACTGCAGACAAGCGTCAGTCTACCAGGCGTTACGGGGGCAGGAATTAAACCCATGACAGCGAGATGCCCAGCAAGCACGCTAACACTAGTCCACGGTGGCTCTTCCCACGCTTTACATATCGCAAGTGTACCTGTCGCATCGTTGTGATGTCGCTCGTGCTCCGTTTGCATACAGAGGTCGGCCCTACTCGTTACACTTGGATGAATGCCATCTAGTTCGGCATACGCGAAATCCTCGCTGATTGCTACTTCACATGGCATCAAATGATTACCGCAGTCGGTGAGATCTGCCGATTGATTCATTCATTCGTTCTTGCCGCCGCTATCCAATATATATTCTCGGACTTTGCGCTTGACACTATTTCTCTTTGTTCCTGTGTCGCTCTTGCTGCCAGGCATGTGCTTGCTTGTGGTTCTTTTTCTTCTCTGCGAGTCAAGCCCCCCCCTCCCCCCCCCACTCGTACGTACGTAAACGCCTCCTACCAAGTTTCCCAACCGTTGACCGCGTGCAGTCTCGCGGTCATCGCTAGGAGTACTTTCGCTCCTCGACGGCGTGCCGAGCTCGTAGGAGAACCTATACGGTCCCAAATATCTGGCCCCAATCTCGCGCTGCCCCTTTCCGCACAATGCGAATCTTCCGTCCAGCAGCGGAGGGGAGCTCGGACCTCGCGAGGAGGACGACGGAGAGCCCGGGCGGGTGCGAAGATCTCTGCCGGTTCCCGGAATTTCTGATCGATATTCCTCTCGCAGAATGTGCAGGGCCCCCCCTCCATGAACTGCGCTGAGCGCGAGGGGGGTAAATAACTTGACCTTCTCTCCACTCGGCTCCTGACCTTCCGGCTCGGAACTGTAGTCGTCTCTCCCGCCAGCGAGTATCTTCCTCGTGTCGAGCGGTGTGCGAACATTTTCGGGGACCTCATTTCCGCTTCCGTTTCTTACGCCACATGCTCGCCATCTTGCCGTTCCGTCACCCCCACCGCCACTCCCTTTATTATTTCTTTCTTTTTGCAGTTTTACTCACTCCCCGGTGAAACGGACTTGAAAACTCTCTCGAACAGCCGTGGACATTCTCCACGTACAGGGAAGGAAACGTCGATTTGCCAGCGCTGGGGCATCACTCGCCCGTTCGTTCCTTCTCCGTCCCTCCCAATTTTTCGACGCGTCAGTGTTCCCGCTCACTCGTCCCATTGATTTTCTCTAACGCGGAGGACATTTTTTTTTTTTTTCCCCTGTCATTCTACGCGGGGCTTATACGACGCAGGGTGATGTGTTGTGTGCGCGCATTTGCAGCCATGCTGCCGCGAGTTGCGTACTGTAGTGAAACTGCCCTTTAGCGAGTACCTTTTGCGAAACGCGCAGCGGGCGCATTAGGAGAGCGTGGGAAATTTTGGCGCGTGTTTGCTAGTGTTGCTTTGTCTTCCTTTTGTTTTACGTGCGCGTAAAGCATATCACCGAAGGGTTGCTTTAAAACGGCACTATTCCTCTCACTGGTGCCGCAGATGTCACCCTCCTTGCCATTTGAAAGACTTACCCCCCCCACACACACACACACACCGGACCGGCCTTCCTCGGTCGATATGTAAAAAAAAAAAAAAAAAAACACCCTTTTTCGACGTGCCTTGCTTTATTCACATTAATTAGCCTATGTTTAAGAAGTAGTTTCCTGCAATAATATTTCACGCAATCCGCCTGAAAAGGTGGATTTACTGCAGCATTAGGCCGCTATGCCGTGAAACCGGTTGTTCAGGGAAAATCTGTGCTGTCGTGAAACCACACCTTATGAGGTGTGATGAAGTGTACGCATTGGGTGCCCACAGATTGGATTTTGTGTTTTGCTTTTTTTTTTTCTCTCTTTTGCTCCGCTTCGGTGGTCTACTGGCTATGGCACTCGGCTGTTGATCCGAAGGCAGCGCGATCGAATCTCGGCCGCGGCTGCTGCATTTCGACGGAGGCGAAATGTGTGAGGCCCGTGAACTGCGCGATGTCGCGTGGTCGAAATTTCCGGGGCCCTCAACTGCGGTGTCTCTCGTGATCATATCGTAATTTTCGGACGTAAGAGCTCAGAAACCAATTATGTTCTTTTGTCTTTTTAATTCTTGGACTAACTTGTAAGGGCTAAATACGGTATATAAAAACGCAGTATATCGTTTATACCTCCTTGCACTCTATTCAAATACTGCTACTATATTCTAATTTTCTTTGCAGTAATTCTGCACAAAACCATTTGTTACTACATTACTTCGAACCGAACAAGTGATATTCGCAGAAGCCCAGTTTTCCGAATTAGCTCTTGAAAGCGCTACGTTTCGCGGAGTGTATAGCAACTACCGACCACCTACTCTTACTGCACGTATAGCATTTAGTGTATATTTTATTAGACAAGAACGTAAAATGTATTACCAAATTATTGTCTCAGTTGACTGTCTATGTTGTAAGTGCGCAAATAAATGATTTTATTATTATATTTCTTTACAGTGTACAAATTGAAATTTTGTTTCGTTCTTGAGATATCGCTTCTATGTCTGGGCGCTACTACATCTGCCGCAGTGGTGCAGTAGTGGTTAACAGTGCTCGGCTGCTCACCCAAAAGACGCGCGTTCGGTCCCGGCCACGGCGGTTGCATTTCGGTGGAGGCGAAATGCTACGGGCCCGCACTCTGTGATGTAAAAAACCCCAGGTGGTCAAAATTTCCGGAGCCCTCCACTAGGGCGTGACGCGTAATCATATTGCGATTTTGACACGTAAGATCCCGGCAATTAAGTGTACTACCTCGAACGACGCAAAAATTTCGCTGGGGTCTTTCCACTGCACAGCGGCGAGGTGCTCGAGCGCTTTGGACAGAAGTGGTAGTCTATATATAGATGTCTTCGCTGCGTGGCTCAAGCTGATATGAGCACTGGCTTTCGTCTCATTTGCGGCACACATTTAATGCTTAGAAAGTCACCACACTGACGGTACGATGTCATCTCCAAGCCATCGTGCGCGTGCGTCGGACCAAGTGCTTTTTTTTGTAGGCAGTCCATGCGTCGTTAATGTCGGAGTCGCTTATATAGTTGCGTTGCACTCTCCTTGCATGGCGGTGCTGGCCCACACTTCGATGACCACGCTTTTCGTCTACACAAGGTCATCCACACAAAGGTCAGCCGTTCAATGCTACTTCATTAAAATTATTTATCGAGGGATCATGAATGAGAAAAAGATGACTGATCCTTTTTGGGCTACGATGGTTGAAGAGAGCACTTTTTGTACTGTAGCGGCGGGCACTCCTATGCGTCAGTCTGTGTGTCATTTGTGTGGCGGTGATACGAGCAGTTTTATTATATTTGTTATAAACGGGCGTCTCAACCTAGCGCCTGGGTTCGCCTTAGCGCACTCTCGCCTCTGATGTGGATACGATGTGTTTGAAATATTACGCGATGCTACCGCATTCATGTAAATGTGGCTACACAGGGCTGCAGCCTCGTCTCAAGCCTCACATGCCGCTCCTCATTATCGAAGCAAAGGATGATTAACTGTGCGCACTAATGTAGCATAGCCTAACGTTTCTAGTTGGCACAACGTTACCGTGCGGGATAGACGCACCTGTGGCCGGTGCCCTGTATGATCTTTAACGCATGTAGCACATTGTATGAATCTTCTACCTAAATTAACGTCGTCCCTCACTGGTGTACAAAAGCAGCTCAGAGTAGCGCATAATGTGTGTTCTGAACGCGGTTACGCAAGCACTAGGTGTTCATCGGCAACAAGTACTTACCACTGCTCGATAATGGATTATAAAACATATTTACTAAACATTGTTTACTTAGTCAAGTTAGGCATGGAATGAGTTGCTGCCGGCGCGTTTGTTCGTACGCGCAGCGCCGCCGGCTGCGATGCCCACGTCTGCACATGTCCGAAAGCGAGAGGAGAACGCCGAGCCGAACAACGGCTCGACCCAAACCACGGACGGGATGGTGGCGCCACCTAGGAACGCATTCGAAAAGCGTTGCGGGGCCGCGTTCTGTGCCCGCAGGCGCGAGCGGCTGTTTTATTTTTCCCCGTTAGCAAGATTTCCTCGTACCGCTCATTCCATATCCGATCGATTGGAGAGTATCGCGGTAGTATGCGGAGATGTCCGTTCCGAAGCACTTGTGCAGCGCGACATTGAAGTATGCGGCCGGTTTTTCCTCTCTGATCCCGCTTAGCGGAGTGTGGAGCTTGTTACGCTGAGTCACTGTCGCACGAAATAACTGTTTGATTTTTCTCTTGCAGGAGCGCTATGAGAAGATGATGCATCAGATGCACGAAAGGCGTCGGGGCACACCAGATGAAAATAAAAATATGCAACAGGTGAGCCTTTGTGCTGATGTACGGCTGCACGCGTTGTTCATGAGCACGTACAGTTTGCACGTGTTTTTGCGAGGGATCTGCATGATCGAGCATGAGCGCTTGCGCTTACTAAAAACTACTTGAGCCCAGCATGAGGCCGCCCGATTGCTTGGAGCTTGCAACGTGCGCGATATCGAGCTGTTTCGTGGTAACGAGCTCCGTTTCGGCTCTGTTGTAAGGCGGGCGTCTAGTATAAAGCGCGAAGCCACGCCGAGAGTGATACGTAGGTGTTCCGTGAGGTGGTGTTGCGCGCCGCGCGAACGCGTCCTTCGCTGTATGACGTTCATCTAGCGCGAAATCATGTGTAGCGCCGAGGAGCGCGAGGATTTCCTTTGCTCAATTATTTTCAGAGGGAATACGCTAAAGAGCAAAAGTGCGTCGCGAGGCGCAGCAGCTCTTTCCCTATCGGCGTGGTTGCTAGGGTAACGGGCGCTTTTCCGATTGTTCCCGCCTTCATCCTCTCGTATACTTCCTCCTCCTCCGCCCGCGTTACGACGGCCACCATTTTCAATATTTTCGATCCGTGCGGCTGATGGCTTCTTCCTCGTGTCGCCTGCTGCGTCGACTATCGTCGGCGAGGCTCGTCGCTGTGCGCCCGTGCGGACCGGCTTCGGCGATGTCGACGCGACGATTGTTGCGAGGTGGCACGTGAGTGAAGCGCGGGCCGTCCTCGCCCCCTCGCGAGGCCTCCCGCGAATTCCGGTCGGCCGCCGCCGCCGCGCATGGGAGACCGTCGGCCATCGCCGCCCGCTCCGTCGGCAGGCGCGCGCCAAGAGCTGAACGCGGCGAGCCTTGTTGCTACCTTTTGAGAGTCGTATGCGAACGCGCATCCGCGTTGCCCTTGCCGGGTGGGCCTCGGAGCGCGCGTCGCTGCAGCGTTCTCCAGCAACGTGCTGCCGCCGCCTGCAGGTAGCGAGCGCCATTTGCGGAAGCGGGGTTGCCGGAAAAGACGGAATGGCGTCGTCCCCCGGCGGCAGAAATAATCTCAACGGGAGGACGCTGAACGGCTCCACGACGCCGTACCTCCCGCAGGGAGTGCCGGAACACCTCGGGCACCCAGGGGTGAGTCTTTGAGCTGCCAGGGTTTCTCTGGATGGCGCACAAGCGAGCGCCGCCGCCGCATGGGGCGCCAACATATGGGAGTGGCTGTTTGGGGTCAAGCGCTTCCTTCAAGTGGGGCCCTCGCCCTCCTTACGCTTTTTAACAACTCTCCTCCCCTGCTTGGGTTTCTGTTGCACGCACTGGGCCTGCGGAGGGAAGTGGAGCCGTAACTTAAAGTAAAACCGAAGGCTAATGTTTAGGTTGCGGCTTTACGTGTGTCATTCTCGATGCGCGGTGTTATTCGTGTTGATCTTTTTTGTGTTGCTTTAGTGTGACCATACCGTTTGCAACTCAAGCCAATGCTGTCGCTGGTTAACTCGCTGCTATTTACATTGCCAATGTGCTGCTTTCGCGTGCTACGGCTGACATAGAGCTAACCGCGCATAATTAACCGTTTATCTTAATTGTGCTGTTTTACCTCTTCAGCACTGACTACAATGAACGTTTGTTTTAGCGGCCTTATGTTTTGGCGCAGCAATGTTGCGCAACGGAAGGTGTACGTATTTCGCGTTGTGGCGCGAACTCTTGCTTCCTGTGTCAGCTAACGTACTGTTGATATTCCGAGGGATTTCAGATATTTTAAATCGTGCTAGAAACCAAGTGTAAGCGGGAAAGTGGGACACATCGGGTGACGCACCGTTGCTGAACTGACCCAGCAAGGTGTGCGCTCGGCTCCCGCTTTCCTTGCGCAGTCGCTGCAAATCGTAAAATACCGATTAGTATGCCCTTCAGGGAATAATACTAACAATAATAATAAAATCTAGGGACCTTACGTGGTCGTGTCATACCTGTGTCACACTGTGCCCTGCTGCTCGCGATTAAGCCTGGATTACATTTCTGGACTGCGATTGGCACCCTTCCGCAACGTAGGTAAACGAGCCAATCAAGACCAAGAAATTTGATCCTGATCAGGCCCGATCGCGATGTAGAGTGACCGTGTGACATACGTATCAGACTTCTCCGGACACTGCGCTTGTACGCACGTCCAGCGACTCGCACGTTTGTATTCACACTCAACGAACGTGCGCGCTACGTACCGGCCGGCGTGTTGAAAACTCCACTCTCATTGATTTCACCATGATAGGTTTATTAGGGAAAGAAAAAGTGAAGGCTAAAGTTTCATCTTTACAAATTTTATTAATGTTACATTGACTTGGCATGCCAAGCCAGTCAGAACACAGTCACTTATGCCTTCCAACAGCGCAAATTAGCATCGAGTGTGTCACTGTTGTTGAAGCAGAAGACGATTTCTCTGCTCAAATAAAATTATAAATGCTTTGTTTCTGGCGTTCTTGCACTTCAGTATCACCATATTCCACAATAATAGAAGTGATGAAAATGACCTGCTTAATTTGTGTCTGAGGATTCCTTTAATAACGCTCCATAAGAAGTTACATGGGCTTATTTATGCAATAGTGCATGAATAGTGTGGAGAATTGTAAGATACTGGATTACCAATGCATTTTTATTAGGAATAGAGAATTAGTAGCCCAAGTATTTATTTGTTCATTTATTTTTTGAGCAGGGGTGATACATTCCAACATGAATAACAGTGGTGCATTCGTTAACATAATTTAGAGATTAAATGAATGTGTACAATACAGTGGCTGTATGCTTGAATGTACTTTTCGCTGGGCAAAAATTAATGCCTGGCTGTAATGACTGAAACTGGTGTTATTGCAATTGTCTGTAGGATCCCTATGCTTGTAAATTATTTCATGTACTTAGTGGTCGTAAGTGCATCTTCCATGTTTGCACGACATCCATGTGCCACAGGTGAAAGTCAGCTTAGTGGAAATTAGCTTTGATGCAGTGTTGCCTTCAGCCAATCCTTAGTTGGAAAGAGCGGAAGCATTCTGCATTACTTTCATATATAGCAAAACTGAATAGTTTGCCAAAGACAAAGTAAAACACAGAACTGTAAAACATTACTCGCCTACTGGTACGGGAGATGTCCCAGCCAGGGACTCCGGAATGTTTTGCGGAGTGGCGGGTGGTTGCAAGTATTGTCGTCCTTGTATGTTGTGTTTATTATTTATTTGTCATTGATATTTGTCAATTCTTATATATTTATGTTACATAAATATATAGCCACCAGCTTGAAAATTCTTGTCAAAAATGTGATTTCAGCGTAAACGGTCTGTTCCGGAGTCGCTGGTCCCAACAGCTGCATTAATGTTGTGAACTTTTATGCATCTTAGGAACTCTAATGGGCCAAGAGTAGAAATTTCTAATCTTTGCTTTTCTAGTGCAAAACTGTCCATAGTGTGTCGGAAACATTGCCATAGGAAATAATTTACAGAAGACGCTTCTCTACCCTTTTGAAAATCCTGGACTTGAATGACCATGCAAACCCTTGAATTCTGGCATTTAAATCCTGTATAAGCCCTGACACGTGTGTAGCAGCATAGACGCTATTTCTGTTGAAGGGCAGTTGTGGCATTGAGATGCTCAGCTTGGGGGGGGGGTTGGCCAATATGCACCACTACTATGATTTAGCAAAGTGCTAGGAGATGTGGTTTGTGCCCGCCGGCATAGTTCTTTAAACCCCTTGGGCTTGATGGGTGAACATATGGGCTGTGATCATCTCAGTCATATGCGACTTAACATATAGAGTGCAGAGATCAAAACTACCTTAAATAGTGGTGCATTGGCTCTCAGCTGATATATCCTCATTGGGAGCTGCATTTGGCTGACGTGGAATTAGCCTCCATGCAAGATGTTTCAGATCAGTGCACTCCTTCCTTTTCTCCATTTAGCACTCAAAACACACGAGGACAAAGCAAAAACATGGACAGGCACTAACTGGCAACCTGTTTTGTGTTTTCACCCTGTCCTGGTGCGTTTTGTGTGCTCAATGAAGAAATGGGATACCAACATGAGCAAATGTTTGTTCTTTAAAGTTGCACTTCTCCCTAGAGGTTACTGTGTAGATTAATTGCCTCAGTTGACTAAACAAGCTGCTGTAAGCAAAAATCGGCTATTTCAAAGTTTTTATCAAGTTACATGTTCCTTGCAGAAATTGGGGGCTGAATGGCGCTACGTTTGGCTAGTTGGTTACACATGTGTTTTTAAATGTGAAAACCGCTAAAAGGACAAGCCACACAACGAAAGAAAACACAAGCGCTGGTTCGTTGAAGTGAGAAGCAATATTGGCAGCGAGGATTCTCCTTTGCGTTTTGAGTATTTTTCATCTTAATTCTCAGCATAGAACCTTCGCTTCTAGATGTGTGAAGTTCCTTCTCGGTATGCAAAGCAGTATTCGACCACCTTTCACCATGTGTTAGCATCAAAAAGAACATGTAAGGCCTAAAATTTCATGAAGTACCTGCTTTTGTTAGTGATTTTTTTTTTATTGTATCAGTACATATGAATAGGTAGGTAGAGAATGTAACCTTCTCATGTGAATTTGCTTTCCAAAAAAATAAAGACAAGTACCTGAACATGCTGTTTTTAGTTTCAAATTCTGGTCCATTTATTTTTTCATGCAAAATCAAAATAGTAATATTGTTACCTCTGCGATTCTGCCATGCCCCGCTTGGCTTGTACAGGACGAGCTAGTGGGGCTCCTTGCTGATGACAGCTGAAGCTCTCGGAACAAGTTCAGACAAATTGGCGTCAGCGTGTTAATTGTTGCTCTTTTACACTGCACTCATTGACATGCATGGCATCATAAACACTCTCCTTCGGAAGGCAACTGCGAATCCTTGGGCTGTTCGTCAGTAAAGTTATTGATGCGGGAGGAAAGCAAGCTAACTGCAAATGAACAAAAGAAAGAAAATTGGCCAAGCTTGTGCTTGTCATGCACGGCTTAACGCAGTGAAGATGGTCGATTTGAAGTTGGAATTGGTTTTGCTAAGTCCTATGTGGCCTTGCTAGGTTTGGTAGGGCTCCCTTGGCAACCTATTTTGTTTTAGCTCAATTGGGCTTACCTCATTTAGCTTTACTAATTATAATTAGCTTGATGACGTAATTATATCGAACTTAGTGTTATCTTCATTAGAATTAGTTTAATTAGCCTAGTTTATTATACGGGATTTTATTAGTATTGATCGAATAAGATGACTTAATTAGCCTTAGCTTAATTAAGTGGTGTTTAAATAAATTACATGTGGTCCAATTAGTCCTACCTTCATTATGCATAGCTTAACGAGTATAATTTAATTAGGTCTGGTTTAATTATCATCAACTTGTTTGACTTGGCCCAATAAGTTCTGACTTAATTGGGACATATTAGCTAGCTTCATAGCTTACTGATATTAGCTTAATTAGACTGATTAATTAGTATTAGTTTATTAGACATGGCATTATTAGGCTTGACTCAGCTCCAAATATGCTTAGCTTATTTGGTTATGGGCATAACTAAGATTCACACGTTGCCAATGAGCTATCGCAAAAGGTAAACTAATATACCACAAAGAAAACTTGAGTGATGCTAAGCCAGCACTCCTAAGCATGCTTAATGCAGTCTGCTGACTGCAGTCTGCTCACACGGTAATATTCTGCCACTCCCTGATTTGGTGGCATATTTCATTGTTCTGTTATGATTACTTGCATTCGTTCAACACAGAATCTAAGAAGTGTGATGTCGGAAGTATTTCAAAGTGAATTAGCAGCACGTTAGCAGTTTCACAATCCCATATGGGGTTGGCTATGGCTTGCGATTGTAGGAACGGCTTATACATGGTGGTGTCACTGGGGACACGAAGTCATCGTGCACTTGCGCAGGTTATCGGGTCACTAGAATGCCTTCTTGGGGGACGGTCATTAACCCATTCACTTCCAAAGCCGGCGAACTGCCTGCCACCTCTGCCAAGGCCAAAGTGCGATAAGCCGGCGATTCGCCAGTCTCCGGGTAAAGCATTATTTCTAGAAGATCCCGGTAGAAGGCACATTTCTCAACACTCTTGTTGGATGTTTCTACTTTCTTTTTACACCAGACGGACATAGTTGTCCGCTGTTTTTGAACTCAGTTGTTAGAAAAAAAATTAGGGTTGACCGCTCCGCTTCCACTGGGACGCCGTCCACTGCGCCTGAAGCATGGCTTCGCGAAAGACACATGGTCTCACGTCTCAGGAAATTCTCGAACTTGTCTTTCAAAGTGATCACTATACTGATAAATCCGGAACATATCTTAACCAAGGAAGTAGTGGGGATGAGAGTGAAGGTGAGAGCAGCACTGATTATGAAAGGAGTGTGTGTACGTGCCAAGCCCGTCTGCTTCAAGACCTTCAACATTCGCAACACAATCGAGTGCAATGCTTCCAGGAGATATTCCCAAAGAAAATAAAACAAAAAGTGTTAAAATCGGAACGTAATAACCTGAGTTATGAAGGTTTCTATGCGACGCCGTACATGCTAGTACATGCAAAATATGAGACACCGTACATGCAAAAAATGTGCGGTACAGCTCGCGGGGACAGGCAGTGAAGCAGCAGAAGCAAACGGATTAAAGCAGGAGGGAAGCATTTGCAGTGCACACAACAAAAACATTCGGTAGCATAAAGGCAACAGATGTGATGTTATAGGTCAGTTAGGTAACTTGACGTTCGAAGGAGGGTTTCTAAGTTTGCGTCGTAGATTCACACAGTTCCAAATGGACTGTGTTCAAAATGGACTTTAGAATTTGCACGCACCACCTGTGGCACGCGCGTATCTCAAAGACCACAGTTTGGTACCCGTCCACTCCTGTTGCTTTTCCTACGATAACGTCAACCCACAATGTAGCCAATAATTGTGGGAAGCTAGGTGGACTTCCTGGTAATCAGTTTATTGGTCAGCAGTTTCTGCGTCTCTCAAGCCTGTTACCTTGCTTAAGTGATGGAAGTATGCCAAGGAATTAAGGTACATTGACCTTAAAGAATAGCTGGAGTTGACGATCACGTGCAGGCCCGCGACAAAACGTGAATAGTTCCAGGATGATTGATATTATTGCTTGGATTGTATGTGTCTCTCCGCACGTGGACATGTACGATGGAGGCGCTCAACCATTTTGTGATCTTATATGGCTCTCGTTGGCTCTCTTGTAGATACACCAATGCAGTAGCACTAAGGCCAGCTTCAGTTACAGCCCTTGTGTGGGGGCACATTGTAATGTCAACAGGAACTACATCCCCTCTCCCCCTTCTCCCCCTCCATGCTGCTTTATTATTTCTTTGCTTTCACAAGCCATTTTATTTAACCCTTTGCGCACGCATGTGCTAGCGCACCTATATGTGGTGCGCTGTACGTTATTTTTACGTTCGCATTCATGCAGGATCATCAATCATGGTGACCATGCCGGCATGTACGAGAACGTGGGGGGAGTTGCCTTTAATCCCGAAAACAAGTGTTTTGGTCCAGTGTGCTGTAATGCAGGCAAACTCCATTAAACGAACCACTATTTAATGAAATCCTCTCTATAGTGAATTATTTGCATCTCCCAATCTCGATCACATTGAAAACCATATTTTTTTTTTGCTATTTAACAAAGTTTTCTTAACATTGTGTTATTCTAACACATTATCTTGGTTATTTAAGCTTGTATTGGAGCCTGTGCAACTAGCAAATTCAGAAAAAAATCTCAAAATAATTGGTGGAAATAACCTGTAATCATTATTTCATGGGGGAAGTGTTTTAACAGCAATAACACCGGGGTATGAAATTTTAACTTGCCAGAATTCAGGCTGAATTCCTTCTGGACATACCGCATACTGCTGGAAAAATAAAGTAATTTTGATCACAGTGACTGAAAACACATGAATATGAGTCATCGTAGATTGCTTCAGACATGAAATCAGTGTCACCGTCTTTGTGTTTGCCCAACAACAAATCTGATGCATCTCTGCATGCTCAGGAGGGATGCAGGCATGGATTTATTACTTGCATGGATGTACTAGATGACGCACAATACACTATTACCTACTCTGGTCTTTTCTTGAGCTGCTGCACTTCAGTATGCTTTCTGATGAGATGCATGACTATTCTGGAAACCATGGAGGTCATTCCTGGTGTTGGAACATAGGAATCTTGACTTAAGCAAATTTGCAATAAGTTTTTGGCTGCAAGTATAATTTCGTTATATTGAGATTTTACTGTACACGCTCAGAATATGGACATAACTGAGTGAGGAACGCATTAGGTATACATGAAGAACACAAAAGTTCAGTGTAAAAGTTAGGAACTAAAGCAGACAATGAAATGAACAACTCACAACACAGTAAAATGTGAGTCTGTGTCATGTTTGACTTGCGTGCCCACTGTTGCCATTAAAGATCGGGAAAAATCTTGCAGGACCCGTTTTTGAAGTATGTGTGCTACAGAGAAATGTGAGGCATGATCAAAACATCGCGGTGTACAAGCATACAGAAAGCAAGGACCACAAAACCTACAAACTTCCCGAACAGTGGCAGACTTCAGCAGCGGGCCGGGTGTGCATGCACAGTTGAAGCTGAGGACGAGGGAGTTATGAAGGAGGGCGAGCTATGCAGGGCCTCTGAGACTGCAGAGTGGTTTGCTTGTGTCGCCCTCCCACCAGCATAGCTGAAGGCACTACACTTATTACCTAGCACGCCAAAGCGGCGAAGGATCCAGGGACCTTACCGTGACATGGCTTCTGCTTTTTCATCAACTTCACTGACATGTACAGTAGGACATGCATACTGCTTCTTTCTTTTCTTTTCATGCCCATTTAACAGCTTTCTGTATTAGATGTGTATGCCTTTGGATACATATTGATTTTCAAGGCACATTTTGTCATATGGAAGCACTGTGCAGTTTGAAGCGCTGGCTGTGGCCTTGATGCACTCTATCATGCACCACCACCCCCCAGTGGAAAGAGGCTGGGAGGGTACCTATGGTTGTGCTTCTATTAAGTCAAACCAACACCACACTTGTGTGTGGCCTTTGTTTTTTACGGTTCGATATATTACCTTTAATCACGATTAGGAACTCGCACGGTAACGTGTACAGACAAGTGATTTCTTGTTGGCACTACAGCGCACAGCCACAACATGGCTGCCGTTTTAGATTCCACAGCCAATAAACAGTGTCTTAATGCAAATAAGACACTGTTTACAATTTTATAAGACATCTATTTTTTTTCACAATGTAGCTTGGCTGTGGAACGTTTTTTCTTTTTAATGTCAACTTCGCTGTCCCACAACGGCATTATGCACTGAAGCAGGAAGGGGCGACTAGTGTTTACGGGACATAGCTCTTTCTGGACCATGAATGTTTGTAATGATCGCCAATGTCCTAAAAATTTTACTGGCAATTACTCGGAACTGTCTATGACGTTACTGCAGCCCTGAGAACAATGGTGGAGATGTCGGCGTAAATACCCTAATGTCTAGGAGGCTTTTTAACAGACAGCATTAATTTGCTCACACCAGGCAAGTCCTGGTGTAAGATAAACGCCAAGATACAAGAGGATGCCCCGGACAGCGTGTCACTTTTGTAAATGGTAAGAAAAGTTGAAACACCATGTTTACGGCCAAAAGAAACAACTTTGCATCTCTTAGTATTAAAGGGCAACTCCTGCGATTTTTCAGTGTTGATGGATCTCAGTGAAATTTTGAATATATGTTCTCCTCGGTGCTGCAATGATACATGCCAAGCCGGCCAGCTGCATGTCATTTAGTTTACCTGAAAATGAATTTTAAAAATATTTAGCGGATTTCCATGTGGGTCACCCTGTGTTTTTGATGTCATTACCTTCAAAGCAGCCTACCTGAGCAGGCTGCTTCAGCACTCAAACAGTTGCTGTCAAGTTCAGAAAAGCTGGCATAATGCAATATATGTTAGATGACACCACCACTTCCATTTTTCGTGCACCATCTCCTTATTTATGATTGCGGGGAGGCTGTGACATCATCACATATGCTGCACGAAGCATCTACCTGTTTTGGTTTCGGTTTGAGTGCACCGTTCATTCGGTTATTTAAGAATTTTTGGCGAGTTTCTGAGCCAACTGAACCACCGTGCCTGCTACAGGACTATCAGCGCCATTGGAAAACAGCAATATCAGAACATGATGAAAAAAACCACTGGATATCCCCTTTAAGGGTCATGAGCCAAGTGTTATACTATTTAGATATATAGTGTTAAAGGGCCCCTAAACAACCCCGAGGTGTAAAATTTGTTTTAAAGATATAACTGCGCTCCTGTGCGATGTGAACATGCTCCCGCAAGAATTTTGCGAATAGGTGCAATAATAAAGAAGTTACACGGGTTTAAGTGACCGCTTGCGTCAGTTTCGTTTTCTCGGTCGGCCTCCCCACCCTTCTCTGCTGAGGAGAGGGTAGGGGCGGCGCGCCGTCGAGACTCCGCCCACTTTTGACTCGTGACCTGACGTGATCATTTGACGTCATTGACGCTTGCGCTGCGGAACCGGTTGCTCCCGTTCTAGAAACGTTGGGTTGCTCCTGCGCTCACGCCGGTGGGATGGCCAGAGGATCTGACAATAGACGTTTCGACCAATCAACGAGATACAACTACGCAAAGTTGTTTGCGGTAGAACATGACGACACCTAGGATGCGAACGCGACTGGTCAGTCGCCGGAAAGAAGCGCGGGAATTGGTTTTTGAAATACGGCGTCTGTGTGGCGCGCAGCGCTGTCATATTCGCAGAATGTGATCGCCGCAACCTTCTCTATGATTGAGTTAGCTTGTTTGGGCGGCTTTGAAAAAAAGTAGGAGCCTGTTTAGTGGCCCTTTAAGATCATCTTGGAGAAGGGAGTGATCAGCAGGACAGTTTATAGGTCTGTATAGCATGCAGTCGTTGGCAAAGATTCTAATATTTGAGGATACGTTGGAAGGTCATTTATATGATAAGGAAAAGTAGTTTGCCAAGAATGCTTACCTTGTGGCACGTCGGAAGAGAAATAGGAGGAGTGGAAGGAAGAATTATTAACCATCGTAAACTGCTTGCAATTAGGAAGAAAACTACTTATCCATCATAAAGTGAGAGAGTCTAATCTGAGGGCGGATAATTTTGAATTAAGGCAGCAGTGGGCAACACAGTCAAAAGCTTTGGTAAAATAAAGAAATATGCAGTCACTTTGAAGGCCATTATTTATGCTGGGACATGCCCCGTCACGGTGGTGTAGTGGTTATGGCACTCGACTGCAGATCCGAAGATCGCGGGATCGAATCCCGGCCGCGGCGGCTGCATTTCGATGGAGGCGAAATGTTGAGGCCCGTGTGCTGTGCAATGTCAGTGCACGTTAAAGAACCCCAGGTGGTCCAAATTTCCGGAGACCTCCACTACGGCGTCTCTCATAATCAGAGCTGGTTTTGGGACGTTAAACCCCATAAATCAATCAATCAATTTATGCTGGGACGAATGTCAGTAGTGAACTCTAATGGCTGTGTTTAGCATGACAGACCCTTTCTGAATCCGTGCTAATTGGGAAAGAATTTGTTAGTTTCGGGAGGTGATTGTACATGTGTGAGGTGATTATATGCTCTAGTTTGCAACTGATAAATGTGAGTGAGATTGGGCAGTGATTTTCAGGTGAGTTCTTATTTCCAGATTTAGATATAGGAATTCAGCATTTTTCCAATCGTCTGGCAGTTTCCCAGACAACAGCAACTGTGGAAAGACCTGGTATAATATAGTGCTAGATATGGAAAGGGTATTCTTTAGTACTCTGAGTTAACATTATCAATGCCAGCTGATGAGGAGGCCTTAAGTTGCTTAATATGACATGCGATATCTTCCACCATAACTTCTATAGGCTGCATGTACTGGAAGTCGTGTTCAGGGACATATGGCACGTTGGAATGATCATCCTGAATAAATACCAATGACAAAAGAAGCACTGTAAGAATAACACTCGTGATATGAAAGAGCAAGGTTATTTTTGCTAGTAATGATAACTGATTAGTACCATGGTTAGGTGATATGAGACACCAGAATTTCCTCAGATTATTTTGCAAAAGACGCAAGTTGTTGTGGAAATCTTTGTCTTTGGCATTGCATATTGCAGTAGAGTGATCGGTCAAACACATCCTATATTTTTCCCAAGCGGAACGTGTACCAGCACATTTGGCATTACAGTACATGAGTTTTTTTTTTTTCCCGTTTCTGTGTTTACAAAGGGATTTAGTGAACCGGAGATTACATTTGTCATTAGAAATTGTCGTAATCGTGATATACTGGTTGGCTAGTGCGAGCATTTTGTCCCTGAAGAGGTCCCAGTTTTCATTTACAGGCTTAATGTAGAAAGACAGGAATAAAACTAGTATGAAAATTTTTTGAGCTCTGGTTAAAGTTGGCTTTGTCGTTGTCCTGGATTTCCTTTTTGAAATTCCAGGACTGCCAACATCCACCTGCAAATAGCTTAAGTCGCAACCATAGGGGAAATAAACGAGCAAGTATCGAGTAGTCACGCTTTGATACATCAGAAATGAGACGTCAGTTTTTGCCAGTGAAGCAGACTGACATCATTCGTGAGACACCATCAAACTTGCTACTGCGCACCTGCCTATGCACAGATGTGGGAACGATAGCTGATGTGCGGTTTAAACAGACTTTGCAATCCAAAACAATGATCAGCAGTGCAAGAAAAAAAAATTTTTTTTCTGCACCCCTGTGAGGGAACAGCACTTTTCTGAGAAAAAAAAAAAAAAAAAGCAATGGAGGAAGCAGCACGTTTTTCAAATACATGCATAGTGATGTACATTATCAACCATTTGGGGCTTGTCTTGTGATGGTGCATGCCCATTCATTTGACAGTCAAAAGATAAAACTTGTAGTTATGCGGTTTGGTGGTTCAGCATCATGACTTATTGCTCTGTAGAAGCTTGTAGACTGAGAAAGGGGGAAAAAAATACAGGGGGGGGGGGCAATATTATTTAATATTGCCATTTTTGATGCTAATACTTTTTAACACCCTTTGCTCTACTCACTGGTCAGAGCTGCTCAGAGCAATGACCGCTTGCCTATGTTTTATGTAAGGTCAACCCGCTGGGAGTGGTGGATAATAATTGCACAGAATCCAGCAGATGGCATAACACTTAGTAGTGGCTAAACTCTTGTCTGTTGTCTTCTTTTCTATGTGTTTGTGTGTTTGTTTCTACACTACAATTTGCCATGTAACCCTGGCAAATCATAATAATAATAGAAAAACGACAACATGGAAATGCAGTGTACTTAGGTTATTTTACAGGCATTATTAACAGGTTGAAGTGAGAAAGATGGCCATGTGCTGCTGTCATTAATTCAAGAGGCACAGTTAGATGGATTAGGAAGAACTGATTGGGAACGTAATCGTAATGCCTCTTGACACAAAACCATCTGTCCTCTTGTGTCCATAAAGGGTTAATTTGTTAATGAGCAAAAACCAAGAGTTAGTGTAAGCGGAGAACTGTATGGGCCTGATTTTGTGGCCCCAGGCTGGTCTTGGGGCCAGCTTTGTGAAGCCCAAGTAGGGTGGCTAGAATGGGGAGGTGTGACAACCGCCGCGGCGCCGTCGCTTCCTAGCGAGGCCCCACTGTGCGTTCTTGTCGCTGGGGGAAATTCGGCGCGTCAGTCGGGGGCGCCGCTGGCATGTGCCGAGTGTGAGCATGTGCTGCTCGTGTTTCGTGGGTGACCAGCGCAAGTTAGCTCTCGCGCTCAGTGAAGTACGGCCTGTTTTTCTTGCGTTTCCTGAAGCTTTAAAGGATACGGTGGCAGCGAATGTCGTCGTTTTCTGAAAAGCTCTGAAGAATGCCGTCGACGGAAAAAAAAAAAACAAAAAAAACGCGAAGGTGGTGCTTTGTGCCAGGTTGACGGCGGCTCTAAGTCCTGCGGAGAAAGACTCTCGTTCTTTCGTGCACCTGCCTGCAAGGATGAATTTGAAAACAATATGTAGAACAATACAGTGATGACCACCTGATTTATTACATTGCGGGGTATGTAGCCAGGAAGCGCACCTTAATTTTCAACTCATTGTGACGCTTGCATAGATGCCTGCCTTGTTACGCAGGAAACTGTGTCGAACAAATTACCAGCAGAAACTTGCAAACAGTGGGACATGCGAGGACTTCTTTACCCGTCACTCCATCTATTTAGCCTAATTAAAATCTTAGATAGGCTAACTAGTGCTTTTAGCACTATACGCCTGTACTCAAACGTACGTAGTGAGGGTTTTTTTTACACGTGTTCATTTTCTGCTCAAAGGGCTGAACCAGCGGGCTATTGAAAATAGAGCCAAGGAGGTTAAGCCCTCCTTGACAAGCTCGCCTTAGCTGCTTGCCCACATGCTCAAAGACGAGGCCGTCAGCCTCTCTATTGAGCTCACCTTACGACACCTCTGCTCACACAAAGAGGAGGGGCCGGCCCAGCTCCACCGGCCTCTCTTGTTGCCTTAGGACACCTGCTTGCCCACATTCACTCGCAAAGACGAGGCCGCCCCTTCAGCCTCCCTTTGTCAAGCTCGCCTTAGGACACGTCCACACATATGCTCACACAGAAAAAGACGAGAGGCCGATGCAACCGCACCGGCCTCTATTTTTTGACAAGCCTTTGCTTAAAGTTCCCAAGCTTGTCAGTCGGATTCCCCCGGTCCGTGCCAGTTCTGAGTTGGCTGTTTTCTGCCGGCCGAAGCAAGAACCTCAGGCGCGAAGCCCACGGAAAATGCACAGCTGGCTTTCCACAGGAAGGTCCTGACGCTGGTCCGGGCTCGGCCGCACCGCTTTTTACGGCGGCGATCCTCGCGCAGTCCCAGTGCAGTGCCGTATCCTGCTTCTGGACCCTAGCCCGACCGGGTCAGCCCTCAGAGCCAATCCTTTTCCCAAGGTTACGGATCCGTTTTGCCGACTTCCTTACCTACATTGGTCTCGACTAGGCTGTTCATCTTGGAGACCTGCTGCGGATGTGGGCACGGTCCGGCAAGAAAATCACACTCCCTCACTCGGATTTTCAAGGGCCGACAGGAGCGCACCGGATAGCGCAAGAGCCGCACTCTATGCTCTGCCTTGAATTGTTTCCAATCAATTAACTTGTATCAAACTACCAGCCTTGTACTTTATTGCAATCTTCTACTGCATTGCGGAAAAATTGCACTTACTCGCTTTCATTAAAGTACCATTACAATAGAAAATGTATAAGTAACCTGCAGTCCTCACATGCAAGGTTATTCCAACCTTCTGGTATTCGGTAGCGACTCCTCTACACTACTTTTCGCATGACGAGGCGCCCGCGAATCGGTTGTGTGGTCGGCGCTTGTAGATTACACGTGAAATCAAAGCAGTCAACTATTTCATAAAGTTATATCGACGTCTACAATACCAAATAAGTGTGCCCGTCAGCATCGAAAGCACTACAGCGGAAAAGCAGAGCGCGGCCGAATCATTTGCTCGCACGGCGGTAAGCAGTCGACGCGAGAAAGGCACGGCGCCCCCGCCGGCAGCGCCACCGCGCGACAGGAACGCGTATTTGGGCCAGCCACTGGAAGCCGGTCGTCACACCTCCCCATTCTAGCCACCCTAGCCCAAGCTCAGCCCAGACATGTAATACAAATCCAGGGTCTGGGGCGGGCCCAGGCATACATAATAAGAAAGACCACCCTGGGCTTTCTTATTCATGTTTGGGTATTCATTGCTAGTATAGCCAGGGCCCATGTGTGCATGAGCAAGCCCGTCTGTGGCATGCTGAAGGGCATTTGTTGTTGATGATGACAGTTATTGTTGTCTTAATTGCTCTTTGTTGGGGGTGACCAGATGGAAAATTTGGTGTGCACTTGCATTGCTTTAACTCAGTGTAAGTGCATTGCTTTAGCACAGCTGTGATTGCAAAATTCCCAGCTGTGCTAATCTTTGTTGCACCATAACTTTCTCAAATGCACAATTGGAGCAAATCACTGTCAGCTTGGTGTGGTTTCTGATCTTTCAAGCAATTGTGTAACAGAATGGGTGAACACCACTTAAATAATAGAAATCTACAAGGAAGTGAATAAATACGGAATTCACACTTGTTACACTTTTGGACAATACCGTTGTCTGATGCTTACCATGGCTTTTTTATTATTAAAAAAAAAAAGTGGCAACAAGAAGATTCTGTACGTCGTTTTTTTCTACTGCGATAACTAGCTAATGACCCACACATGACAGCTAGGAACCAGCGTGCAGTGATTTTTATTTGGAGCCGTTTTTTATAGCACCCAGTTACAGTTTTGGTTTCATGGAGCAGCAAGGAAGGCTAGTTTTGGGAGATTTGAGCATAGATATGGCTGGCCATGTGAACACATGAAACATTCTAGCGTCACATTAATAGTCCGTCTGCTGAGCTTGCATGTGTTTTCAGTGTCTTTGTTGTCGACAGGTGACGAAGGCGGACGTAAACTACGTTACGAATTCAGAGACTCATGACAGATGTTTGTTTACATTCAAGCCGACTTGAAATTGATGTTGCCATGTGTTACTCAGGATGACTGCTAAAAATATGAAATTTATGACATTCGCTTAAAAGCCACCCCTTGTACTTGAGGTTCTAATTTAAAAGGTGTATATAAACGAAAGGGAAGGCGGTCACGGGCTTGCTTTATTTGTTAGAAACAAGTTAATGAAACAAAAAACATTGAAGCCTAGGAAAGCATAGGGGAAGTTATTCCAATTCATAATTATGATATTGTAATTTTTGGGGTAAGTAGAAAGGAATTAAAGTGGACGAAAAGACAAACCTGCCTTCGGTGGGAACCGAACCCATGACCTTCAGATATCGCGTCTGATGCTCTACCGCTGAGCTACGAAGACGGTCGTCCCTCCATCCACTTTATTAGGTATTTATGTATATGGGATCCTGGGAGTGTTAGGCAGCGCCACTCGTAGCCATGGCGGCGAGGGTGGCACACTCTTACTGCCAGGAGGCGTCGCGTAGAAGGTGATCTTATGTCGAGGTGGCTGCTGCCCAATAAACCCTCATATGCTACCTAAGGCACCAAGTCTGCCGCAACGAGACCCAAGCTATGAAATAACGAAAGGGAAGGGGGTCAAGGGCTCGCTTTATTTGTTAGAAACAAGTGTAGTGTGTGTGTGTGTGTGTGTGTGTGTGTGTGTGTGTGTGTGTGTGTGTGTGTGTGTGTGTGTGTGTGTGTGTAGCCACTAGACCACCCTGCGATAGCTATGGCACTCAGCTGCCTGCTTATCCAAAAGGGTGGGATCGAATCCCGGCTGCGGCAGCTGTATTTCGGTGGAGGTGAAATGTTAAGGCCTGTTTACTGTGGAATGTCAGCACATGCTGAAGGACCTCAGGTGGTGGAAATTTTTAGAGCCCTTCACTAAAATCTCTCATAATTATTTTGGATGTTTCGGGATGTAAAACTTCAGAAATTTTTATAATTACATAGCTCATTGTTTCATAATATTTATATTAATGAAAGAAAAGGAGACTGTAGCCTCAGTGCAACTACTGCTGCAAAATTTTGCTATGATAGAAATGAGTACATTCATATTGTGAATCCATCAAATCTTTAATGGAATATTCCAGACTGAAAATCCACTAGGCAGGGCATATTTTTACCTCTAAGAAGCTTAAATGTCTCAAAATTCGAGACATTTAAGAACATATAGAGATCTTCGTAGGTGGCAACATATTTAGCATAAGGTGGCAACATATTTAGCATAGAGAGCTTCCTGGGTCGCACCATATTTTTCGGTGGTGTGTTGTGGAGATCACACAAACTGCTTCTCAAAAGCATTGGGGAGAGTGACAGTACATACTAGTATTTCCTAACACACAGCAGTCCAGGGATGATGCAGAATGTGTTCTTGAGCCATATTTGAAAGGCACAGAAACAGCTGTTTCTCAATAAAGTAGTCTTGTAGTCTTTGATTTACTTTTGTTTGGGTGTGCTTTCAATGTGTTACAAGATTGCATTGTTTAAATGAAGCTTTTTTTGCATAAGCCATTCAGAGTAATGAAACAGGGGACACATTATTGGCACTGTCATGTTGCCAAAATGTACAAATGTCAGCACCTAGTGCACCTAGTGCAGGTCAGCACCTAGTGCAGTTTTGGTATCTGTATCATGTCCTCTTGCAATCGGATATGCCTGCATTGTCTGCAAAGGCACAATTTAGAGGCTGTTAATTTTAGAAATTTCAGCTTTGGGGAATGTTCCTTTGTGTGTACTGCTCCTTTTGTATTTAGTAGCAGACAGCCCTAATTTGTGTCCTTGGGTAAAGTGAACCCTGTTTTGTAAGTTGCATCCTTGCTTATGTCTGACCAGTGTGTTGGCTTTCTTGTTGCAGATCGGTGGCTTTTCAGGCCACAGCGAGTACCAGCTACCACCCACAGCCAAGAGTGGGACAGCAGGTGGCCCGAATCAGATGTACGAGTCTGGCCCTTCATTCGGAACCTTTCCAGCCCAACACCCTCAAGTGGTGGGTGCATTCAATGGCCATGTGCAGCAGCAGCAGCAGCAGCAGCAGCAACAGCAGCAGCAACAACAGCAGCAGCAACAGCAGCAGCATGATGGGCGCATGCCCATGGGCACTGAGGAGGCAGACTTCCCAACACGTCACCAGATGATGAATAATCGCCTCAAGACTCTGATTCAGACTAGGCAGAGCCAGAAGGAGCAAGGTCCTTTCCAGGGCCTGGAAAGTACTCTGGGCCCAGCTGGCAACTTTGTGCATCCGCAGCCAGCTCAGCCAGTGCCTGATGAGCCCATGGGTCACCAGCAGTTCGGTCGTCAGGCACCCCCGAATGAGGTCGGCCCCTCGCGGAGCTTCCCTCCCTTGGCAAGGAGCAACAGCGGCAGCAGCAACAGTGGCAGCCATTCTAATGGCAATGCTCGGCCACCTTCATCGAGTGAGCTCCCAGCTGAGGCCTGGCACGAGGCGAACCCCTCCGTGGGGCAGGCACGTGGCCGGCCAGAGCTGCCTGAGTTTGCCAAGAATGGGTCGTCATCCCAAGGGAGCAACAACTCCGAAGCTGAGTTCTCCCAGCCTGAGGATCAGAGTCGCGAGAGTGAGTTTGCTGACAGCAGTGCAGAAACAAACAACACATCCCGAGCCCCAAGTGGGCCTGCTGCTCCTACAAATGGCATGCTGCCATACGGGAATTTCTATGGAGCACCACCAGAGCCTTCGGAATCCAAATCGGAAGCATGTGACAAGAAACCGACACCCGCTACAAGTGCACCACCTTCGTCGGAGGCAGACATTCGTGGGAGCACTCCGTACCACTACACATCTGCAGCCTCCATTGGCACGACAACGACGGCCAGCACAGTTGCCAGTCACCTTAAACAGCCCTGCAATGGACCAGCTCCACCATCGCCATTTGCAGAGCGACAGTCGCCAAGGGCAGCTTTTCAGGGAGCCCCTCCATATGTGCCCCATCTAGTGCCGCCCAGCCCTGTGCGTGGAAATGAGAGTGACTCTAGCCACCAGCAACCGCGCAGTGAGAGTGAGCCAACTACGGATGCAGTGCAGCAGCCTTTTTTATCGAATACGACCACATCTATGAGTACATATACAAGTATTATCAGTACATATAACAGCTTCGCCACTTCGTGCGCTCCTTCCTACCTAGCGGAGCAGCCGCCCCACCACCACCACCAGCAGCTGACTGCGGCGGGGGGGTCCAAGTTTGGTGGTGACGGTGCCCAAGATGGGGCGGCTCGGGCGGGAGGGGCGCCCGACGTAGATGCTGGTCGTATTGCTGCTGTGGGCGAATTCCGAGGACTGGAGTTGGGCTTAGCACCTCTTGGGGGGCCGCCACCCCCTCACTTTGGGGGATTTGCTGAAGGGCCCCTAGGCTATGCGGGCCCCCCTTTCCCTCTGCCCCCCATGGGCCCACCTGGGGCATCTTTTGCCACCCTTAATCTGCCAGGTGCCGATCCCTGGTGGGAGCGACTTGAGCGACTGCGGAGCAATGCCAAGGCAGAGCCCCCCGCCTGCGACTGCCTGTCGCCTGAAGATGCTCGTGAGTACCCTCGAAGCCCCCCATCCACCCTCCCAGCAGTGCTTTGAGGGCTTCCGAGTGTGCATGGGGCCGTTTGGCTTGCCATGGACTTTCATGGTTGTCAACAGCATCTAGTGTGTTACTGGGCACTGAAGTTAGATCTCATATGGACACTTAAGGAAACAAAAGATTGTGACTCAGTGTGCCATTCCAAAAGGACTCGCACTTAGTTTGCTTCCCCAATGTGGAATATGAAACTGCTAATATCTACTGCAACTCTGCTTTCAGTGCATATACCAAGCGTCATTGTTGAGCTCAAATTATGCAAAGCCACATTTGAGTCTTTCATTTCTGGCACTGAGTCTCCATGCTGTTGCAACAACAAATTTGAACACAGTGGCCAACATTGGCAATGGCAAGCCCAACGGCTCCTTTGGCAAGAGTGTATGCTGCTTTCTACTTTGGTGCCACTGGCAATGTCTATGCAAGAACATACATGAACTTTTGTGTCCATTGCTAAACTGTTCATGGTCCTAATTATGAACTAAAGGCTGTTGTGTTGTTATAGGGTGTGACAGCAGAGGCAACCTTGCCTGGGTGCTGCCGGTAGCACCACAGTGGTGTTCTATGCATCATGCTCTCTTGTTTACTTCAAGTTCTGAGCCCTTCTCCTCTGCCGAGCTGTTCTTACCTTGAGGCCAGTCCAGTCTTACTGCACTTGCAACTGCACAGCTCATTCTGACCTATTTGGACTTTCACATACTTTTAATGAGTGATGACTGGAATGAGTGTGTCTTTTATTAATACAGAAATTTGAGCAAAATAATTATTTGCTTCTGTAAAGCATTATGTTGTCTGTTTAGTTTCTGCTCTGTAATCACATCATTTTATTCCAGTTTTTAGAGCACTTACGGTGGCATGAAAAACATTTGTACAATTTACATTATGCCTCAATAGGACATTTGCTTCCTTTCTCATTATCAAAAGCATGATTGTAAACTAGACCTGAGATCTTGATGCACAGGTAGTGTTGTCAAGAAAGTAAGAACAGCTCTGTTGTCCATGTGTCCGTCAAAACGTCATTCATATTTGCTTGAAAGGCTTCAAAAACAGGCATGACGTACACTTCTGAGAATTCATTGACATGAGAATTGTTGGATGACTTGCAAAATAGACAGTGCCACAAGCCAGCATCATTTAATAGCATTTAATTCTGTGACGTTTGTTTAAAATTACCTGAGTTGTTCCTTAGGATCATGTGGCTCCATTATTTTGAGCCATCGTGTCATTGAGTATGGGTTATGGCCCAAGTACTCCAAGAAGGACATGGGAATTTCATTGTATTACTGCAATTTGCAAAGCGTTTTACCTAAACATTGTGGTGTTCACCTTGCAAGTCTTCTTATTTGCAAGTCATGAGAAAATTCTGACCAAAATGGTGTTTGGGGCCAAGCTACAAAACAACGAGCAGTCCTCTCTTACATTGTTTTGGTGATGTCTGTCCATGAAAACTTTGCCTCGGAGCATGCAGAAGGATTGAGCTCCACGAAAAGCATACGTTACTTTATTTGCACATTGAGGTGGTTCAGTGAATGTTATTGAAGTTTGCCTCTGACAAAAGTAGCTGTAGGCTGCCTAAACAGATGTCTTAATGTTTGTTTGAAAGTGCTGTTGCCTGGAGCAGGATGGCTCAATGTTTGAACTGCTGTGAATAGGTGAATTGCCTTACTGTTCTGAAGCACTGTCTCAAGCTTTTGCTTTTCTGCAAAGTATTGTATGAAAAAGAATACTGATCGTGTCTTTGTAGTTGTCCTCATCTCATCCATGCACTCTGCAAGCACTGGCCTCTTCTAGGAGTAAATGTTCCCCGTAGGTCAGGCTAGGAGTTGCCACTGCAGCAGATTATTTATAGCATGGCTGTACAGCAAAGAGAATACAAGTGTCACAACAGCGGTGGACCTTATACAGAGACTTATGCATACAGGGGCATCCCAGAGGGGTGCCCGGGTAACATTCCCTCCCTTGTACACAGATTGTGTCACTCCACTGACCACCCACTGCTATGTGGGGCTAGCTGCCGATAGCCGCTGAAGGATTATGATGCAAACTTGTGCCAAATGAAGGGTGCAGCTGAGCGACTACTGCTTTATTTTTGTGGAGTTTTAGCTAATCTATTATAGCAGGTGGCTCTTGTCAAGAAGCTGCCCTTCTGTAAGTCCATCTTGTCCCATCGTGGTTATGGTTATCTATGCACATGCACAGAAAGTATGGAAGGCTGTCCAAGAGACCTAAAAGGAATCAGCCTTTGTGAGTTTAAGCTTAGTAACTCATGCTACTTTCAGCACATTCTGTGCGCAGGATTTGTCGGGCATTAACTTATTGCGCATTGCTTCTAGCATATTTCGCTGATAGGCAGGGCTGGAGAACCTAGCTGATGTGAGAGTGTAGGGAAACTTATGTTTGTCTTGGGTGCTTAAGGCAGCGCACGAAAACTGCCTTTACATTTTCTAGTAAATGCTGTCTTTGGCACCACATAATTAGTGAGGCAGTGAAACCAAAGAACATATCATCTGACGCTCAAATGTTTGGGGGGGTATACATGTGGTGGCCAGAAATCTCGTCTGCTCGTCTCATTTCAGAAAAAAAAAAAAAACTTTCTATGCTTTTTGTTGTACATTCGTGTCATTAATTTTTGTAGTCTTTGTCATTGTAGTCTTTCATGCATTGTTTATGCGCATCTTTGTTTTTGTTCTACCTCAGCCTTACTTTCCACCCCTGCTCTTTTGTCCTGATGAGTGGTGTCTGCGTTTTTGACATTGTGCTTTTTCTTTTGGTTGGAGCCTTCATTCTTGCAGTGTGATTGTTTAAATCTGTGCTGATAGTGTTTTTCTGCACTCAGGGAAGGATCAGCTTGAGATTATTGCATGCACCTGGAACAAAAAGTGCCGCTGGAAATTTTGATGAGTGTATTTCTGGTTTTGTGCTGGCTTCATGATTGCACATTTGGAAATGCTATGAAGTATGTGGATTGCTTTTGTGCCCCTTACTTAATTGTACAATCTCCGTAGTTATATTTTTTGTGTGCAACCTTTCAAGATGCATAGTTGTTTAAAACATGTTTGCTTGAACATCGAGTGAACAGATGAGATGTACAACATTTATCAATACTCTTCGCTACCATACACAACTTTTTTTACACTGTGCCATAGATTTTTCTAAATATATAGAAACTCAGGTTTTGAAATGTGTGAGAAATAAATCCCTTTCATTTCAAAATCAAATGCAACAATGTCTGATTTTGCCTGTTTTCCTTGGCGACTTGCACCTGTGAGTCACCTATGGGGTCAGTGATTGACCCACAGAAGGCCTTTTTTTATCTCTCTCTTTCTCTCCCTCTCCATGCAGAGAATAGCAATAATTTTTCATAGCACATAACTCTTACCAATATCTTCAGAACCATCTATGACAATAGAACATGCCCTGGCCAAAAGAAAACCACATGTAGAAAAATGCTTTGTATGTATGCTGCCTAATGGGTGCCCAGTTATTGTTGACCCATGTGCTGTTTTCTTCTTAAAAATAGAAAAGATATCAAGACTAGGGTCTTCATTAGATGAAAATCTTCTTCCCCTTGCACATGTGACTTTTTTTCTGTGGTAGCCTTTGTCTGCAAGTTTGCTTTATTGGCACTTGAAATTTGAGCATTTCAGTAAGTGATTGAAAAGTTCTTGATGCCCTGTTCGCTTGGCATTGAGAGAGACCTTATTGGTCTTCAGTGCACTGTAATAATAATTACCAAACACATTTCAAAATGAGTGCTCTCTGAGCAACCTGAGTTGTGCAAACATGATTTTGGTTCTGTGTGGTGATGGGAATTTTTGCAGCAGCCTTAACCCAACCTCTCTTCTTATTTGCTGTCTTACAAATGGGTGTCCTTGCTTCTTATCCTGGTATGCCTGTCCCTTCTCTGCCTGTTCTTCCTATGCCTGCCTGCCTTTTCAATACTCCAGTTAGCTGGTAGTAGTCCCTTATGTGACCTATCTTTTTTGGGTGCCCCTCCCATTCCTCTGGCTTACTTGAGCTTTGCATGGCCTCGCTGGATACTAAGTTTCTCTGCATTCTGTTCTTATAGCTTTTTTTTTTTTTTCTACAAAGGGGACAAAAGTAATCCACAACTTCAGAGTTTTACAAATGTACTTTTTAATGTCTGAAGATTCCTCTTTCCACCTTTCATCATTCATCTCTGTTTTTATTCTCTTGTCTCAGTTGTGTAGAGTTTCATTTTGAAAGAGGTTGCAAATGTTTGCATCATCACCAGGATGTGTCTGCTTCTGGGAGGGCCGAAAATGTGCACATTTCTTGAGGGAGGGGGTGTAGTATTACATGTGGGCCACATGTTTTACTTCATATGTGGTTCTGAGGAATGTGTTAACACAAATGTTACAAAACTGATGCAGCAAAGTGCTTTTGCCTCACTGCTGGCCTGTTGCCTTTAGAGCATGTCTTCCCACCATTTCCTGCAGTATTGGTGTTATTGCATTGTCCGCCTAGACAGAACGGTTCCTAAGCCATTAAATATTAAAAATAAGAGAAGTTGAAATGATACATCAAGGAGCTATTAAACTGAGGCACTAACACATGCCCATGTCAGGATGAAGCTATAAAGCAACACCAGTTCCATTTATTCCTAGGATGTAGAATGTGGCAGAAATACCAAACTCTCACATGAGATACAAGAGATGCAAGTCACATTTTTTGTTTCTGAAGAGTGAAACAGTCTTGCCGGACTAAATGTTCAACAGGAAAATTTCATTTCATTAAACTGGTTCTTGCAAATCACTGACACACGGTGTAATTTTACCTTCACAACTGCGTTTTATGGTAAAAGGGGAAACAACTAAGTTCAGAGATTGCATGGATTTCCTTTTGATTATTACAAACCTTTATTTCTAATTTTTACAATATTACTTGTCAGCTATTTGTTCATTGTAAGACAACAGTACTTCATTGCCCCTTTTTGATAGCAGCATCCTAGTGATATGTTTTTGTTTGCTTACTGTAAAATCCCGAGCAACGGCCTCGCTCCCCTTTTTTTTGAGAGATTTGAAATTGGTGCCAATTGGGAGCAAGCACCCCCTTCCCTTTTTCTGACCACATTTACTTCAGTGTGCATCAGTGGCAGGTTGCTTGGCAAATCTTTTTCAGTTTTTCATGAAGTTGCACAGCGAATTATATGAAATAATGCATTTAAGTAAAGAAAAGAAACTTCTGGTTCATCTGCACCACAGCCGCCTACTTCGCATCTGCATAGCCAGCCATGATTATTGCGGCGGGGTGACAGGCTTTGCGAGTTGCCATTTTTCATTGGACTAGAGGGAGCTAGAATAGTTCTACACTGCTCTTATCTATCGAATGGACATGAGCCACATCAGATGAGAGCGTGAATTTAAAGGGGTGCTGATGAAAAAATTTTTTCTGATGTTTTTTTTGCTGCAATTCGTAGCCGAAGATTTGTTGCCCATAACACGGCACATAATTACTCCAGCACGCGACAGATAATTATTTATGGCCTGTCTATTACCCACTGGTTTCAGTTTTGGTTTGGGTGAGCTCCAAAAAACAAGGCACATGGTGCAACTGGCTCCATCTAGCACTCAAAGTGGGGTAAACAAATTTGACCATGTGAGCACACATAACTGTGACGCACTTCCGCATGACATGCAGTGCGTGCTTGTTTTATTTCGCCTGTCGCACATGCTGTGCGTTGATGTCGTCGTTGCTCTCATCGTCGTTGGGTGCAACTATTTTCTTGAGAGCCTGGCATCGTCAAGAGTCTACTAACGCAGGCACAGTGGATAGACAATGGTGGCCGTGACATCATCATTGCTAGCTGCACTACTCTGAGCTCGGCTGCCGTGGCGACGTCGTGGAAGTTGGGGGTCCCCTTCGGATCACCTTTGCTATTGTCGATGTCGCGAGGTGCGGCGTCTAGCGTTCGACTGCACATGCAAACTTTAATATTCGTTTAAATTACCTTCAGAGCTGTGTTTGCTGTTGAGATTTGGTAGGTGGCATGTGCATGTCCACAAAAATCGATCCCGCAAGCTATCTCAGTAGTGAAATTTTGGTGTCAGTGTCCCTTTAACGTTCGGTGGCGCTTGGGCTTATGGGCCTTGTGCATCTGAAACCAAGGAATGGCTTGACAGCTTTGAGAGCAGTCATGTAGAATAAAAACAGTAAATGTACTTATTGCACAAGTATAATGAAAAGAACTGCTTTGCATTATTTTCTTCTCTCCAGCAGTTCCACCGCCATTTTGAATTTTGGTTTGTGACCGAGCAAGGACGCCCCCTATGAATTTGTCGAATTATCTTGCCCAAGTGGAGGGCGCTTGTGCAGGATTTTATGGTAGTCAGTTATGCTGACAATAGTTGTCAGCTGTGACACTTCTGGATGTGTTACACTGCACATTAATGTTAAACTTTGAGGTATATATATGTTGTACCGCTTCCATGGTGCATTATGTTGTGTTTTTCTGAAGCAAGTAGTTCTGCTGTTTTGCTATAATCGCTGACAATGGCTATCGTGATGCACATTCATGTCGGGAAAATTCTGTTAAATGAAATTGCCATCAAGAATAATAGGCTCCCATAGGCTTAAATTTTCCACAATTTCAGGGACTGAAAAGCTAATGACTGTCTTCCCACACAGCCCACTTCTGTGAGTGAGTAAAAAGAAAGGATCGTGAATTCACTTGTCTGACTGAGAAAACAAAGATTGAGTGTATGTTATTGCGGCACTTTCGCATGCGTTTCATGAAGGCTACAAAATAACATAAGAGCATAACTGGCTTTTGTCATGAATACTGTGTTTCAGTTTAAAGGGACACTAAAGGTAAATATTGCGCTGATGCAGATTGTTCAACTGCCATTCTAGGGGCCTCGCAGTGCTCATGTCGTGTGGAGAAAATGCTTAGTTTAAGAGAAAAATATCATTTCGAGGATCAGCATAGACATAGCACATAAAATGCATTATAGATGCTCAAGTGATACCACATGGATGCAACTTTTTTTTTACTTGCAGTTAGCTACATTGCTTGAGGAGGCAAAGCAAGCACAGCGCTCTATGGGATAATGAAACTGCTGAAATGCAAGTGGGAACATCCGTGAGGGGAATTAAACTTCTAGATCACCCACGTCATTTTGAAAATCAGTGGTGGGGGGGGGGAAGCCCCTGCATTTTCCAAGGCCAAATACAAGCGCATAAGTAGCATTTATTGTCATGCAAATCCACTGCAATGACCTTTTTAGTCTTACAAGTGTTTGATGTCAAACTGCTGACATAATTATACTAAAAACATCCAGTTGCATCAAACTACAACAAGAGGTTACAGCTGCTGCATCCTGCTACATCTTGAGATCTATATTTAACTTACTGCTGTAATTTTTAATGATCGTGGGTGTAGAAAGGCAAGTGCTATCTTTCGCAGAATATTATTGACAAAGTAAATCACAGCTGCCACCTCTTGGTGGATTTAGCATACCACAATGCCAACATAAATCATCACTCATATTACGACATTATTTCTTGCAACCATCTTGCCGAGCTACAAAAAGAAATTGCGTAAATGGTGACATGAGAATCAAAGTGTGGGCTCTGCCGTAAAAAGCAGTGCTGTGAACTTGGGGAGCAAAAGTGCTTGTGGAACTTCTGTTTTGTATGAATAAGTTGCCGCAAGCAAAGACATGTAAGCTTGCAGCTTGCTTCAAGAGCTTGATGTACCTACCAAGGCTGGTTTCGAGTAACAATAGTTTGTTACATTTGTGGAGTTAGCAAAAAGTAACACTAGTTGCAACTGCGAGTTTTTGTATTATGGCAGTCATTTATTTGGTTGATTTCATTATCAGATATTGATTGATGTTATTACCATAAAATCCTGATAAGTGCCCCCATTCATGCAAGTGCCCCTCTACTTTTTTTCAAGAGATTTGAAATTGGTTCCAATGACCGAGCAAGGGCCCCCTCCCCCTTTTTGACCCTGTTTACTGTAATGCACATCAACGCCAGGTCACTTGGGAAATTTTTTTCAGTTTTTCAAGAAGTTGCACAATGAATAATAAGAAACAATTCAATTAAGTAAGCAAAATAAATTTCCTCTTTCACTACACCTTCGATGAGGCCTGGTAATGGCTGCACCACAGCTGTGTACTTCTCTTCTACATAGCCAGCCATGACTTCCTGGGATGCGATAGGCTTTGTGTGTTGCCATTTTCATCGGACTCAAATTAGCTAGAATAGATCTAGATTGCTGTAATCGGAAGGATGTGAGCCGCATCAGTTTCCGTGAATTTAATGTTTGGTTGTGCTTGGGCTCGCAGATCCGCAACTTGTGAGTCCGACTTCGACAAGCTGTTTGACGGCTTCAAGAGTGGTGACTTCGAATAAAAGCAGTAAATGAGCAGATTCCGCAGATATTAATGAAAAGAACTGCTCTGCATTCCTTTTCCTCTCCGGCAGTTCAGCGCCATTTTGAATTTTGGTTTGCAACCAAGCAAGGCTTTTTATAAATTTCTCAAATTCTCTCTCACCCATGGGGGCCACTTGCTTGACATTTTGTGGGAATTGATATTAGATATAGATCAATCAAATATTCATTGATGGGGCTTTACACGCCAAAACCCTGATATGATAATGAGCCATGCCCCACAGCAGAATGCTGCCAAGTAATTTTGACCACCTGGGGTTCTTTAACGTGCACCTAAATCAACAGCACACAGGTGCTTTTTTTTTTTTTTGCATCTCACCCTGCAGCCGCCATGGCGGGGATAGGATCTTGCAACCTTGGGATTAGCAAGCCAACACCTTACTTGCTAAGGTACCATGGCAGGTCGCATCAGATATTTGTAATTGCCTTGGCTGGTTATTTTGTTGTGCCTGTCTACTCTCTGCTTGGCTTAAGAAGCTGTCACTGGTATTATTGCTCTCATAACATCAGTCAGGCCAGGTCCAGTTGAGCGAGAATCAAAATTTTTTAAAACTATTAGGCTGTTGTTACCCCACTAGCATGTGGGGAAAGAAGGTTAACTTATGGCAACTGGTTCCCTATCTTAACTGCACAAAGAGGCACATTAGGCAGATGAAAAAAAGAAAAAAAAAAAAAAAGGTAATACAGGTGACAGAATTTAACAAAAGGCAGACATAGGATTGCAGCCACTGGGTAAGCACCATGACATGTTACTGTCAACTGTCTCAGCTTTCATGCAAATCATTATGTCTACATCTGCAGCTACATCTGGTGCTGGCCAGTTACAAACCACACGAGAAGTTGGTATGTGCTTGCTGATGTTCAGGGCCTCTTAGACAATTGCAGGGTATATACCCTGCAATTCTATAAGAGGTATTGTTTGGGATTTTAGTATGTGTAGTTTCTTTTAGTAATATGTCTGAGTAAAAAGGCAGTGACAAACTAAACATGTTTAAGAGGTACCCACTACTACTACAATCAGCACCTACAGGTGACATTCCTTCTCTTTACTCTTGCCTCCCAAGGCAATAAAGTGAAAGTTATTTTCATCATGGTTGCACAGCTTGGTCACGAAGGGAGAAATTATGTGCAATGTAGTTTCACTGTCTAGTGCAATGCAAAGTGCTACCGTGGCAGAAGTGCATGTTGTGTGACGAACATAGCTTTGCGTGTTGATAAGGAGATTTGATTTGATTTGATTTATTGATTTCCATTTACACACACAGACACACTTACAGAGGAGTGGTAAATGGAAGTGGATGAGGAAAAAAAGCCGCACTGACGCGGCTTGAGGGAACCTCATCCCCTAGGTACAATATGGCTACATGGGGTGACACATCGGGCACCATATATATTGTTGTATATATTGCCATGACAACTTAGCTGCATTTAAGTAGCCCGCCATTGCTCTTATATTACGAAGTTCACGTGCTGCGGCAAAGTGCATTTCACCAACCACAGGCAACGCTTATCCCGGCTTGCGCGCACCTCTCGCACGAGACCACGGGGAGGAAAGAGAAAGATGACCGTATGACACGAGCATTAGAACGCATCTGTCTTGTAAGGCACTGACTCTGAGTTGTGAGCACAGGTTCGTTCTCAATAAATGCCTTGTTTTATTAACCTGCGTTCGTCAAGTTTGCTACATTACTGTAATGCCGTGACAACTTGGCTGCATTTAAGTAGCCCGCCATCACTCTTATATTACGAAGTTTGTGCGCTGCAGCAATGTGCATTTCACCAACCACAGGCAACGCTCATCGCGGCTTGCGCGCTGGTGCACTGGCGTCAGTTCCACTGGAGTGGCTCATTGGCGGTTAGGACTATTGTGACCCTCGTTGATGTGGCTTCGGCTCATACCCGGCACTTCCACCAGTAATGTAGCGAACTTGATGAACACAGGTTAATAAAATAAGGCATTTATTGAGAGCGAACCTGTGCTCACAACTCGGAGTCACTGCCTTGCAAGACAGACGCGTTCTAATGCTCGCGTCGTACGATCGTCTTCCTCTTTCCTCCCCGTGGTCTCGTGCGAGAGGCGCGCGCAAGCCGGGATGAGCGTTGCCTGTGGTTGGTGAAATGCACTTTGCCGCAGCGCGCGAACTTCGTAATATAAGAGCGATGGCGGGCTACTTAAATGCAGCCAAGTTGTCACGAATTTATATAGTGGCCAAAAAACAGTGCAGTTATACAATATATAAAAGACAATGAAATATTTCCACACATAATAACAATGCAAACACACTGTGGCATTAAAATAATTAAATGATATGCACTCGGTAACAGACAAAGAAAACAAACATAAGAAACATTATAAACATTCACAAGCGCGCACTACAGAGGTGAAAGCAATAGAGTTTTAAATTCTGACGGCGATAAGTTCTGTAAATTGTAGCCTGCTCTATCATATGAATTCAGTAATCTTGGAAGGTTATTACACAGCATTTGACAACCGTAGTTAGTTCTAAAGTGCGGAACCTTCCATACTTCAGGTGTACGAGTTGAATAACAGAACAAGTTGGCGGATAGTTTTGCAAGTTCTACAAGTAAGGTATTATTACGTTTGGTACCAAAGTAATATTCGCGTAATAGTCTACAGTTACAGATATGGTGGGCTGTACAAACGTTGTATTTCTCAAACATGTTTTCAGTATGGGCGGCATACGGAACATTAGCAATGACACATATTATTTTCTTCTGCGTAAGAAATAATTTACTCAGGTTACACTGAGTTGTGGTGCCCTACACAAGATGCCCATAATGTACGTGAGCATTATAAATGAATAATTTTACAGAGATGGGTAAAATATATCTATAGTGATTTAAAACACCTGTTATGGGGCTAAGTTTTTGGAGTACAGAGCTTATATGGATGTCCCATTGCATAGTACTTGTGAAGTGTACCCCTGACACCTTTGCAGAAGGAGCAAGTTCTATATTTGTAGATCTATACACTAATGTAAGATCTGAAGGAAGGCTCATGCCTTTGGTATGAAAAATTACAGCCTTTGTTTTAGCCGTATTTACTTTTAAACAGTTATCTGCGAGCCAATGGGATAGACTGCACAAGAAGTCATTTGCCATAGTGATTAAATTCATCACAGTAGTAACGAGCCACTCAGTAACTGCAAGCAGGAACCAGGTGTGAACCTTTTTTTACGTTATGAGTGCTGGTGCTGCACATAACGTGTGGTGGCTGTGGAGTATGGATTTTTGATGGGGGGGGGGAGGTTCTAAAGAAGCAGCCAACCAGTGCGGCACCGCCCGCTGTGCGCTGTGTAATGTAGGATGGTTCCCCTACGTCATCGTTCATTGTGAGGAGGTTGGCTATGCCAACTGTTGTGTAGAGTGCATGATGGGCCTGTGCTGTAATGAAGGTGCGGTTGAAGCATCAGTGCAGGTGAGATCAAAAGTTTAAGGCTCTACACACTGTCTGTGCATGTACTTAGGCATGATACACATTGGGGCTATGTGCAACCTAGTAGCTACTTTCTACTTGTCAACAGTGCCACCGAGGTTAGCTGCTGACATGTTCTACACAACACTAGATGGCACTGTATATTTTACTGAGAAAAAAGAAGAAAGGCGCCGGTGAAGCATCAGTGCAGGTGAGATGCAAAATTTAAGGCTCTACACACTGTCTGTGCATGTTCTTAGGCATGATACACGTTGGGGCTATGTACAACCTAGTAGCCACTTTCTAATTGTCAACAGTGCCACTGAGGTTAGCTGCGGACACGTTCAACACAACACTGGATGGCACTGTATATTTTTATGAGAAAAAAGAAAGGTTTTCAATCCTCCTCTTCTAGGTGTATGCATAGCAAGGTTGGAGATTATGCTGATTGCTTTAGCTAGTGCCAAAAATGTGAAGCAGGCATGCTGGAACAGGCATGCTGTCCATTTCTAGGCCCAAAAGGTTTTGTCGAGTAGCCAGTGTTAACAGAGGATTTCCGTGTTGCTAGGCCAATGAAGCATTACCTCTGGGAACTGCATTGATCAGTTTTCCAAAGATGGACTGCGAGCATTCTGTGACAGCAAGGGCAACTAATGATATCATTGGTTCTGTGGTGACACTTAGTGGTCATGTTGTGGAGCCATGCCTCGGGCGTTAAATTGCAATGGATCATTGTAGGCATGAAAAGGTGAGGATTGATTGTCTTCACAACGGTACATTGGATAAACTCAGAATGGCCACTAATTCTGATCACTGCATCCAGTAAAGGTTAACTGTGGGTGGTCGAATCCAACAAAACTGCTGACCACAGGACTTCCTATGGCATATATGGGCTTAATACTTGTGTTTGCCAGTTATTCATGAACATTGTGAAGGGATGCGGTGCAGTGTTCTTCATGAACAACAGCTTCAACCAATTATACTGTTGGACGAGGCTTGTAACAAGAAGCCTTACGAGCAGATCGAGATGTGACCTCAATCTCGCGCTGCTCAAGACCAAGTTTTCGGCATAAGGCAGTGGCCGTATGTCCTCACAGCAGATGCACCAATTGTTGTGTGACATGACGGCTCTTCACTTTCATTTTTTCAGAGCATTGGTGCACTCTTATGATCTCATCAATAGTAGAACAGTTTCTGTACAAAAGTAGATTAAAGACATCATTGGCAGTGCCCTTAGCAGTGTGGTTGACATTGTCAGGTTCAGATGTTTTGTTCTGAACTTGTTGGCACGAAGCTAGGGCACTTTGGACATACATAACATATGGTTCTGTTCATGTTCGGGCATAGCAACGAAGGTCCTTCTGGGAAGTTCCCTGGCTTCCAAAGGGCTTCCTGAAGTTTCTTCAATTTTCGCTTGCAGGTTTCCGATCTAGTAAATTCCTCTTTGCGTGTTTGGAGCCACACATGGGCCACTTCCACAAGGCAGTGTGTTATGTTAGCCAGCATTAGAGTCATGTTCTGCCATTTGCCCTTGCTGTCTCGTTGTACTCGGCCAGCCAATCCTCAACGTCCACAGTGCCAATACCACAGAAAGTACCAAAGTCTTGCAGCTGAATCGCAACAACCTGGCTTGCTTGAGTTGAGGCTGAACCAGCAGGCCTGGACCAGCATCCTATGTGATGGAATGGCCAACAAGATGTTTACTGTAAAGTTCCATGGTGTGCTTCAAATGCTTTTGATCTACCCTGCACCTCCACCTTAGATGTTGCGGGGAGTTGTTGGGAAGTGTCGGGACCGTATAAAAATGGTACACCACGTGACAGCTCATCCCCTTTCTCTTTGTCTCTAAGATGAGTGGCTCAGGGAAATATTGTAGCTTTCTGAGAACTTTTTGGTGTTGAAAAATTGCAGTTTAACTTTCAGCATTGTAAACAATGATTGATTATCTCATGAGGTATTGACAACAAGTTACCTCTCTTCGCTGTACAAGTAGTACCGCTATGGCAGCTAGTTACAATGATGGAGGCAAAATGGGAGAACACCTGTGTGCTTAGATGCATGTTAATGAACCTCAGGTGGTCAAAATTAATCCGGAGTCCCCCACTACAGCATATATCGTAGTTTTGGCATGTAAAACCCCAGAAATTGTTACTTGTAGGACACTAAGTAAAAGTTTGTTGTCATTGCCATAGTGGTCTCTACAAGGTTGCACAAGGTATGCCGCTACAACGTATGCCGTAAAATCTGCAGAAAGCATGCCATATTCTTGTACATGGTGAGGGAAGAGATGCTCAGTGCGCCCACGCAAGCAAGGAGAGGCTGAATGGGGCCATACCAGTGTGTCAGAGTGTGCACCTCTCCTTTGTCAGCTGCCCATGGGAAAGTCACAGTCATAAAAGCACTGCAACCCTGCAATGATTGTTAAAAAAGGTGCATGTGCCCTGTCTTGCAAGTAATGTATAGTGATTGCAAAGGTTGAGTGAGCTTCACATCATCTAATGTGTTTTCTCACTTAACTACACACTTTTCATTATGCCAGAATTGTGAAAGGCAGTGTGTACAGTCATTGAGCTAGATGTGTTCCTGTTTGCCTATCAAACAACATGCTAGATAATTTAACGATTACGTGAATGTTTACTACAGTGTATATAAGGCTGATAAAACTACAAGCCTTTTCACAGCTGTTAGATGTTTTGCTTTTTCCATCAGTGGACTAACATGACTGGAAGAAAGGCATAAGTCTCAACCGCCTGCGCTGGTGTCTCCATTAAAAAGGGGCAGCAGGGGGGAGGGGTTATAAATACACACTGTGTTTTTATAACTGCAAAGGGGCTTTGAAACAGCATTAGTAGTACATTATGGGCAAGACATCATTTTTATAAAGCTGTAGACTAGATTCAAGAATTGCCATGGAATGGCTCATTTGGCTACGATTAGTGTGTCGTCTGGCATTTTGGCACACCTCATTTGGCTATGTTGGCTACCTCTGTACTCTCTTTCAAGTGTTAAATTCCCTAACAATTTTCTCCAAACTGGCAAATAAATTTGATTAATCATTAGTGCTAATTCCTAAACAGAGTTATCTTGGTACCATCAAGATACGATAGGAACCACTTAGCTTGTTATATGTTGGCCACTTAACCTTTATAATTCTCTCTTGCTCGGGACTTTTTGCCAGAATTTCTCTCCCTATGCAGAGTATGCTGATATTTTCATGAACAGTCTCTCTCCAATCTTTGTCAGTGCTTATGGGTGGGTGCAGCATGTACAGCCAGCCAGAAAATAGAAATCATGCAAGCACATGCTGAAACAGCAGTATGTGCCTTCTACAAGCAATTGATTTGCTTTCGATAGTTTTCCTTGGGCTGATGCATGGCTTTTAGTGCTTGCAGGCACGTCATCCTAAGGAAGACTTGACAGAGGTGGGTTGCCAGTCCATGGCACGGATGGCAATTTTGGCATATGCTTGCATGGTCTGTATTATTCTTTTGCTGACTGAACTTGGACATGGTACGTGATGTACAAAAAGACAGCTCTTGCCATTTTTTCCTGCCTAAGCAGAGTCTGTCGCCAATTTACGTAGAATAATCCTACATTAAATGTGCCGGACACTTCATACTGGAAAATGGCAATATTCAAGTGGTGGTGATAAAAGCTTTGAAGTAGATGGCAACAGTGGTTTTACTCTAGGTATGAGAAAAGGTCTTCTTGTTCTGTAAGCTGCCCAGGAATTTGTGCCATGCAAGTGCCTGATGTCACACAACTCTAAACATTCAGAATTGGCATGATTGGTCTGCTATACTATTTGTGTTTGGGATCAGGGACACCAAAATCCCTGCCTGCAATGTTTGAAATGTTTTTGTTACCAACAGTGAAGCGTACTGTGATGCTGTCTTTTGCATTCACCTGCAGCTGGATCCAGTTCACATGGCTGTTACTGTGGTAGAGACTAGGGGCTTGAAAACGGAGCATAACTAGAGTGCTGCCAGACTGAGAAAAAAAGAAAGCCTTAATTTTTGCAGGCCAAGCAGGCCACACTTGGGGTCACTCAGTTTCAATGATGATTTCACTTTTATGTGACATGAAATTTAATGCCACTTCAGTGCAACATCTTACCTCACTTTTTGTCTAACGGAGTATGGAATGTTACTAAATTATCCTCGAAAGTAAAATGAGAGAAAAAGGCCACAGGAGGTGGCAATAACTCCGGTAATGACGAAGGTGATAGTTGGGAAAGCTTCTGGTTTTCTTGCCGAAGGTGGGGGCTGCGAGAATGTTAGGCAAAACTTGTGCTATCACGGACATCACACAATGCTCAGCTGAAATGCAATACTCAGAGTGCATGGCTGGGCCATTGCTCTGTGCACCACAAATGGGCATTGGGGACGCAGATTCGTTCATTGTTGCAAACAGTGAAAGTGGCATGAATGTGAGAACCTCCCTGTTACATTGTGACTGCATTTGACCCTGCAGCATTCACCCAGTGCGCACCAATGAAGTACCAACAAATATGTGCCGTCAGTGTCACATTTCAGTTTAGAACTGTACAAAGTACTCCAGTAGGTGCAGTAGCAAATGTGGGTATGTGGAAGTTGGGCTGTCGTCTGTCAATTTTGAATTGTGTTGACATTTGGTGAACATGTTCATGGCACCAAGGAGGCTCACAGCCATTGAGGAGCTGCTCTTACAGATGCAGCTATGAGGAAATATTACTCAAGTATATAGCCTTGAAAACTAGCATGAGCAATAAATTACTGCTGCTAAAAAAAAAAATCGCAGCACTAGGTTACTTAGAGTAAGCTGTGATGTGTGTTATGTCTATTAGGTACTCGCAAGCTTGAAAATCTTTATGGTAATTAAAATTGTCTATGCCCAGCTCCTCTGGACAAGTCACCCTACTACACTCACCTTGGCTCTGGGCCAACTGTGGCCGCAATTAGGGAAATGCTTGAGCGCAGGTGAGTCAGAAGCATCCTAAGAGACGATGCCACTTACTGTAGTACTGATGTTTGTACATATTTATCAATATTAATTTACTATGATAGTATGATAGATGCAAGGTTGAGCTGTTTTTCATGGGTTCCTTTGTTTGGATTGGATGTTATCCACTTGTGTCCTGGTACTTCATCTGTGTTCTAATTAGAAGTTTTTCACCTGATACGGTCACATTGGGAAACAGTATACATCTTGCATATTGTCTTACTTTACTTGCATTGATTTCAGAAGACGAGAACATTCAGTTTTGTCTAATTTTTGTATGTTCTGATTAGTGTCACATGATTCCTGTACAGTTTTAAGCCTGAATTCAATGACATCACTGAGTCCCAAGAATTATTTTGTCAAATTGAGAACAATGGCCCATGCAACATCTTGCAAGTTAAAGGGCCTCACAGCTTAAGGGTCCGTGCAAGTTACCATAGAACGAGCTTGTTTTTGGATTGCAAATCTCTTGTCCTTGTGAATCTCCTTTTGCAAAAAATTTTCAACTTCATCAAGTTTAAGCAGAGTTATTGCATGTGATCATCCTTTCCTCTCTCCATACGTTGCCATGAGCTTGCTGTAAACTATGCAGGGGATAACTGCAAGGAGTAACATGCTGCCCAAAAGTTACATAACAGCATAACTGCCTTGAGCACTTTTCTTCTTTTTTCTTTGTCTGTGTTGGTTGCTGCTTTGCTTCAGATGTGCACAGCACCTCATGGGCGGCCACAGTACCTGCACGATGCAGCATAGTGGACTCTGACATTGGCCATGTGCACATCTGCTTGCTTCGTAGATGGACATGGTTGCTGCATAGTTCTTTGAGGGAAAGAGCAAGTGTGACAGGAGTCTTGACTGCACATTAATTACCTTTCTAGTGTTAATAAAGTGTTGCAGGACCTTTATTGATAACAAGCTTCATGAGGCCAGAAGCACTTTGGTGAATAACGTAATGTTTATAGGAGAGCGAAAAAAATTGCTTGGATATGCTTTGCCAGCAGTGAGTCATGAATTTTCTGTTCCTTCATGGAAGCTGCAAAATCTTCTTAACAGCACTTCAGTTCAACTGACACTGGTATGGAATGCTGACAACATTCATAGCCTAATCGTTCAGCAGCGCAGTAGTATCAACATAGTCATTGCCATTTACGTAATCGCCAAAGCTCAGGCATGTTACTGTCATGTCCTACTGGTGCTTCCAGGAGCATGGTGCAGTATCTCCTTGCTTGTGTATAAGCTTGTATTGCCCAGTATAGATTTGCCATTTGACTCCTTAAGCACAGTTTGCTTGAAATGGTTGTACATCATCAAAAGCTCTGTGGACTTCCGTGCTTCATCCATCATCTTATTTGCAATGCCGAGTTTGCACTACTGAGCGCCTACAACAAGCAGTTTTAAGAAAAATGGCCCATCTTAAACTAGTATGGTAATCCATTTACTTCAGCAGTACATTAATAGCTTCAGAGCCATTTGTAATGCAATAGGCTACCTGTGACATCTTTCTTTACTTGTACGTTCTCCTTTATCAAATCAGTTGCACCATAATACTGTAAGCAACACATTTTGTATCAAGGCAGCTACAGGCTTTTCACATCACTCTCCTCCTTAGTATCAATCAATCAATCAGGATTTATTTTCAGCTTCAAAAACACTCAATGAAGCTTACTGTAGTTAGTACTGTAGTTCCTTCTAAGCTTGCTAGCAATTACTTTATGCTAGTGAAAGTTGTACCTCCTGCAACAGTCGCAATGTGGCTGCTGCACCAAAGCAATATTTGTAGAAACAAGAAACATTTCACAAAGGCGTGCTGGTCATTTTGGAGGCCTTGGTCAAGAGTGTATGGTTCAACTCGGCACTGTCTGGTCTTGTGAGAGTTTTGGCCACTGGCCACATGCATTTGCTCCCGTACGTTCATAATCTGGAAACACTAAAAAGTATGCCAGCAATTGTAAGCTCGTTGGCAATGATCACCTTTGAGCATAAATGTGGATGTTGTGTGTGGTATTTTCGGGAGGAATTATGGCCGCGAACATGTGGATTCTGGCATTGATTTGATACGAAAAGCTTGCTGTATTGACACACTGCGGTGACTCCACTCACCTGTTGCCTTGCGTAAGTACATGACATTGCAGCTTGATGTCACCAGTCTCGAGATTTACAGCCCGCAGCGCAGAATCGCCCTTGCTGAAAAAATACCAGTGAGATCAACACAGACCATGCAAATCATGTCAACATAAACAGCATGTTTTAAATAGGCAGAGAATGTTTTGTCCACTGAAAGCTCTCAAGTGTAGTAGCAAAACTGTAATAGTGTGCTCTGTTCCTGTTTTTAAACACAGCATGTCATAAAGTGTTTCAGCTAGTGCAGACATTTGTTTACAATTAGGATTGAAAACTCATGACTTTGTGGTATAGCCAGTCAAATCAATTTTCTGCGTGGTGTTGCTTCCCAACAGCATGTTCATTCCATGGGCAGGGGCAGTTAAAAATTCTTTTGGCTGAGCCAGTTAGATTTGTAGCATTGCACATGTTTAAAACCTTATAGTAGACTGCACACATAATGCAGAACACTGATATTGGTCTGCTAAGGATTGGGAGAGGTTGCACTACCACCTCATTGTGTTAGTGCAGAAGTGTTGAAATCACTTCAGTTCCATTAAATTGGGCAAGTTGTTCAACTCGCTGTGGTCCTTTTACGTTCAGCTGATCATGCTCCATGAATATGTGTCAGGGAATGAAAAGTAATTTGTTGAATTAGGTTTTAACTGTATTTTAACACTGCCAGAAAGTTCACACCTAATGACCTTGAACTTTGCTTTCTTAAATATGAAAAGTATGTCCCAGTAATGCCTGGCCATCATGTCATCGTTGTAACCAAAGCAATTAGAGCTGACAGTCTCGGCTCGAGAAGTTCAATAACATTAAAGGATAGGTTGTGCTGTGGCATGCAGCTGTAGCTGTCACGGCTACAGCTACCCTGCCTCACTTTGGTGGGTTACCCCTCTAGGCTGAACGAGACGGGCACTGCACTGCGAATTGAGAAGGTGCTGTACACGGGCAAGGAGGGCAAGACAAGCCAGGGATGCCCTGTGGCCAAGTGGGTGATTCGGCGCAGCAGTCCCAATGAGAAGGTGCTGGCCGTACTGCGGCACCGGCAAGGTCATCGGTGCCTGTCAGCCTATATTGTCATGGCTATTGTTGCATGGGAGGGTGTCCATGCAGATATGGCTGATGACCTCTATCGCACAGTTGTCCATAAAACAGTCAACTTTGGCTTCCCCACTCAGCGTCGCTGTGGCACCAATGAACAGTAAGTTCTATGTCCAAATTTGCATGGCTTGGATTGTTGCTTAAAGAATGGGCTCAAAAAACACTTAGAATTGTTAAAAAAGAGAGACATCACAAGCAACGACAAGAGCACAAACTTTGCTAGGAAAGTAAAGTTCATCCTCTAGGAAGCAGATTTTTGAAGAATTGACTTAAGTGGATTTCTATAAAGTGTGAAACATGCCCTATTATGACTTGGTTTACAGAGTAACAAATGATTCCACATTTGCTACTTTTCCCAGCAGGGGAAATATTTAAAATAACTGTGTGGAATGGAGAAGCCTCAGTACTTTTTAGAGTATTTGTTAGACTTTAGGGTGATTGTGTCGCTCGTGCCAAAAGGCTTCCGAGATCAAGTTATATACCATTTGCTTTTTGAGGTATAGAGGAGCTGCAGAGATTTCGTCTTTGTGGCAAAATCGACTCAATTGTGTGCGATTTGTGTGATGAACAACAAATGACTACAGTACGCACAAATGGATGTCTGCTGATAATGTGAATATGTATGTGGCTATGTAGCACCTTCACTTTTTTGTTGCTTTTTATTGCAATTTATTATTACTTAGCAGAGGGGACCCTCGAGTGGTGTTGTTGATTGCATGTGAATGGCATTCATTTTCAATTAGTTGTGGAGATACTTTTGAAATTAAAGATTTTGTAGCCCATACAGCAGAAACATATATTTAAAGGGGCACTGACCCGAAAATTTTCGTCTGATGTTTTTTTGCTGCAATATGTAGCTGAGGATCTGTTAACCATAACACGGCACATCATTTGCTCCAGTGCGCGTCAGATAATTATTTACGGCCTGTTTATTACCCACTAGTTTCAGTTTCGGTTTGGGAGAGCTCAAAAAACGACAAGGCGCCCGGTGCAACTGGCGCCATCTAGCGCTCGCAATGGAGTAAACGAGTTCGACCACGTGAGCACACTTAACTGTGACGCACTTCCTCACGACAACCACCGCGTGCTCGTTTTTTTTCGCTTGTCGCACGTCCTGCGCATTGTTGTCGCTGTTGCTGTCATCGTTGTTGGGTGGCAACTATTTTCTTGGTGTCTGGCGTCGCCGGCAGTCTACTAACGCAGCCGCAGCGAGAGAGAGAGAACATTTTATTGATGAATCCGGAGATGTTAGCCTGGTTAATGGCCTGGCTTGCTACTCCAGGTACTTAGCGGTGATTATGATATTTACAGTGATCACGTCTAACACAACACGTACATACGGTCACACTTACTCACACACTCATATATACATATATACACTATAACTCAGTTTACAGCGTTTCATTGAGGCATGTTGCCCGTAAAAACGCTATCAGCGCCCTGGTGCATAGCCGCAGCGAATAAGCAATGGCGGCTATGACGTCATCATTGCTAGCTGCACTCTCGGAGCTCGGCTGCCGTGGTGACGTCGCGGAAGTTGGGGGTCCCCTTCAGGTCACCTTTGCTGTTGTCGATGTCGCGATGTACGGCGTATAGCGCTCGATTGCGGATGCGAACTTCAATATTCATTTAAATTACCTTCGGAGCTGTGTTCGGCATTGAGATTTGGTAGATGACATGTGTATGTCCACGAAAATCGATCCTGCAGGCTATCTTAGCAACGAAATTTTGGTGTCAGTGCCCCTTTAATGTTGCATTTTATTGTAGTTGTGAGCTGCCTAAACAGTTTAATACTTTCACCATGCGCTTGGTTGAAAAGGTACAAATTGATGACCTCAGCTGCTTGACGAAAAAATAATGCTTGTTCTGCTGTAATTTATTCTAGGCTCCTTTTGCCTAGAATGTATTGTTTATTTGAAGTGTATCGCCTGTCCTGCGTTAGCATGATAACGTGGCTATCTGAGTGTTCTGCAATAGGGAAAAGAAGTGCCTGCTTCTTTTTTTTTTTTTACATTAACATATATAGGAATGAACAGGTGATGGTTGCTGTCCAAAATTCATGCTTACTTCTGCAGTCAATTTTATGGAGTTTTCTTTACATGTTTGTGTGTATTCATAAAACCTTTTTCTTGTTGCAAAAAGACAACACAACTGTCGTGTCTCGTTTCTTGAGTTGTCATTTTTTGCTAAAGAATTTTTGTTATGGGTGCACCGTAATAGATGTTCAAAGTTGTTCAGAACAAACTGGCAGTTCATTTCATTGCTCATCGCCATGTACATTCATAGTGACGTAGGCAGTAAGAAAACTGGCCTTATATAATGTAAGAATTTGTTTCTTATCATCAACTAATCATGACCAGCCAGTCCAAGCGATAATATGTGGAGAGCTGGTTTGGGCTGCTGTTGAAGCACAAAAAGAATAGCTTTGGAATAGAATTGTTATGGTATCCCAGCCCAACTCACTGCACCAAGGACTGTCCAAGTGGCAAGTTCAATCAGCGAACACATCTGCATGTGCATAGTAAACAAAAGTGTCTGTATATTGTCATGCTGTCACGATAATGGAGAATAAGGCACTGTAAAAGGTATGAAGTAAAGATTTTATCTCTTACTGGGCTAGCTTGTGCCCAGCAAAACCAGGAGCACGCAAAGCACAGTGATAGTTGCAAGGGCAAATGTTGATTTTGATTATCAAAATACGATCAATTGTTCAAATGCATCTTATTTTTATACATGATTCATTAAATGTCACAGCATAATCACTGGTGATTATGTCCAATCTAGACTACACCGCTATTCATGCTGCAAGTACAAGCGGGTTATAGATAAGCTTCTTTTGCTATAAATTGGCAACAGCATTCGAGTAAGTTCTGATAAACAAAAGTGCCTCTTGTGCATAGCAGTGGCTCTGTAAAAGTTTTTAGCTGACAAAATGCAGTAATTAACGACAAATACACAAGTAGTAAGTATCTAAACGCCCCACTCTTACAATCATCATCCCATCATTGCTAGTAAAAAGCAAAACAAAACAAAAAGACACATGCAGAGAAGCAGACTAATAAAGCAAGCAATAATTTTTTTTACAGTTTAATAGGATGATCCCCGTAGACAACATTAGGACGCACAGAGCAGCACTGTGACAGCTTAATGCCATTGGCTACAGCTTCATCGTAAAGTGCACTGAGACTCCGAGTATCTGGTATAGTCTGAAATAGGGCATCACAGCACTAGTTCTTCTCTGAATCTCTGTCAGCGTCCTCCCCAAAACACGACCTCCAGGTGGTATTTTCTGTAGCGTTGATGAATATTTTAGTGCCGGCTGTCAATTCTTTGCTGGTACTTAATATGCAAATGGGCAACACGTCTGGCATATTTCGTGCACTGAAAGGAGGCACTGATGTTGAGATTGTATTCATCACCTACGTTGGTGCCATGGCATCAAGAGTATTATCGCCTGGTTCCTTTTGTGGACCAGCTTGAATGACATCATCTGTGTTTGCATCATGTGCATTGCTTCTTCCACTCATCATCATCATCATCATCATCATCAGCCTGTTTAGGTCCACTGCAGGACAAAGGCCTCCCCTAACGATTTCCAATCCACCCTATCCTAAGTGAGTTGGTTCCACTTTATGCCTGCAAACTTTTTAATTTCATCGCTCCATCTAATCTTTTGCCTGCCTCTGTTACGTTTTCCCTCTCTTGGTATCCATTCCGTTGCTCTTACTGTCCATCTGTTATCTTTCCTCCTCATGACATGTCCTGCCCAGGTCCACTTCTTTCTTTTAATTGATATAATAATATCGGCTATTCCTGTCTGTTCTCTGATCCATTCCGCTCGTTTTTTATCTCTTAGCGTTACCCCTATCATTTTTCTTTCCATTGCACGTTGCATGCTCTTTAGTTTCATCTCTAGTTTTTTCGTTACCCTCCACGTTTCTGCACCGTACGTTAGTACTGGGAGAATGCAGTGATTGAATACTTTTCGCTTTAGTGAGAGCGCTAAGTTTCCAGTCATGATCTCGTAATGCCTTCCGAATGCGCTCCAGCCCATCCTTATTCTACGGAGAATTTCTTTTTCATGGGTAGGAGTTCCTGTTATTAACTGTCCCAGGTATACATGTTCGTTTACACATTGTAAGAGTTCATTGTTGATTTTAAATTCCTGTTCCTTAGCTAGGCTATTGAGCATAACTTTGGTCTTTTGCCTATTCATTTTTAATCCAATTTTAATACTTTCCCTGTTCAGGTCATCGATCATGTTTTGTAGTTCGTCTCCATCATTGCTAAAGAGCACAATGTCGTCTGCAAATCTTAAATTGCTTAGATATTTTCCGTCTATTCGAAATCCCTTTTCTTCCCAGTCTAGACGTTTAAAGATTTCCTCTAAACATACAGTGAATAGCATTGGGGATATCTTATCTCCCTGTCTCACACCTCTCCCGATCGGGATTTCTCTGCTTCTCTCATGTAGGAGTAGTGTGGCTGTGCAATCTTTGTATATGTTGTTTATGGTTTTCACGTATATGCCAGGTACCCCTTGTCGACGTAGAGCTTCTAGAACTGCTTGTATTTCTATGGAGTCAAATGCTTTCTCGTAGTCGATAAACGCCATATAAAGAGGTTTGTTATATTCCGTGTACTTCTCAATTACTAGGTTGATAGCGTGGCTGTGGTCTATTGTCGAGTAACCTTTCCGAAAACCAGATTGTTCTCTCGGTTGGTTGAAGTCGAGTGTTTCTCTTATCCTCGTAGAAATTACTTTTGTAAGTAGCTTGTATATAACTGGGAGTAGGCTAATTGGTCTGTAATTATTTTACTCCTTTATGTCACCTTTCTTGTGGATAAGGATTATATTAGCATTTTTCCAACTGCACGGTACACTACATGTCTTGATACATTTCGTGAAGAGCGATGCAAGTTTTTCAAGTACAATATCTCCTCCGTCTTTGATCAAGTCGGCTGTTATACCATCTTCACCAGCTGCTTTACCGCGGGACATGCCTCTGACAGTTTTTCTTTACTTCGTCAGCTGTTATACATGGAATTTCAGTGTCCTCCTCTGATTCTATTTCTGTTAAGGCTGTATGGTCTGTCTGAGAGCTGTTCAGAGTAGAAATTTTCTGCTACCTTTACTATTTCGTTGAAACTGTTGATAACGTTACCTTGTTTATCTTTTAGCGCATGCATTTTGTTTTGTCCTAAGTGCAGTTTCTTTTTAACCGATTTAATGCTGGTGCCTTTTTCTACTGCTTTCTCTATTTCTCTCATGTTAAAGTTTCTTACATCTCTTTGCCTGGCTTCTTCCACTGCTGCATGGTAAATCAATGTCATGTACAGGAGGAAAGGATGCCACGTTGATACGGTGGACTCGGTTCTTGAAGCAAGCTTTTTGGGTATCATCCAAGGAAAATAAACATCGCAACTTGTCGTCGTAGTCCGTTGAAATATACATTTTCGAATGTCTCCAGCAAGCTTTGCGGTTCTTCAATCAGTGATTCTTGAAATGTTGGTGGCACCCTGGGTTGTTACAGCATGATGGATGCAGGAGACACTGGATCAGTCATCGTGGCTGCTGTCTTTGTCTTCATCTTGGTGATCTCGTCAGGTAGGGGTTTGTGCTCCGGAGATGATACCTCTAGGCCGAGTCTAGTTTAATGGTCCACGGTGACTTTAGTGTTTTGTTCGTGCTTCGGGCTTGGTTCACGGCTTTACGAGGATATTCGAAACATAAACCTATGAGCACTTCCACCAGAATGCACATTGTTGTGACAATGTAGAATGAGAAACTGGTTAAGTAATGGCACAAGGCACAAACTGAACAACAACTAACAACAACTATTTATTGGGCAAAATAGTGCACAGCAATGCAAGCAGTTCATAAATAATAGTGGCACACACAGATGCCAATCATCGAAATCTGATATGAGAGTCAGACACATTGCCTTTTTGTGCATTGCATTTTCTTTTCTGTTCCAGCAATGTTCCAATGTAATCCTGACATTTGTGTACAACCTAGAATGTGCACCAGTTTGCTTCATGCATGTGATCTAAATACAGACAAGATGCTCTTGCTATAGAATCAGTGACACTGTTCTAGAAAGTTCCAAAACATGAAGGTGTGTCTCTTGCAAAGAAATAATATTTCAACAAATTTTAGGAGGTGGAAAACTATATAACTGGGAAAAGATAAGCAAGTGTGCATGACTAAGATAAGTTGTTACACTGCTACATAAACATGCATAACATCGTGCTATGTAAAAAGCAGAATAGCTTTTACATGGCATTGCATTGCACAAACAGGCATATGGGGAGGGGGAAATAATTACAAAATGACGTAGTGATGAGTGAACACACATGATGCACAATAAAACGAAAAATATCATAACAAGAAATAACATGCAACATGGCTTACACGTAGCTTTGGCAGAACATTGGAAGCATAATGTACAGACAGGCCTTCATTAATAGAAGCAACTTTCATTCCCTTTGCTTCTTTTAGTTACGCTTGCATGATGTATGCAGCAGCTTGTCTCATTATCATGAATGTGCAAGATGTTTAGGATAAATACTCGTGTTCTTAATTTATATGGTTATCTGTAATACATGATCATAACTGTCAATATATGGTCATGTTGCATTGTGGTGGTCTAAATTTCCGGAGACCTCCACTACGGCGTCTCTCATAATCAGAGCTGGTTTTGGGACGTTAAACCCTACAGAACAACAACATGTTGCATTGTAAACTATCTTGTGCCATTTAACTTAAGTAGCAAGGATTCATGGAGGATGTTTATGATAAATATCTGTATCCTTAATATATAATGTTATCTGTAATACATGATCATGACTGTCATTATATAGCCATGTTGGATTGCAAAATATCTTGTGCCATTTAATTTGAATGTTACTTATTCTACAGATGTGTTTTTTTTTTGCAGACGAACATGTGCATGCCAAGGAGCAGACTCTGAGAACTGTGGAGCGTCTTTTTCATTTGGTTGCTCTTGGAGTATGTACTATAATGGCTGCAAGTATGCAAGGAGCAAATCTGTTCGGAAGTTCAAGCTCTCGGAGCAGTCTGAAGTACGTAAATGTTTTCAAGTAGGAATATCAAATTTACTTGTTTTCGCTGAGCCTCTTATAGTGCTTCTCCACTGCCTGTGTCGTGCTTTGTGTTTATGTTGGGCCTATCCTGTAGTCATTGGAATTTGCCAAAACGGGGTCATGTGACCTAGTGGTAAAGAGAAAAGAAAAAGAAGGTGGCAAGAAATAAAATTTGTTGTCAGTGCTGGTGTTTGAACCAGGGACCTCATGCTCTAGAGAAAACTCCACACCACACTTGTGAGATGTGAATACATATATGTGAACTTGGATCTTCCACGAAAGAAAGAAAGAAAGAAAGAAAGAAAGAAAGAAAGAAAGAGAGAAAGAAAGAAAGAAAGAAATTTAGAGGAAACAAATAAAGAGGGAAAGAAAGGAAAGAACAAATAAATAAAGACGAAAAAAATTGTTGGCCATACTAGAGTTCGAACCAGGGCGCCCATGCTGCATATTCCTGAAGAAGTTGCTACTGCAAACGTGAGCAGGGATTGGCTTGTGAACAGGCTCATTGTCGTATGACATATCACCCACTACTCGATCAAGATTTATCATAATCATCATCAGCCTATTTTAAGTCCACTGCAGGATGAAGGCCTCTCCCAACGATTTCCAATCCATTGATCGTGATTACCATCTTAACTATCAGTTCGGCAACATGTGTGGCATAGAGTTATTGCTGACATACTGCATGGTTTTCCTAAATAAACAACAGTCAAAACACACCATGGTACTGTTTGTTGCCTCCTCCTAGTGCAAGACTGTACAGCTGGCTAAGCAGCATAAGTGCACATTGCTTCCAGAAATGAAATATCGTTTCCTAGGCCAAATTCATCCAACTTATTCGCCACACCATTGCAAGGTCAGAAGTGGCTGCATCAATGCAAAGGAACCTCACTGCAACGACGCTCGTACAACAAGCACACGCATGTGGTACAAGTGTCCTGGCACAATGACGGTCGGGGATTAGTGGGCGATGTGGTGCAGACATTTTATTAGGTTAAAGTGGCACCACGTGGGCAACATGTGCCATGGTTTAAAGAAGTGACACATTTTCACTCAGTAGCAGATTGCTGTACAAAAGTGTCACAAGTGTCAGGGAAAGTCAGACTAGTCAACCGTATAGCTGCCATGTCAGCCACTGTGCTCTCTGTCATATATATAGGTTAGGTTAGGTTAGGTTAGGCCTCAGTGGTGCATGAAATCAGAACTTTTTTCATGTCTTAATGAAGAAGCACCCAAACTGAAGGTTATGACACTGCAGTTGCTGTTTGCCATACAAAGCTGCCAAAATGGCAAATGAAAGTGACTGATTCCAATGACACTGCCTCTTTTCACAAAAGCAAGCTTTCTTGGTTTTCTTGTGAAATGTGCTTCCCACCACTCCCCCCCCCCCCCCCTGCCGCCTCACCCCCTTTACTCTTGCCCCCTCGGCTTTGCTGTCTGGGTCACATTACCTCACATAGGAAAATGAGAAATTTTCACCTCTGTTTACATGTATAATGAGATGTTGGTACAATCTGTCAGACAATGGCTTCCTTACGCATGCTTGACATGGAAGAGGCTGGTATTTTCTGTTACATATGGGCAGCCTCTTGTAAAAAATTTTTACTTGGTTACATGTAGGAACAGGAGCTTGAAGAGAAGCTGCAGCAATTGGCAACTGATATGGCTCCCCTCTATGCTAGAGTCGCACCAGAATCATATAAGAACCAGGTATGTTTCAACTGCTTTGTTAGTAGTATATTGATGCCCCTTTATTTTTTTTAAAATTAATTTCAATGCAACATTTGCCCCTTTTTTCCACTTTTCCTTCTCAGACCGAGTTTGAGTCCGAGGGAATATCGTGTAGGTTGGGCCTGAAACCAGGAAGGCCATTTTCAGGAGTCACAGCCTGTGTGGACTTTTGTGCCCATGCTCACAAAGATCTGCACAACATGAATAATGGCTGCACTGTTGTGAGTATCCCTCAATCCTCAGTTATTGGAAACACGGGATTAAATTGCTAGGTTTTATAGCAGCTCAGCGTTTCATAAGTAGAAAGGAATGTTGGTATCTGTTTGCTTGAATACAGATAGAGTGCTTTTGCAATGGATGGGTGACCCTGTTGAATCGCAGAAACAGAAATTTAAGAGAGTAGTATATCTTTGCCTTGTTACCAGCACTACATGCTCATGTGTATATTCCCCTTCTCTATCTCTCTCCTTCTTACACATTCACGCACATGTACAATCACGAGCAAAGGTTTGGAGACCAGTGGGTGTCGCAAATAGTTTTTTCTTTACTGCCTGAGTATGTTGGTTGAAACTAAGCGGTTCAGCCTTAGCTTGCAAATTTGGCTAATGTAATATAGCGAGAGAATTTGGCATTGTAGAGCTGCACTAGATGGAGCTCAATTTTTTTTTGGTGCCATGGTACAAAGGGAGGCTTTAACCGTTGGACGAAAGGATGAGGGGGCCTTTTTAATGGCTGTTAGGAAGGTTTTGTTTCACATCACGAGCGCACTTCATAAATGTGTAATTTGGCTTAATGCTTTTTCAGGTAGTGACATTGACAAAATACCGTGGTTTTGAGAAGGGTGATGATGAGCAGCTGCATGTGCTTCCATTGTATGTACTTGATGCAACTGATGAATATGGGAAAAAGGATGGATTTTATGAGAAGGTGAGAAGGCATTTGACTATGTTTATGAAGGCTAGAGTGTGTCAAGGGTGACTATTGTTAATGCATGCACATTTCTTCATAATTAACTTTTTCAGTTAACTAAAGTAACAATGAGATGCTTGGCAAAAGAAGATCCACTAAGTGCTCTGTGCCCCCAGATTTGTTTGCTTTCATTATTAGACATTGTACTTAGAGCCTATGGAAGTACGCAACGTAATGTCACATGACATGTTTCTGCCAACATCATGTAACACAATGTCACGTGACATGTTTCTGCCAAAATCATGTAACACAATGTCGCATGACATGCTCTTTTCAAAATCACATAATGCATTGTCATATGACATGTTCCCACCCAAATTGTGCAATGCAATGTCACGTGACATGTTCCAGCCAAAACCACATAACGAAACGTCACGTGACATGTTTCCATCAACCTCACATAATGCAATGTCATGTGACCGGTTTCTGTGAAAATCATGTAATGCAATGTCACACAGTATTGCATGATGTCACAAGGTAATTAGAGTAATTAGCAATTAGTTGATTTGCATCACTAGGTATTTCTGGTAATACTTGGTGTCATGTGGTATATAGCACAGCTGCTGCAAGGTTGTTCCAAGGTCGGCATTATGACATTCCTGACAAATTATGGCTAGCTTAAGCAGCTTCGGTGCTAAAAGGAATGGGATGTGTTGCATCTACTCTACGTCTCCATGGAGAATTCAAAAATTTGACTTTTATTGTTCCCTTCTAATATTTAAAATGAAATGGTAAAATTAACATTGATATGTTTTCCAAAAAAGATATTTATCAGCCTAAAGCAGTTCACTGTTTAACTTTAGTGTTTCATAGATGAACTGATCACACTTCAAGTGAGAAGCTGAGATGTTTGAGTAGGATCCGCTTGCTAGTAATCATGCCGAGATGGACCCCCACATGCTTTAACTTGCTGCACTGCTGTGCCACCCTCGCAGTCGCACGTTACCGTCATTGATACTAGCACCTATCACATTTTTGCTATGCCATCCAACAAGGTAAATTTCTTATAATTCAAAGTATATGATATTGAAATTCTTGCAATTTTTTTTCTTTTCTGTAATCATGTCAGTAGCTCAGTGCCAAAGTGCATACCTGTCTCAGTTTCAGCATTTCAGCTAGTGTACTTCCTGTACATTATCTGGCTAATGCTTAGTGGCCCTGTCAGTATTTACAGTTACGTCATCTACCTTACACTTTCATTAGCACAAATCAGGTGGAGCAGTGCTGACGTAGTATGTGCTAGCTTGCTTTCAAGCTGCTCTCTTTTGTGACCTTGTTCTCTGTTTTAGGGCAGAAAGCCTATAAGGATATTCAGTAAAAATGCTTAGTTATGATATATTGGTAGATTGCAGTATGGAAAACTAGAAAGGCAGGCCCCACTGTGATCTCTGGTATGGTAAGCCAAAAACAACAGTCAAAGAAGAAAGGTGTAGGCACCACCTTGAGTTCTGGCTTTCTCTTGCGTCATTGTTTTGAAACTGCCTGCTCACTAGTTTTGGTTGTTAGTCTGTTTGCCAGTATAATGGCTGCATTCAAAGAATTCAGAGATTTAACCTGGCAAAAGTTGCCGTTTAAATAATTTCTTGTTTTTTTCTTTTTTTCATAAAAAGCGGCACAGATGGTGACAATACAGTGAAACCCTTATGTAACGGTTATGTCAATAGCATTGCAGTTTTGGTGTAAAATTATAAAACTAAAAGCTTGGCATCCATTTTCTCCATTAACCACAATTGTTTGGCTACCCTAAAAGTAAGAGTGAAATTTATGGGAGCGCTGTACTATACTTACATAATTGTAGGTCGACCCCCGAAAAGCACATATAAAATAATAATAGTGATGTGTGTCTGCATTCCACAATGAACATTTATTTATGTAGTCACTGGAATGACTGCTTGCACTCACTACTATCATCATCAAGACAACCCTCTTCATGAACCCAGGTCCTGCTGACTTTGAAGTGTGTCCTCAGTATCGCTGCCTATGAAGCGAAGACACAGGTTCCTGCGTGACCATTTCGCGTATCACCAGTAGAGACCCATCACATGCTTCGATTACATATGCCACAGCTCCTTGAAGCATCACTGTGTAGTTCCACAGCTGGCTGCTAATTGGAACATCGGCTGAATCGCTGGGGTGTCAATTGCTGGCTTTTCGACTAGCGATCCACACTCCCACAAATGCTGTGAATGCCATACATAAACACAGTGACTTACACAATAAAGGTTGAAAGTAAAAAAGAACTCATGAACAAGTGCACGGAATAACCATATGCTGCCGGTAGACCTGGAAAGCAAATATAAAGTTGCAGCTACATTGTATTGTCCTTTATTTCTCGTTTGTCTTGCTGTGACTGGCAGTACCCATCTCTAAAAGAACTTGTTAATGGGCTAGTTGGTAGAACATATCTAAACCTTCTTCTGAGCGCAACCACACGATACATGTGGTGTGGTGTGTGGGCGTGTGTGTGTGTGGATGTATCGTGTGGTTGCGCTCAGAAGAAGGTTTAGATAGTACCCATCTGAATTTTAACTCTGAAATCCAATACGGATCTTCCAACTTTGTATATCAGATCTAAATAAAAGGCCAACTTAAATTTATGTAAATGTGATGCCTATCTGAATTGATGTAGTGCTTAGCTTTTATTGAGTTACGCTACAGTTGGTACTACAGTCTTACAGCATTTAGATGATTAGTACTCATTTGAATTTTTGTAGTGTCAAGGTGTTGACCACAATTTAATATTAGGTGTCATTTGGTGGACATCCTTTTAGAGCTACTAGTACTAAGAAATCTAGGCTTAACTTGTACCTCTTTTCTCTTTTCTTCACTCAGGTAAAAACAGGATCATTAGAAGTGCTCACCAAATATCATACGACGACTAGGATACGTAAGGTACCCTTGGGGCCCTGCAAGAAACGTGGACGAAAAGAAAAGAACCCTGATGAAGCAGCGCATGCTATTCAACAAAACTTAAACTCGGAGGTCAGTTTGCAAGTCTTTTGTGGGTAGTATGCAATAACTGACTAAGCTCGGTTGTCCCTCTGGCAATATGTCACCATGAAAAGGAATACCTTCAGACGGAAGTTTGGGAAAGGACGGAGGCTTTAAATGGTGAAAAATCATTGAACAGGGAATGTTAAAAAAAAAAAAAAAAGACTTTCGAGTCTGGTGTTCCCATACCACCAATTTCCCAAAGCATCGGTATCCTCCCAAACGACTTAAAGCTTCGTTCTGCTGAGCATCTAACCAAGTGTGCTTGTGCCTATTTTACCGGTAAATACTTGGTGGCAACAATTTTCTGCCTCCCATAACAGGTACACATGCTCAGCCATTTCACGAAGGCTATGATGGAATTATGTGGTCCCACAGACCTTTGCAGGTCATTATGAGGCCACCAATTGACATGAGTACCCATTTACTACTAAACTCCAGGTCAGGGAACACCTCCACCCATTAAAAGCACCGTTGGATGTTCATTCAGTGCTGCGGCTCAAACCAGCACCTTTGGCTTTGGAGGTGGATGCTGCACTGTTTTCCTACTAGTATTTTGCCATGACTGAAAAAAAAAAAAAAACCCAACCCTGACGATCACAAGTCCTCTTGTCACAATATTGGCTCCAGCAACATTCCCTGCTCAGTGATTTCACACTGCTTCGAGAAAATGCCTGATATTTTTTAGATGCTTGATGCGTGCAACAGGCGACATAAACAGAGGTGTGTGAGTATTCAGAAATTCAAAATATTGAATGAAATAGTGTCCTATAAGATTCAGTCCTCTCATCGAATGGTCATTATTCACAAACCTGAATATCGTTTAAAGAGTTTACGAATACTTTGAAATGTTAACTGCATTGAAAGAAACAGAAAATTTGTGGTGATGTATGATTAAATGTCATCGTTGCTGGCACATAACAGTAAACAGGGAGCTTATGTAGTATAGCAGGCTACTTCTTTCTTGGAAAGTGATGTTACTAGATACAATGATGATTTGTCCTTTCTGTACAGTTCTGTGGAGGCGCAGCATCTGCTTATTTCCTCCATATGCTGTATTTGTGCTTTTGAAGTTCCTAGGAGTCCTTAGCTATTGCTTACGAGACATTAAAGGCAGACACCAAGACCTTTAGTGGTCAAACCCTGGACTTGGGGGGCTTTGAAACTGGAATCCATTCCATCAGTTTTTGAGTTAAAATCTTGTTTTGACGAGCCATTGTAATCTTTTGTGAGTCATGCTTGTGACTATGACTTCTACTAGCATCCTTCAGTCTTTCTTTCATTAAGTACTGTTAGGGTAGCATGGCGTGGCAAACCTTCAGCAGCAACTGCATGAAGTTGGGACCAGGTTGATCATCTAGGAGGGCCAGCGGGGAAAACGAGGCAACATAAAGAACAACAACAAACATTTAATACATCACTACAGGTGAGCGAGGCGCACGAAAGAACAGTACAAACGTGCGTACAGCCACACACTAGAGTGAAGGCAACTGCCGAGTACCGACTGCCAGGTGGTGCGTCCTCTTCCCCCTTTTATGCCCCTTTCATGAGCAGCTCCCACGGTCCACTCTTGTCGAGACGTGCCCTCAGTTCAGCAGATGCGCCGGCGCCTTGTGGGTTGTCGGCAGCCGGGAGGGGGGTGAGCTTCTGAAGGAGGAGAGAAGGGCTCACGCATACAGCACATACACCACACATACGCACAATTGCCACGTGCGGTGAGCAGGTTTTAACATGCTAGCTCGGTCGCTCGGCTCAATGGACAATCCCCTCATTGAGAGTTTGTTTGAAGTACAGTTGTGCCGTTTCAATTGTAACAGACTGCCCCAATGTGGAAAAACATCTGATGGGCAAGGGACAACATCCGCTGTCCAGAGGGATGATGCTTGTACTTGCAGCTGTTGTCGCTTGTGGCACAGCTTTCTTGAGCCCGGAACACTAGTGTGCTTTCCAGTGTCGTTCAATGTTCTGGTTGGAGTCCAGACACCACAGAAAGGTCTGCAGTAGATTTCTCGTTCACAGCATGCATCCGCTAGAACCACCCAGAGACTCAACCATGCAGCAAATGAGCGCAAGACAAATTCCCACTGAGCTCCACCAGGCTTATTTTCGTACACAAAACTGACACTTCTACTGAATTTACAGCAGCACTAAATACACATATGAATCTGTTATACGCTTCACAAGACGTGATTAAACCAGACTGCGTAAAACAAAAGACACCATAAATCCTACATAAGGAAGAAAAACAAAAGTTTTGTGAAACTTTCAAGGCTTGTTCTCAATCTAGAGGCTTCAAAGCACACAACAATATTGAAACTTACGGTTGTTTTTGTTTGTTTAAAGAGGACGCCGTTATCACCTTCCTGTGACATGCGCGCTTGCTTTGACTGCAGCGAGGGCCGTTATCACTTTCCGTTACGCGCAACACAGGCCGCGTTTATCTTGCATGTCACTTTGGGAACCGTGTTGACCATTCTTGAAACTTTGCATGCCTGACGCGCACATTTGAGTGACTTCTGGAATTCCAGAGATAATGCGAGAATGTGTTATGACGTGTATAAAAGCAATGCATTGCGCTGCTTGTCAGTCTTTCTGTCGACCAACGACTGTCCACGCCGCTATTGCTGTGTATTGATTAGCTTTGTTTTGCTGGGCACAAGTCCGCCCAATAAACAGTTCGCCTCACATCGTCTTCAGTTCTGTGCGCTTCGTCTTGAGTGCTGCGTGCGTCATGACCGCGTGACAATATCATAACAGCACACACTGTACACACATACACAAAGGTCACTAATATTTTTGTCACTGACAAGGAAGCCTCTACATATTACATGACACATCACTCAAAATATGTCTTGTTTTTCAAAACCTGCTATTGCCCTTTGGTTCCATTTCGTCCACGAAGGACTTGAGCTTGACACGCTCTTGAAGTGGTTGTTCTTTTGAAGCTGTTCAACCTAAGCAAGAAAAACAGAACACTTGCCAGACTCCACTGCTTTGCTGGTCACTCGCGTGTTTGCATCCTGGCGGCAAGCTTTCACTGACACCTCATTTGACAAAATTGCGTTTACCTACAGCTTCGTGCCAGCCTGCCCTCATGCGCTTCTCCATGCATTCCGCATTTCCCTCATTACAGCACGATGGTGAGGAGGGTATCTGCCCTGCTCTGCTCAAGTGCTCTCTAAGGAACAGTGCGTGTCTCTCCCATGGCCGTGAGCTGAGAATGCCATGCCTCTCCCTTCTACACTCAGGCGGCCCGTGAGCATTGCGGCATGACCTGACTCGAGCATGCTACATTGAACTTGATGATTGTGGTTCGGAAGAACGCTAATTTCTGCAGCCCATGTCGGGAGCACGCCAAAGCATCCGTAGGGGTAAGGGAAAGGGACTGAAAGGCAAGGAAAGCCGTAGTGGAGGGCTCCAGAAATTTTGACCACCTAGGCTTCTTTAATGTGCACTGACAATGCACAGTACATGGGCCTCTGGCATTTTCATCTCCATCAAAAACGTGACCGCTGCAGCCAGGATCGAACCCACGTTTTTTGTGTGGCAGCAGAGCACCATAACCACTACACCACCACGGTGGACTACATTCAGCTTTTCGTTCTTTCTTTTCTTTTTGCTTTGCAGTTTCGTGTCTCTCACTTTCTTGGGTTTCTCCATACCCTTTTCTGGCCACGTTTCTTTCTTACATCTTTTACACTTGGTGCATTTTCTCACACCCTCTCTTGGTAGTCGCGTGCTGAGAACACGTCTCGTTCGTCTCCACTGCAACACTGACTGCGTAATCACAATGACTAGACCTGAAATCATAGACTTCCTGACTTACGGACAGGTTATCCGATCCTGTAAGCTACACTGGCCTTTCTCAGGGACTACATAGTTTGTACAGTGGTGAACTATCCTCAACAGCATTGGTCACTTCATCAAGCTTCAGCATATGCTTCTGACTCACTTTCTCCACTACAGTCCTCATTCACAGAGTCATTAATACTCTGAACTTCCTCACTAGCTGCTGCCACGACGAACACACAGCGACTGTTCCAAATCAGTTATAGCTAACCTAACTGTACCTACGGTACTTTGTTGACACAGGGCCTTGTCTACAATCTCACAGGTCTCCTCTGCAGCTTCCGGCACCTCTGCTTTCATGGATGCACACTCGTGCAGTTCCAACACAGAGGCGTTCTTGCATTTAGCTTCCTGAGTTTCTGAACCACAATCCACATCAACTAATAACTTCTCAGTGACTTCCTATGCAGCTGACTCACGAGCTTTCGAGCTTGCCTCACTTACGCTAGCCTCCCCATACATTAGCCCTTTCTCACACAGAACCTGATCTGACCTTTTTAAAAACGGGCAGGGATACTGCTGTGGAAGCATACGGAATATGGCAGCTTCTGTCTTGAGTATTCCAAAAGGACCTTTAATAGTTACTCTCGCGATGGGAACACAGCATTCTGAGCACCTACAGCTTGCTTGATCTACACGTTTATCCATCAACATCTCGGGTTCCACGTAAGAACTATGAACCACGTCCAATGTAGCCGCGGAATCGCGCAGTATGCAGCATGGTTTTCCATTTACCTCAAGGTCGTGTATGTACGGTTTGAGCAGCTTAATGCTCTTATCATTTCCACCTGCGGACAAAAACACTACTTTAGTCTCCATACACTACGCTGCGATGTGCCCTTGTTTGTGATAGTTGTAGCAAAGAAAAGGTTTCCTGTCCTCTAATCTCATTTGCTGCGCTGCCTTAACCGCAGGGGTCTCATCTGATATGGAAACACTACTACACTACTCTTAGGGCTTACGTCAACCACAGGTTCACGTTTATCCTTTGACGGGCCCTTGTTTCGGCCTGCTGAAGCTGAAATTGGAATTGCCTTTACGACCATTGTTTAATTCACGAGCATGATGCATCACCAACTCCTTAGCTAGCTAGGCTGCTCTTGCTACCATGCTAACATCTGGCCTATCTTGCACCCAGTATTTCGCGTTCTCAGGTAAGCTGTTGTAAAACTACTTCTAGTGCAAAACACTGAACAACATTTGTGTGTTCACCATAGGCCCTTTCCTCTTTGAGCCATTCTTCCATGAGTGACATGAGCTTATACGCAAACTCAGTATATGACTCATTTGTGCCTTTTTCCATTTTGCGGAACTTCCGCCAAAATGCTTCAGCGGAGAGCCTATACTTCCTCAGCAAGCTGCACTTCACTTTATCATAATCATTGGCTTCCTCTCTGTTCAAGCGAGCAATTACTACGTCAGCTGCTTCGCCAGGTAACAGTGTAAGCAGGCGCTGTGGCCACGACTCGCAGGAGAATGCCCACTCTAATTCCACCAAGAACAAACCAATGCCCTCTCCTATTTTATAGGACCACATTAGCTCTATCATCTTTAATGATACACGCTCACTTGCATTGTTTCTGTCACTTCTCTGTGCTGTTGCTTGAACGCGTTCCATCTCGATGTCAAGTCGCCTCAACTCAAGTGTGTGTTCTCTTTCTTCGCACTCCTTCCGTTCATTGCGTTCCCGTTCTTCACGCTCATCTTTACGCCTCCATTCCCGCTTTTCCCTCTCTTTTGCATGCCTTTTTGCCATCTCCCTCTCCCAAATTATCTCAAGCCATTCCGCTAGCTCATCATCCTCAGCCTCCAGAGCAAGAATAGCCTCAATCAACCCTGGTTTGCAGAGTGCGTCGGTCACATCCAGGCACAACTCCTTCAGAAGCTACAACAACTCTGGTTTACGCAACGACTTCAGATTCATGGCTGTTTTCAGTGCTGCTCTCCCTACTGTAAAACTATTTTGCCGCAACCGACAAAGGAGACAAAAATAATTCAAATTACCTGCTCTGTTCTAACCCTTCAACAAAAGCCTGGCAAAACTCAGCAGAGAAAAGTCCCGCACTCACCACCTTGCAGCTAAGAATCTGCGTAGACCATCGCAGGCACTGCCTCCAGTTGCGACGTGGTAGGTGAGGCTTGGATCTGAATCCCGCAGCTGCCAGCTAGTTTGTTAGAGTAGCATAGCGTGGGTAAACCAGAGTGACTGCATGAATCTGGAACCAGGTTGACCATCGAAGAGGGCCAGCAGGGAAGACGAGGCGATGTAAAGAACAAACAACAAATGCTTGAATACTACACTACGAGTGAGCGAGACGCACAAAATAACAGTACAAACGCGCATACAGCCACGCACTAGAGCAAAGGCTACTGCTGAGTACTGACTGTTGGGTGGCGTGTCCTCTCCCCCCTTTTATACTTTTTTGTGAAGCATTCCCAGTGTCCTCCACGGTCCACGCTTGTCGAAACCTATCCTTGGTTCATCAGACGTGCCAGCGCTTTTCGGGTCATTGGCAGTGGGGAGGGGGATGAGTTTCTGAAGGAGGAGAAGGGCTCATGCATACGGCACATACACTGCACACCAACGTTACTAGAATAAACTCAGTTTAAAAGCTCCGCCGGAGAGGCGGTCCGCGTGGCGGTCGCGAGAACTAGTGGCGCTGTAGTCACGTCTTGCGCTTGCCGTTGGCTCTCGCCACCGGCGCTTGTTGTAACGGCGCAGTCGACGTGCACGCGCGTTGCATCAACTGGTACAGTAGCGCACCCAGGATCTCTGCCAGGGGTGGGTTCGATTTTTCACAAAGGGCCAGGCACGCGATTGCACAGTTGTTGCGTGTGAAAAAAAAAAGTAAATAAAATGCCAAATAATAGTAACATCAATGACGATTATTATTTTTATTATTTTTTTTCGGCGTTTTGCAGAGAAATTAGCGCCACATTCTTCTAGGACATAGGAGCAGGTACAAGGTGGGAGGGGGGTTAGGCCGGCTTCAGGGGGGGGGGGTTACAACCCCGAACCCCCCCCCCCCCCGCCCCGTCGGTGCGCCACTGAACTGGTACGCTTTGTTCACTCGTAATTTTTGGAACTGTTTTTTTTTTTTTTGCTAATGCGAAGTGCCTTGGATGAAGAGACATGCGTCGCGTACGACGCCTAGCGAGGAGCCACAGGATCATTTACGCGCATTATGCCGACTTGCTTTGCGCCGGGGTGCAAGATCGGGGTGCATCGTTGCAGACACCGCAACGATGACCCCGGTTCACGCCACTTCGGACCACCAAAAGGCCCTACGGAATTCAGGAGGTGGGAGCAAGCTTAACATCGCAAAGTTGAAAGCCCACTCCGAAATGCAAACTCTGTGACCTTTTTGAGCACGGCAATATTATAGAGCGCTACTTTCACGTTTTTGCTGGACAATACGTTTTGATCCCTCGGAGAAAATGGGAGCTAGCGCTTGGTACGCTTGTTCGCAGCACTTCCACCCCATATATATGTAAGCCAAAATGTTCAGGGTCAAGGCGCAAATACCCGAACAAACGCATGGCGTCCCGCGAAAGCCCTGTGCCCAGCTCGTCGACGGAGGAGCCGTCAGAGGTAGAACAGTAAGACGAACGACAAGCGATTACCAACACTTCCGGACACAGAATTGCCCTCGCATCACATTCACATTCGATCACTTGTCAACTGTCACGCTACGTTCAAAGCAATGGCTTTTTGAGTGTTTTTACGACGAGGTAACGAACAGTAGGTGCAGAATATTTTACACTCGCCGGCTTGTGAACGGGTTGTGCAAAAAACAGTTGTAGTTGATGAGCAATTGAACTGCACAGTGAACAGCTACATAAAGCAAACAGCTTTCGTACAGTCTAAGCTGTGCTGCGGGACTGGAACATATACTCTGCGAAGTTGATGAACTGAAGGTATGTGAACGATAGCGACAGAGTACGCGCAAAAAACTGCTTGGTTTTCACGTTACGCCAGATCTGTCCGAATTGTTTAAGACACCGTAGAAATGAGCTACTGCAGACACCAGCGAAAGCAACCATTAGGAATTTTAAGATGAAGAATCTCAGAAGAACGTTTCTTAGGGCCACAGCAGCTCGCGAGAAGGAGAAACAAATCATGGAACTGAAAGGAGTTATAGAAACGACCTCGGAGGAGAGTGCCTGAACAAGTAGCTGGACTACCTCCCACCGCTCGAAAAGGTGGCGGTTGCAAATGCATTTCGCAAAATCAAAGCAATAGCACCATGTGGAATGCGTACAGTGCAGAATGGTTGCTTAACTGCATGCTTGTACGAATCGCCAGCCCACGGGCCTAAAGGCTGCTGATAGACCTGAATATGCTACCACTGCCAACCACGAACCGGCTGGCACAAATACTGGAGGCCATTTAATATAAATACGGATTTGAAGCCGTCTGTCTGGAATACATACAATGTCAAATGAGCAAGCAGCCTGGGGACGCTTCTTGTCGATGAAATGAAGCTTAGGCATTCTTACGAGTTCAACAAGTCTACCTACAAAATAGACGGCTTTGTTGATTACCGTGGGATCGCGAAGTAGGGCACAGCTGCCAGTTAGCCGACTATGCGTTGGTGGTTATATTCGTGCCATGTTTGAAGGATGAGTACAGTCTATAGCAAGTTTTGTCACAAAGGTCGCCACACCTGGCCGTGTGTTGGCCGAGCTTGTGCTCGAAGCCGTTTTGCAGCTGCACGAGTACGGTGCGGCCGTTATTGCCGCGGTAAGCGACGGTGCCGGGAATAACAAGTTCAGGTGGTAGCAGTTTGGCGTTAATGGTACCACTTCAGACACCAGGCATAAAAATTCAACACCGTGCAATCCAATGAGCAATGCATGCGGGTCGATGCATACAGACGACCTTATGCATATCCACTTAAGTAGTGCACAAATGGAATGTGGGAACGTCGACTGGACGGACGATAAATGTTTAACTTTCGCAATAGCACTACTAGAAAGCCGCCGTGCGAAATGCGCGGTGGACCGCCGCTGTGCTCCGTCGTAGCAGACGACACGCCGAGAGTAGCGGAAGACGCGACTGCAGCGCCGCAAGTTCACGCGACCGCCGTTTGGACCACCCTCCTCCGCTGGCGGAGATACGGAGCTGCGAAACTGAGTTTGTTCTAGTAACGTTGCTGCACACACATACAATCTGCACGTGCAGTGATCAGGTTTTAACACACTGGCTCGGTGGCCCAGCTCTCAATGGACGGTCTCCTCATTCGGAGTTCGCTTGAAGTACAGTTGCGCCGTTTCACTTGTAACAGTACCCCTGTCCGAACCAATTCCACCAGTTTCTGAGCGTTAATCTTTTTTTGGCAGGTTATGACATTTTTACTGTCAGGGTCATTATTGAGTCATTACTATATTCTACTACTATCATTATCATTACAGGCATAACCTCATTTATACTCATTACAATAATTGATTCTCAATTCTTGGGACACTTCTGGGGTGTTTTAACACATATTTCCACTTTGTCATGCTCGCTACCATAATTCATTCACTGACTTATAATAATGTATTACTATTCATATTAATATAATTTTCTGTCGATTGATATATACATGCCTGCCAGCTCTCATGGATAGTCTGGAAGCCTCCTGAATTTCCATCGCATCTCCAGATTTTGCGAACGCAACCTCAATTCTCCTGAAATGTGGCTGCGAAGGCAGACCATTTAATTTCTGTTTACGTGATATCGCTATAATAATCTTACACTTTATAATACAAGCATGCGGGAAAGCAGTACGGAATAGCTAATCATCGTGAATCGAGGCAGCAGCTGCCACTGGCTCGCGTGTTTTTAGTAGTCCAGCCATTGTATAACCCGGGTAGGGGGACTAACGCTATTTAGGGTGCGCTAGGAGTTCTAAGTTTCAGTTTGCTTTGACAGGTTGTGGAGTGAAGTGTGGAACTGTGAACTATGCTTTAAGGGCAAGCCCACTTCGCAATTAAAAAATAAAAACACAACTGTGAACTACACTGTGTTCGTCCGACTTTCGCTGCAGCCATAGAGGGCACTTTCAAAAGCCAAGAAGTAATACTACTTGCAAGTATTTCTGAGATCTTGCACAACCGAGTTTCTGCACCTTGTAGCTTCACAGAAAGGGTTACAAGTACCGTGGGGTAGAAGTGGGGTCTTCCTACACTCGAGGAACAAAGGACGCAGTTCACCACAGTGTGAACCAACAAAAAGGGCATTTATTTCCACCTACTATATATAGTAAGCACGCTAGCAGAGTTATACAAGCAGGCATGCTAATGTAACACAACATGCAGAATCGATGATGCTTGACTCACCGCAACAGGATACCGAGCGAGTAGTGTTTGCCCGTGCCAGAAAACTAAGCCTATGTTGCTTGCGAGATATGTCTCGTAAACAGAGGCATGCACAATTGGAGAACGGGAAAGGCATTCATGGGATCATCCCAGCGAAGCCCGTCGCCACCGCGCATGCAAGCGTCGACCGTCTGCAACGATGTCCCAAGTTGAAGAGAGTGAGCATCGTTCCCCATGGTCCTGCGAATTCTCACCGCCAGGTAGCACTACCGCAGGAACACGGGTGATGAAGTCACACCTCGTGCTCTGCGCGAAAGCCACCTTGGAGTAGCTTTGAGAAAACGCGAGCGCCACACTATAAAAACTTATCAGGGGATGTCAACATCCCCACAGTATGGATTACGTACGGAATGTACACTCTACATGTGATCTGAGCATCTAGCATAGTGACAAGGCATCTTAATTTTGCCTTTTAGTTAGCAGTTGTGGTTTAATTAGGGTCACCATTGTGACCACCGATATCTAAAAGTAGTACCGACAATAATTTTGAGCCATCTATGGTGTTAGATACAATAAATAAAACCAAACATGAGTTTTTTGTGATTATTCTAAATAACACCCCCCACCCCTTTTGTTCTGATTCATGAATATCTCAATTTTCAAGGTTCTCAGGTTGGCAGGTATGTATATAATGACATGGGGCTTGTAATGATCTTAATTTAGTTGTTGATATTTTTGGTCACATTATCGATTTTCCAGTTTTCTTGCTCCATCTTTTCAAAGTCACCATAAAAGAAGGCGTATGAAACTTTCGCTTTAGTACTATAATTATGAGTATGAGGAGGTGAGAATTGGTTTACATTAATTATAAGAACAGCTGTTCAGTATTTGAGAATTATACTAAAAGTATTTGATGTTCGATTCAATTCTCTTATGCCACTGTTCGATTCGGTCTAAAAAAATCAGTCTTCGCGTGCCCTTAGATATCACAGTTACGCACTCTGGTGTGTCTGTAATATTAATACTAGAGCATAAGCAAGGATGCAACATAGCTTGGTGGTGCTTGTCAAATATCTGACTGAAAACAAAAAGATACTAAATGCCTGCAGTTCTCTTGACTACTATTTAGATTATAGAATGATAAAATCCTAAGCATTTTGTTGCCAAAAATGTGTTTTGTTGGGACTGTGGGACTGTTTTTAATATTTGAATTTCGCAATTGAGTTGATAGAAAAAAAAAAGTGCAATAAAAAAGTGCAATCACCATATTCAGCACCATAATGATTGCACTTCTTTCTGCAGGAAAAAAGTGCAAACTTGGGGAGAGGGGGGTGCAATCATTACGTAAATCAGTATTTTTGGGAGAATAATTTGGCATACAGAAAATGCAGACATGTTGCAGGTCAGAATTCTTACTGTGGTTGGAGTGGCTCTAACCAAAAAGTCAGGTTGCACGAGAGCTATCTTTGTAATAAATGCAAATGTTGGCTGTGCATTGCATGCGTTTTTCCACTGAAAGCCCAGCACCTACATGGGGTATCACGAAAATTGCAAAAAAAAAAAAAAGTTGTAGGAAACATTGTTTCATCATCTACTATGCTTAATTATTAACCATGCTGTATCAAAATGATATAGCTGGAAATGCTCTGAGCTCAAAATCTTGCTAAAATAGTTAATTTCATGAGAGCCTCCTTACCTTTTCCACTGCCGAGAACTGGCATTTTAGTATCATACAAAAATTCAGTGCTTCAACTCTCCCCATTCATACTCTCTAGCAACAATGTTTTTTAGAGAAATGAAAGGAAGAAAAAGGTAATAACAAAACACAGTCTGACAAAATCCACGATGTACACAGACATCCCACATGGCTGCTGCTGTGGTGACTTGTGCATTGATAGTGCTTGTGGAGTGCTTCAGTGATTTGATGTTTCTTTAGTTTACCACTTTGAGATTGTAAACAGCAGGATTGTAAACAGCCTCACATTCATCATACATTAGTCTGCAGTCTGTTCTACTTTCGGAAAAAGTATAAGAGCTAGTCTTTAGCTTGTTGTGCAAGGAAGTCCTCTCCAGTAAAAGGAATTTTAGTAGCCTTGCACTGGGTTGCCTATATACGTCATTTTTCCTTGTAAAAGCTACTTCAAGTTAAGTAAATAATAATAATTTTGTACCTTATTTTATTGAATGTATACTCATTCATGTCGCTATAAAAATAAACATTATGTGACATTTTTTTTCAGGCACAGACAGATGAAGGTTATGCATCACAAACAATGCCATCGCCAGTCTTCAGTCCCAATTTTGAAGCACCATCCTACCACAGATCTCCTTTTGAAGAGAAGTACAAATCAGGCGTGCCTCAAGTGAAGCATGAATCAGAGCTTGGGAGTTCCAGGTTTGAGATTCCCATGGGTCCCTTTCGATCTCAGCAGCAGTCTAGTTTTCATCCTATTGCTAGTGAGCCTCCAACAGCCAAGTCCTACGGTACATGTCCCCCAGGATACAAAGTAAAAAATGAATTTTTGCCACCCATGTCTTGCCAATATGATACATCAGCACCAGAAGGCAGTTTCTCTGTGCAGAAACCAAATTCTCCTTGTGCTGAATCTCATGTTCCTTGTACAGGCAAAGATGACATGAAAGTGGTGGTCAAAAAGGAAAATTCCACTGAGGCCTGCATTCAGAGTACCGTGGACAAAGGAGGCCAAGTATTAAATAAGAACTCAGGTATGCCTCAGATCTTGTCACCTCATACTTCAGAAAGAATACATCATACAAAGGATTCCAGTCCATTTAATCAGCCATATCTTCAGCCTCAACAAGATCTTGCCTATGGGAACCCTTACTTTGCGGGAAATTACTCACAGCAAGGAACACAAAAGATGGCAAGTCTTTGTACCATCCCTCAGAGCCCCATGATGACTACTATTCCGGACACTCCTCCTGAAGATCATCATTTGGCTATGAACTATTATAAGTACAGAATGGTTGATAGGTACCACTACCCAAGCTATTTGCCTCACAGTGGGCAGGATGGCCCCCCTGTGGAAGGCCACAGCATCGACCACCTGCAGAACTTGGCTTCGGTTTCCAACCATCACCTGCAGAACCTCGAATTAGGCCGTCCCAGTGGAGGCCACACTGTCTACTCGCCATTTGTGGATAGGAGTGCTTCCATGCCACCCTACCATCATCAATCTTTAAGCGCCACATTCAGCCCCATCTCCCAGACTCCGTCCCAGGGTGTTATGCTTCCACCATCATATGTCCCGCAGGCGGTGTCTCCGCACATCACTCGGAATGCTGGCTATGGTGCATCTGGCTTTTCCAGAAGCGGCAGCTTCCTACCTTCACCTCATGAAACATTTCCACCTCACCCCAGTCCACCGGTCACTCCTATGACGCCGCCAAGCACACCAAGGCTAACTGAACTTAACCCTGTGCGGATGGATTCTCCACTTCACATGCGGTCCCCATACTACATGGCTGGCAGCTTTGGCATGCCTGTCGAACCACCCTACGGAGCCGCAAGGAGCCACAGTCAGGGTGCCCCCTTCTCCCAGGCGCCCTACATGGACGCAGCAGCGTGGGCCTCCGATCGTGACTACAGTGCAGGCTTCCAAAGCCCCTATTATGCACCTCGTGGTCAGTGCTTCCCCGCAGCAGTCACACCGCCAAAAGACTATGGCATGCAGACACCTCCTGTTACAGGCCCAACGCGCCTGCCTGCAGGTCTTGCGACGCCACCGCCGCAAGGCCGTTGCATGCAAGAGCGTGCTAGTGTGCTTCCTCCCTTCAAGAATACCTTCATGCCTGCGCAGACTGCACCAAATGGCTTTGAGCGGCACTTGCAGACATTTCGTTCTGTCATGGAGGATGCTCAGAGAAGCCAACCAGTTGGCCCTCCACGGCTTGCACCTCGCCCAGCTAGTCATGAGGGCCTCCCTAGGGTTGAGATACCCAAGGCTGAGGAGGAAGGCATCTATGAAGTTGACTCTGACAACGAAGCAGTGTTCCAGGATCCAGAAATTGGTGGTGTGGCAATTGCCCTTACGCATGGATCGGTATTATTCGAGTGTGCTAAGCACGAGCTCCACGCAACCACTGCACTCCGGCGGCCCGACCGCAAGAACCCCACCCGCATCAGCCTTGTCTTTTATCAGCACAAGAACCTTAACTTCAGGAACCATGGCGAGGAAGAGTGGGAGAAAAAAATGGAGGTTCGCAAGCTGGAGAAGGCTAATGGAGAACGGCCATCTAAGAAAAAAGCCAAACTCTCTTCAGAAAGGTTGGATGAGGATGGGTTCCCTACGTCGGCGCTGCGGCCAGCTGACCAGGCACAGTCTTGGGAGGGACCCCATGTGCCCCTGCCCTCATTTTTCGCCATCAACCCATACCAGAAGTGTTTCTAGTTTGGCCCAGACAGGAGTGCACTGGGAAGCTTCTAGTGTGCCAGCTGAGAATTCATGCAACTTAAGTCTCAAACAAATGTGCAGTCATTCACAGAAATGTGTGCATGATGTGAGGAGCTACTGCTGTGCAGTTTCTCAGCGTTCTTGGGCAGCACAGTACACTCGCCTTTGCATCTTACTTTTACACATGTAAAAGGCATTTGTACTTTTGGCTGCCTAGTGATGAGGCCAGCTTCCCACAACATGCTCACAGGTTTTTTTGTCACCTTGCCCGAGGCAGATGATTGCCTGTGCTGCACACAGGTACTTTATGGCTTTGATATTCACTGCAGGATGAGTTCTATTTTAGGCTGCTAATGAGAAAAATCATAAATCATATCAAATGCAAGAAATGATAAAACTGCTATTTTTGATTGTCAAATCAAATATCGATTAATAATTATATCCGTAAAGCAGAAAAAAATTCAAGAGTGCAACAGGGAGCTAAAGAAATGCAATTATTAGAGTTGGCTGTCCGTGATACACTGTATTCTTTTTTTTTAAAAGGTAGGGAAATACTGGTTGCAGGTGGCAAAAGCAGTAATTAAAGATTGCTGTGGTTTTACATGCCAAAACCCAGATATATAATGAGGAACACTGTAGTGGAGTGCTCTGGAAGTTTCGACCACCTGGAGTTCTTTAACGTGCACTTAAATCTAAGTACAGAAGCCTCTAGCATATGCTACCATTAAAATGTGTCCAACACTGCCAGAATAGATCCTGCGTCTTTGGGCATCCAAGCATGGGTGGCAGCAAAGCTAACAGTGACATCTCATTGGAATTAATGGGGGCACATCAGAAATATTTGTGTGCTACATAACTATGTGCTACTACATAACTGTGTGCTACATAAATATTTGTGTGCTACATAAGAAAGTAATATGCAACATATATAAATTAGTACAGTGGAACCCCGTTCATACGTTTTTCAGCGGACAGGGGGGAAAAACGTAACATGCCGGGAAAACGCAAGAGTGAGGAAAGCTCCCAAAATGAATGAGAACGGGGCCGCTTTGATTTAAAACAATTTATTTCAGCAAGGTGAGCCATCTAGGTCGCCGACCGATAGTCCAGACAGCCACGCAGTACCGCTAGTGCCAACATAGGTTTATTGTGATAAAACCGGCTGATATTTCGGACGGTTTCTAGATCTAAATTCGATAATTCGGACTCCGTTCGCGGCTGTCGAGCACAGTGAATGGGCCGCCATTATAGCCTTCGGCGCCCCGATGAGAGAAAGTATGGCCTCAGAGATCGCAATCAAAACTGTGATCATTGTGCTTTAGTTCCAGCGTGACGCGCCAATTTTGGAGGCAAGTTTCCCCATCACTGCGATCACCGCATCCTGTTCCGGCACCCCGCGCGTGGTTTGTTATTGCGAGTACGGCTGGTCGGCTGGTCGCGTCGGGTCCGCGATCGCTCTATAGCTCTTTCACGTTCCGTCTTCAGTGCTTGCTAACCGTATTTACGCACATAATTTGCGCCCTCGCATAATTTGCGCACCCCTGACATTTAGCCAGCAATACAAAAAAAAAAAAATTCTCGTATATTTTGCGCTCGCCGTCCGGCCCGAACCAGCTCGCCGGCGAGCGCACGGACGGACTTTGGACAGCCGCGCGGCCGCGTCCCTCGCTGCGCGGGCGAGCACAGTCATACGCAAAAGGGGCTGCGAGTGCGATGTTCCTTTTTCCGATTCTTTTCTCCAGAAGCCCCCAGAGCCCAAAGTACGGTCGCTAGAATAAAAGCACTCGAGTGGGGGCGACGAAAACGGCTGAAGCAGAGATCAAACGTGCCCGGCACATCTCCGTCGCTCGGAGGCGATAACATCACCCCTATCGGATCGCCTGCCGTCGAAGCTGGGAGGAAACGCCCCGCCTGTCTTTAATGAGCATGAAAAGACGCAAAAGCGGGAGGGGGGGTGGGGAGTGTCTCTCGGCAGCCATCAGCGGGCGGCGATTCCTGCAAGCGTGACCAAGACTGTAAGAAGTAAAATCAAAATAGTGATGCCCGGGCGGGTACGGCGTGCCAGGTTGCGACGCATCATGCGGGAACACGCCCACAGTTGCGACGTAACAGCGAATTGCAATACATGGGACCCTATGGGAGCTATGCCGGGACCGATGAAAAACAACGTAACAGCCGGGAAAACGCAGCAGTGAGGAACGTAACAGCGGGGTTCCACTGTATATTGCTACCAATGCTTTTATGCCTGCAGCAAAGTGGCGCATAACATACTACCATTGCAACAATAATTCTGCACGCTCTAATTGAACTTAGCATCTCAAAACTGTGGTGCTAGTGCTGCCTCTCATATCTTTGTCTTTGTTGCATGAGTATTTGTAAATATTGAGAGATATTTTAAAGGACTATAGATCAATACTATTGTCCCTCTGTACACTTCTGCTATGAGTGCCCTCTATACATGAAATCCTGCTAAGTCAGCCACTTGTGTATATAACAAGTGCAGAAAAACTTAAAGGGGAACTCCGGCGGTTTTTTTCGCTATGTTCTGATATCGACGTTTTCCAATGGTACTAGTAGTCCTGTGGCAGCCAGGATTGTTCACTTTGCTCGGGAATGCACTAATAATTTTAAATAACCAATTGAACTGTGTTCATGTTGAAACCGAAATGAGTAGACGACTTGAGCAGCGTACGCAATGACGTTACCACCTCCTCGCCTTCACAAACATGTAGCTGGTACCAGAAAAATGACAGTGGCGAGGTCATCCTACGATACATTGAGTTATGCCAGCTTTTCTGAACTTTACAGTGACGATTTGAGCGCTGAAGTATAGTCTGCAGCCTGCCGGGTAGGCAGCACTGAAGGTAATGACGTCAAAAACATAGGGTGGCGCCCATGGGAATCCACTAAAACAATTTTAAATTCATTGGACACCGAAAAAGCGCCGGAGTTGCCCTTTAATGTTTTATGCAATGCTAAATAATTGACAACAATGAATATGAAAGTCAAATGTTTCAGCTTAATATGACTAGGATGAGAAAAGTGCTGAGATAGCACCGAGTAGTAAGGAACTCAGGCAGTTGGTGAGTGCCCTAAAATAAGCACAAATGTGCTTGCTTTTGAAATTACCGCTTTATCTTAAATGAAGAAATTTTCCCCAATTTCTTCTTCTGACCTCTACAGGAAGGTATTTACCAATCTATTTAATATCATAATCTTAAGCCATTCAATGGCTAGGATGTGCATTTTTTTGTTTTATTATCACTGCTGGAGGACATTTGTGGTCAAATGTTTAACTATGACTGTTAATTATCATGAGGAAGTGAAGCTAGCCTAATGTTTAATGCAACAGATACAGAAGCCTAAGAATCTTTCATGCTGGATTAGCCATAAAAAGCATAGACTTCCGTACCTGTGTGATATAATTGATAAAAGTTTAATAGCAAAAGCTAGCCTTTATTTTTCTAGGTATGGATTACATTTTTGTAATTTAATACTGTGTTGCATCCTGCAAGAAGTGTATGCCCTTTTGCATTGCCATACCAAAGCCAAATCCATAAACATATTTTTCATAACATTTGCTTTCGTGCCCTAAAAAAAGCATTTAATATTTAATGTTATGATGTCCACTTGCAGTAATATAATATGCTTTCCTTTCCCAAGGCTGGTTCCTTTTGTTATTGGCAGATTTGTGCACTATTTTCTTGTGCCCTATTTGTTGCCATGTAGTCCAGCTTCATATGCCACCTTCACCCTTACTGCAGTCAGAAATAAAGTAGTTAGACAGAAATAAAGTAGTTATGAAATTCTCCACCTTCTGGGATTCTGCAGTGCTGATTTGCCAGAAATAAAGTAGCTTGCCCAAAAGTTCATGTATTTCAACTTGGGGGTTGTCTACCTAGTGTGTAGTAGGTGAGGAGAGAGCAGCTGGTGGCAGCATGTGATGGCTGCAAGGCAAGCAGGAAGCATAGGGAAACATTGTCAACATTTTCTGCTGCCTGACATGGCAAGGTTGGGCTCTTGGCAGGGCAGTTATAATTACTATCTCAACAAACCTCGAGGTCAGGCTATTCTGTGATAGTAACTGCATGCAGCCAAAGCCAGTACTTTGTGAATGCTGTCAGGAATGAAGACCATAGAGATGTACAGGTATAGCAAATGTAGGAGCGAGCCATTTACTGTACTTAGAACATTGAATGTTAAAAACAAGGAGAAGTAAATGCTTTGCCACTAGTCTTTAAAAATGTTTGTTGAAACACTTGATATGCACCATATTGGGTAAAGACCCATCGCCACTGAAATTTTTCAAGTTGATGAAGGGCACTTATGTAATGAGTTTTCAGTGCACATTGAATAACCCCAGGTAGTCAAAGTTATTCCCAGAGCTCCCACTGTAGCATTTCTCATAACCCCTTTGTTGCTTTGGGGCACTGAACATTACCAATTGATCACATATGTTCACCATTACTTTAGAAAGGGAAAAAAATTATTTCCACGAGAAAATATTTACACATTGAGAAAGATACACAACACTGTGTTAAATTAGCAACTCAGTGATATAGTTAAGCAGTCGGTCTTGTCATACTGATAATTTTATCAATTGGTTTCATTGCATCAAAATTTTAATAAAATATAAGTGGTGCTGATGATCAAAATTAGAGACCTTTTGCAGCATCCCTCAGAGCCCTATTCATGCATCACATTCATGCTTCAGTGCATCATTGAGTTAAACAGATCATTGGCATGCTAAACAAGTGAACAATTCCTCTTTTGTGCTATTTGATAGGGTATATGTTGCAAACAAGATTCTCCCCAGGAACATTTGAGCAGTGAACATTGAGAACTGTGGGAGGGAGGGTGGTGTCGAGATGTTATGTTTTAGAATTTGAAATTTTCATCAGAAAAAAATTTTATCACCGAAATTCTTGTCAGTTATGGTATACTGTAGCACCACGACATTACACAATTGTGCAGGCTCCTAATTGGAATAAAATAACAATAAGCAGTGTGTGGTGAATTTCAGTGGAGGGCACTACTTTTACCACTGCCCACCATAGAGCAAACCCTGGTGGCAAACCTATTATTAATTGTTGAGTTTATAGTCCAGTGTGTCTCTGTTGCCCACACCGGTGCTTTTTACTGCGAACTATTCTGTGATGTCCACCCAATGAGCTCAGGCACAAAAATTTGCTCAAGGCTCAAGGCTTGCTTGTGACTGTGACCATTAGCGGGCTTTTCTGTCAAAAATCTTTTTGCTTGTTTGTTTGTTCCAAACACCCAGCAGCCCAAAGTGTTGGTCAATTCAATTAAGCCTTGTGCTGCTATCTGCCAACCTCATTTTTATTAAATCACTTGCTGAAATGACTGACCATCTAGGTGTGTAGAAGTTGCATTAAATTTTTTCAGGCCAGACGAAGTTTTTCCACCATTTACAAAGTTTGCTCTTTGAAGAATCTAGTCGCTTCCCATTGCAGCAATCTGCTGCACTCAGGCAGAAGAGAACTCTTTATTTTGTAGGCTGCTCTCTGAACAAGCATTCTTATACTGTACATTATTAATGCAAATGTAACAGTCTAGAGTAATCATGGTAACTTTTTTCACCATATGAAGTGCCAGTCAAAGGAATAATGTGCAATCTTTGCAGTACTCTGCAGTTCATTTGTTTGCACTGATATTCTGCCAAGCATGAATTGCTAAGCGGTTAGCGTATCATTTCTTAGTATGCCTTATGGACTTCCATCAAAAGCAGTAACTACAAGCTTATTGTCATGACGAAGTGTACGGTGACATGAGGTGTATGGATGAGAGAAGGGGTACAGATGGACTGAGGTCACCTTTACTATCCCTGTTTAAAGGCGCAGGGTTGGCACACAAGAAGTCTTCTAGGGCATTCTATGCTGGCACTTAGACTCACAGATGCTAAGAGGGATGAGGGCATTGCTTCTCTTTTCATCCTTACTACCATCTACCTATTCATTTAAGCACGCCATGTTTTCATAAACCCTGGCTACACCGACTTATTGGCAACCTTGCTCGTAAGTCGGGGACAGGGGATTCAAATAACACCCTACCTGTTTCTTCGGTGGTTATCTGGCATTCAAGCTTGTTAAGCACAGAGTTTGACATTATTTGATACATCTAGCATATGGGCATCAGACTACCATAATTTATAAATGTTCATGTCGAATTAATATTTCACATCTCAATGTTTGACAAGCTTGAATGCCAAGTGAAATTCTCTGGATACATCTTATTATGTCATTTGCAGCTGTTACTGTTCGTCACATTGCCTGCTGCTTGAGAGTTAATCAGCCAGTCACAGATGTATTATTTGGCTCTCTTGTGTATATGCCACCATCTTTAACTGATGTTCCAGTCACAAAAGAAAGGCTGACACATCGACAGAATGCATCCTTAAGGGAAGGCGCTTGTCGAAAAGGTTTTTCTTTACTTCTTGGCCTAGAACTCTGAAATTTCTATCACTAGTAGAGTTTATGATGCTGTTTTCAAAACTGTAATTACTTTTATTAATAGCAGAGCTGTTCTAGCTTGATGTAAGATGTTCTTTGGAAATAGAAAACTTGGCATATCGGGTATGTGGCACAGTGGTACTAAAACAAAGCTTCAGTGTCCTCTCTGGTTAAACTGAAACAATTCTTCTTTGCACCTAGTTAACATTTCGCACAACCACATCACAATGCTTTAGCCGCAACATACTTGATGGTTTATTGGTTTATGCTAATGATGGTTTATGCTAATATCACAAGAATGCTAGCTAGGTTGGAGTGGGAATTGAACCCAGGCCTGCTTTACAGGTAGGTGTCCTACCAAAGAGCCATGTTAGTGGTTGATACTGCTTTGGAAAAAAAGCCCTATACATGGTGAATAGCAAAGCATAGCCATGTATAGTATGGTACAGCAGGGAGGTGTGAAAGAAGGAGGGCAGAGAATAAAGCATAGTGTAGCCTTGCATAGCATAGCCTTGTGTAATATGTGTAGTATAGTATAGCAAGGGTATGGGAAAGGAAAGTGAGGGTTGGGAGGAGTGATGTGAGGGTGAGGAAGAGGGAAATGAGGAGAGAGTGTAAACCATAGTGTACCCATGTATATAGTGTGGCATAGCAAGGAGGTGCGAAAGGGAAGTGAGGGTGAGCAGAAAGGAAAGGAGGAGGGTAAGGCCACCAGTACTGCAGTATTGTATAGCAAGGGGGTGGGAAAAGGAGGTGAGGGTAAGCGGGAGTGATGTGAGAGTGAGGAAGAGAGAAATGAGGAGGGGATAAGGTAAAGCGTAGCATGCCCATGTATAGTATAGTAAAGTAAGGAGGTGGGAAGCAGAAGTGTATGTGAGGATGGCGAAAGGTGGAGGGAAACTCTGCTGTGGCCTAGGCTTGCACCCTTAGTGCATGCTGCCCACAATTTCTTTAGCTATAGTAGTTCCGTGCCATCCAGAGATAATCTGTGTAAAATTTCATGAAGTTCTGACAATTTTAAATAGCTGAGAGTTTGTGCACATGTAAAAACTGCCTACATGTTGTGCACAAACTTTCAGGCATTTAAAATTGTCAGATCTTCATGAAAATTTTGTGCTGAGTATCTCTGGACAACATGGAATGTTGATATCTATACAGAATTTTAGTATCTATTACATAATTTCTGTTTTGTGATTTTGAATGCCAGTAAGAAAAATGTGGAGTATACAACAGGCACCTCTGACTTTTTGTGGGAAATATAGCAAACTTAGCATGTTATTTGCACATTTTAGGTAGATTTTGGTGCGCTACTGCCCATGTATAACAAAATGAGCCAGATTGGGATACAGTGTGAAAATTTTTATTAAGCTAAAAAGTGTGCACAAGAGACCATACATTTTGGAATCATAGCTGTTCTAACTCAAGGACCATTATAGCTACAATAAATGTAATTACAGTTTTGAAATCAGGATCATAGCTCTACTAGTGGTTGAAATTTCAGAGTTCTAGGCCAAGAAGTAAAGAAAGTCATTTTCGAGGAGCGTCTAACTTCTGCATATTTTGATGCTTGTCATGTTTAACTATGAGGTCTGCTGCAAAGATTGGTGTTACCTTCAGTTTTTATGCAGTTCTTTACAATTGTCTGCAGTGGCTCAGTTTTGTTATTTGTGCTATTGTTGCAGCTGTTGTCTTGCCTAATAGTGTGTTAGTGTGTGCGTGTGTGTGCGTGTACATGCATTTATCTGCCAGGTTGCACATTTGCGAAGCACTTGTCGTGAAAAGCATTCAAGGCAGGGTGATCTCTCAACAATGTTAATGACGCACATTAAGCAATGATGGCAGAATAATGCAAGCTTTGTTGTATGAAAAGCCACACAACTTTATCAGTGCATGCAATTTCACAGTTACATCTGAGCAGATTGTGCAGTTCCCACGAGCCAAACAACTGTAATTCAAAGTACAGGCTCAGAGTCCTCCAAGTTTCACTCTGCAAGCATTGAAACATGACAATGCACAACCGTACTTTATGCGCTCTTCCAAGGAACTCAGCTCGATGAATGGCACTTGGCTGTACTGTTTTACAGAGAAGTTTACGCTGCTTTTTGCTAGATGACTTCCAAGAAACTACAATGCCTCCAAGGTGTAAATATTGGCATAGCGCTGTCCTATTTCAAGATAAAAAAATTTATGACCTTTTATCTTTCCTGCAAGACAGCGACAGTCCTTAACATTGTTCATCTTGTACAGAGAACATCTTCAACATAAGTTATAAAAATTGTTGATATACCAGCATCACATTGTGATAGTGGCCTTGGTTATCTTGATTAAGGAGCAACTATTGCAGTGAGAAAGGTGTTGTGAGGCTTACTTCTGTCGCTTCAGCAATGGGTGCAGCAATAGGTGCTGCACTGGCCTGATGCAACCAGTCTAATGGGTGAACGATGCAGCATGTGCATATGCTATGCAGTCGTTTAGTTTTTAATGTAGAATGAAGTAGTGTTGCTCCCTGGTCATTTCATCTCTTGTTACTGAATGAGCCATTTTTATTTTATTTAAGGCCCGAGTATTTGTTATACACCTACAAGAATTTTTAAATTATATATACAAGTGGTTCCTGTTTTTCTGAACCCCAATTGTTTTCTTTTCAGAACGACGTATATTGCCAAAGGGTATTTAGAGCAAAGTGTCTAAATTCAAAATTGCCAAAGTTTTAATTTTACACAGAGTACACCACTGCCATTTTAGTTTACCATTGTTAGGTTTTCCCCCCATCTATGTTATATGTCACTCTCATGATTTTATGTTATTGTGAGTGTTCGAAATGAAGTGCATTCTTTTGTACAGAACTGTAAATAGGAAGTATACCACATTATCAGATTAGAATCATGCAAACGCATAACATATTCACTAAGAGTATTGACAACTACATGAAGTGCAGATACATGTGTGGTCGTTATACATGAAGTTTTCCAATAAATGGTACTTTATTGTCTGAGCTGATCTTTCTTTACAGTACAGCACCATGTGCCAGCCAAAGACGTACGTAAGCCATCAAACCACTAAACCTGTTGCTTTCCTGCATTCTTTTTACAGAAATAAGGCTACAAGCTTTGTGCCATGGAGTGGATGTGTGCTGACGAGGATTTGGAGCCGTGTGTTCTGAATTCAAGCACTTGCCGATAAATGTTTCTGTTGGAGTTTTGAACACTAAGGTGGCTTCAAATTCCCGTTTATTAATGTGTACATGTGCTTCATGGTTTGGAGCTAGTAATCTTCTTTTTGCTAAAGGAATCCATGAAAGCACTTTGGCTTAACAAGAGACTGCTGCATGTGTACCACATAACGAGTTCGGGCCGGTCATTATTCTAGTCATCTAGTTTTTGAGTGGGTGTTACCAAGTTACGATAACGGGAGGGAGGGGGGGATGAGCTGGCACATGATCATTGTAAATATCATAATCACCACTAAACACCTGGAATATCAAGCCAGGCCACTAACCGGGCTAACATCTCTGGAGTCATTAATAAAGTATTCTCTCTTTCCATGAAAACTACAGAAATATATTTGTTTCTCTCAGTGCAACATCCCTATTTGCAGACTTCAGGTGCAACAGATCTTTGCAAGTATTCAGTTACATAGCAAAATGGAATGACACCTTCCTTGAGGCCTTTCTGGCTGAAAGGGCTCTGAATTCCAGTTTAAGGTGCCCATGCGGTCCGTGAGGAGCTTGTGGTTTTTTTTTTTTCTGTGGAATATGGGAAATTCCAGAAAAGCTACACATTGTATGTTTTTTCTGTGCAACATCTTCTAAGCAGAATGACATCTCCCTCGTATTCTTTTATAGGTGCCTGCCTATTTTATGCCCAAGCTGTGGTTTAAACATACACACCCACAAGAGGACCATGGCATCTTCCAATTTTTTCTGGAAGACTGCATACAGGGAGCAAAAGCTCTGCCTGCTCATCTCCCCCTCCCCCCTTCATCATAACTTGGTAACACCAACTCAAAAACTAGATTACTAGATTAATGACTGGCTCCGACTCATGTGGTACACATGCAGCAGTCGCTTGCCAAACCAATCTGTTTTCGTAAGGTGCTGCTTCCGTATGCTAATGTGATGCACAAGAGTGGACAAAGTAGGGAACGAGAGCAGTGCATGGTAATTGACAACCTGTGTAAATACGCAATATAAAGTTTTCATGGCTCATGCTTTGCCATGTAGGCATGCACTAGTGAGTAGCCATGACAACTGCCTTGCTTGCTGTTGCCTAGTGTTGAATGGGGTCTAGCAGATTATTATCAGTAATTATACATTTATTAATGTGACATTTGGCACTACTGTGATAAAAAGCATTGAGCACTACTCCACTCTTTTATCTTTAACCTTTTGTAGCCCAGTTGCAATTCATTTATGCAATATGTTATGGTACGATTCCCGTATACAACAAAGCTCCATAGTGTTAATAGATGCCAACCAATGTGCCACACTGATGTTTTGATGAAGTCTGAAGGTCTAAATTGCAGAAGGCAAGTCAAGTGCAAGAAAAAAAAAGCCAGGCCTGCGCGGAACCGCAGGACAGTGACAGCGTAAGCTGGAGGAGCTACTTTCTTAGAGGCCAATTTAAACGCTTGAGGAAACTAGTGCAAGTAGAAGTGGTAGGTATCTCCTGCGCCATAACATCATTTTGCCAAGTATGGAAGTACCCACTACGCCATAATTACCAGTGCCTCCGTAATGGGTTCAGAGCTACAAAGCATGGAGCCCTGTGTTCTTTCAAATGATTCCTCGACCTCGTTATACAATCCATTTTCGCGTCGTGTAGCGGTGTATTACTATTTTTCAACGTAACATTACGTTTGTTAATGCGGTTCCGCGGCAGACGTTATACCTGTTGAGGTCTTTTAGCGATGATTTTTCAACCACAGGCGTAGCTCAGTGGTAGAACGCTCGACCGCCACGCAGAGAGCCTGGGTTCGAATCCAAGCAGAGGACAAGTTGGAATACTCGTCGGTCCTGGTTATTTTTTCTAAAATTTGCAGCGATAGTGGTTACGGACACCGGCGGCGGCGGCGGACAACTACGGCGCAAAAACGAACGTTGTTGTGATCTCATAACAGGTTACGCTGTAAAAATCACAGCATATCCACGGGGTGAATGATGATGAGTGGGCGAAGCTCTGGAGGGAATCACCAGTAAACCGTGAATCTTCCGTGTAATTCGCCCAGTCGATCATCATGTAAAGACGTCTTACGCAGCCCCTTACACAGGCCGGAACGCGCACCGTGTTTCCCGACGCCATCACATGACTGCTGAGAGAGTATAAGGCGGAGAGGCCACAGCGTCTTACACCAGCTTCTTACACGGGCCGTAACGTGCTAGCACAAACGCGTTAGAAATGCGCAGTCTTTCGTTAATGTTGGATATTCAGTGTCATCGTAGTGCATGTATCTACATGCGCTTTGTGGCGTAGTGGCTAGCGCTGCGCGTTCGGAAGCGAGGGGTCCCTGGTTTGATTCCGCGCTTCGGACACAACTTTCGAAATTTTTTTAAGATGCACACGATGGATGGATGGATATTAGGAGCGTTCCCTTTATAACGGGGCGGTGGCCGGGCCACCAAGCTCTAGCTTTATTTCTTTTTCGTTTACAACCATTTCTTTTCCCGAATCACACATATTTTCACAACTAATTTTTTACTTCGTCTATTTATTTTATCTATTATCGTTCCTCTGTGATGAAACAATCTTACCCGAACTACCTTTCGCTTTTGTTTGCTCCATACTTTTGCGCCACCAATGCTCTAAGCGCCTTTTACTTATATCTATCGCCGGCATGTTCAGCTTTCCCCTGTTACTCCTATCGCCGGCATGTTCAGCTTTCCCCTGTTACTCCTGAAACCCATGGCCTCCTGTAGGGTAGTGTCCACGGCTACACCTGGGTGGACATCTGTACATTCAATCAAAATATGGTCTGTCGTTTCCCTAGCTTTTCCACAGCACGTACATGTATCCCCTTCTTTATTGAATTTTGCTCTGTAACTTCGGGTTCTCAGGCAACCGGACCTTGCCTCAATTATCGTAAAATTTTTCTCTCTTGATTTCGTCTTTCCCTTTTCGGTAGTTGTTCAATGCCGGTTTCTTCTCCATTCTAGCTATCCAATCCGAGTTCTCCGCCGCTCTGACCATGCTCTTAACGCTCTTTTTCGTCCCATCCGTTTCGTTACTGGATGTGTACTTACTGGTAAGCTTCCTAGTTCTCTTCCTCCATTGTGAATCAACGTTCTTCCTATACAAATACCTGAATACTTTCGCTGCCCATCTACTTTCTTTCATATTCCTTAATCTCTGTTCGTACCTAATTTTACTCTGAGCTTCCCTTCCCTCAAAGTCAGACCATCCCATATCCCCCTTAACAGCCTCATTTGTGGTCTTCCCATGGGCGCCCAGTGCGAGACGTCCGACCGTCCTCTGATTCACGTCCAGCCCTGATTGTACCTCTGACCTCATGCACACCACTGAGTTTCCGAATGTAAGTGCTGGCACCATTACACCTTTCCACAAACCTCGAATTACCTCGTACCTGTTGTAACCCCACAGCGCTCTATGCTTCATTATTGCGGAGTTCCTCTTTCCTTTAACTATCATAGCTTTTTCTTGTACTTCCATGTATCTATTCCCATCATTTATCCATATCCCGAGGTATTTGTACTCTCGTACTCTGGGTATCTCCTCGCCCTGTATTGATATGGTCTGATCGTTGCTGTCATTGAATATCATCCAGCCGCATTTTGTCACACTAAATTTTAGCCCTAAATCTTCACTTTCCCGACCACATATACTAACCAGACCCTGCAAATCTGTTCGACTGTCTGCGAATAGCACAATATCGTCTGCATAAAACAACCCGGGGAGCTTGCATCTCTATGGGACAGCGCCATCTATTGTATGCTAAGGGAGACGCTACTGGCTACGCAGGATGCATCGACAACCGAGAACCGCCCAGGTGATGCCATAAGGAGCTTCGCCCCTAAAAATTATGGCATCTGCCAGGAAGTGAATTTTCCAGTGTGCTGATGTTTCTTTTTACATAATGTTTTGGCATCTGCCCATTTATAAGCTTGCAATGTCTCGGGGTACTACTTCCACGCTTTGGGTACTTTGGTATGAAGTCTCATCAGTACTTCTATGTAGCATATTGACAAGAAAGGCGTCGACTTGGTACAAGAGAGCTCCACATTTTTCTCGTGTTAAGTGAATTGACATTTATAAAGGGCCCCTCATTAGGCCACATGGCATATTTCAGTTATACACTGGAGGTAACGAGTGCTGATATGAATTTTAGAAATTTTCGTGTTGTAGAATTTTTATGTTTAAATAAAAACATTAGTGCCCAGTGGCGCACCGACGGGGTGGGGTTTCGGGGGTTGTAACCCCCCCCCCCCCCTGAGGGTGAAGTACACTTGTAAGATGTACATAATTGTTTTTCAGCAGAATATGTATAGCTGCGTGGGTTTGTTCTCGTACACTTGGGGAAATTGACAAACACGCTGTTAGATGTCGCTAGCGGCGTTTTCTGCACCACTTTCAGAGCAAAATTAAAAACATAATTCCGTTTTTTTTTTTTGTGGGGTAAAAGCGCGCTCGTTCAGGTAGATGTGACGCACGATATCTTCCCATTTTTATCACAATGCAAAAGAGTTTTCCGAGCGCTGGACAGTCCCTTTCAGATATTTCAACTTAGTGCTGTTTTCTTTTTTCATTGACTTTGCACCTTCCTGCACTATCGCAGTGCACAACAAGAGTGCTATTGCACTGATTGTCGAGCAAATGGCTAAATAAGTTAACAAAGAAAAAGGTACAACTTATTGACAACTGCATATTCTTCGAGGAAGCTTTTATCAACATTTACGGAATGCAGTGGCAGGTGCGCAGCCTGCCTGATCCAGCAGCTGACCGTTCCCAGTACTTTCGCCCTAGAAAAAGTTACAGAAGCTGTCGCGTGGCGGCAACTACAGACTAATTCCTTCCCATGTCTCTTCACCCTACACCTCTTTCATCCCACACAATATCCCTCATACTGCCCCTACTGTGGAGCGGAGCCCACAGTTTATCACTGCACGTGGGAATGCCCATGTCCACCGGGCTGTTCCCCTATCCCATCGCCATCACATTCCTCCTGGGAGACTGCGCTTACCGGCTCAGCGCCGCAGGAGCAGCGTCGGCTGATCCAGCGAGCACGTGGAGTGGCGCGAGCCAATGGGGCCCTGAACTAAGGGCTCCACCCTACGAGGAAGATCCCTCACTATGTTAAAATAAATGTTTGTTCTCTCTCTCTCAGCAATATTGGAAAAGGCGAACAATAACACGAGCGCTCATGCATGCGCCTGCCTCTCTGTTCTCGTCTTCCGCTAGCGCTTCGCATTTTTTCACATGCTCTACCAACAAGGCCAAACATCTATCTAGCCTTCTCGAAATACGTGTTGAATTTCATGTAGAAGTAAAAAATAAATCTGCTATTATATCCCACAACACGGCGCTCAACAGGCTCACCGCCTTCACTTATCGGGGGTGCCCGCGGAAGCTCTCCCCACGGCCGGTCTGGAGAGGCGCGCGCTCCCGACACTAACGAAAAAGTGGCCACAGTGGCGCTGGTGAGCTACGGGATACATAGAGGAGGAGGAGAAAGGAATAGGAAAGGCAGGAAGGTTAACCTGGGCTGAGCCCGGTAGGCTACCCTGCACTGGGGAAGGGGAGGGAAAATTCTGGAAGATAGAGGAAAAAAACCAATAAACTAAAACTAATAAATCCATAACGTCAACGGGATACATAGAAGTACAGGAAGAAGCTATGACAGCTAAAGGAAAGGGGAATGCTGCAATAATGGAGCATAGAGCGATGTGGGGTTAACAGGTACGAGGTAATTGGCGGTTTGTGGAAAGGTGTGATGATGCCAGGACTTACATTCGGAAAATCAGTGGTGTGCATGAGGTACTTCAGAGGCACAATCAAGGCTGGACGTGAATCAGATGACGGTCAGACGTCTAGCATTGGGCGGCCATGAGAAGACCACGAATGCGGCCGTTAAGGGGGATATGGATCATCTGACTTTGAGGGAAGGGAAGCTCAGAGTTAAATCAGGTACGAACAGATATTAGGGAATGTGAACGAAAGTAGATGGGCGGCGATACTATTGGTGGTGGGGTAGATATTTGTATAGGAAGAACGTTGACTCACAATGGAAGAAGAGAACTAGGAGGCTTGCCAGTAAGTATACAGCCAGTAATTAAACGTATGGGGCAAAAAAGAGCGTTTAGAGCATGGTCGGAGCGGTGGAGAAGTCTGATTGGATAGCAGCACTGGAGAAGAAGCCGGCGTTGAGGAACTACAGAAAAGGGAAAGACGAAATCAAGAAAAGAATTTTATGATAATTCAAAGGGAAGCGCATTACTGCTTGAAGCAAGGTCAGGTTGCCTGAGAATTCGAAGTTACAGAGCGAAATTCAATAACGAAGGGGATACATGTACATCCTGTAGAAAAGCTATAGGGAAACGACAGATCATATTTTGATTGAATGTACAGATATCCACCCAAGTGTAAGTATGGAGAGCTCTGCAGGAGGCCATTGGTTTCAGGGATAGCATGGGAAAGCTGAACATGTCGGCGACAGAGATAAGTACAAAAGCGCTTAGAGTATTGGTGGCGGAAAGGTATGGAGCAAACAGAAATGCAAGGTTGTTCGAATACGATTATTACTTCACAGCGGACCGATAATAGATAAAACAGGTAGGCGAGGAGAAAAATTTGGTGTGAAAATATCTGTGATTTGTGGAAACAAACGTTTGTAGGGGATAAAATAAAAGTAGAGCTTGGTGGTAGAGCACTGCACGGGCCGGCTTTTTCCGGCCCCGGCCCGGCCCGAAAACGCCGAGCTCCGGCCCGCCCGAGCCCGGCCCGGTGTTTTTAAATACGGCCCGTACCCGGCCCGGGCCCGAAAGGTTTAGGCCCGGCCCGGCCCGGCCCGGCCCAATTCAACCAATTATTCTTTGAGCATAATCAAGGCACTGTCCTCTCCTATAGTGAAGATACCAGCCGCACTCAAGATAGTTTCCGGAGAGTGTTGTGAAAACATATAACAGTGTCACGATTTGCACTGGTACTGTGTTTACCTTCGGTTAATTACACCTGTAACACTTTTAGTGAAAGAATTGCAGGGAGTTATATAAGGAGGCATAGCTGGCTGTCTCATGCACGCTGTGCTAACGGTGCAATGTTCTAATTTCCTTTCAAAGAACGACTACATCATACAACGCCAACATAAAGTGGAAAAACGGCGGACATTTATAATTGGCTTTACTATAATTGCTCGGATTATTGAGTAAATAGCGAAGAACTTATCCTGCAAACTTCGTTTATTCCGCAATGCAACGAGAGGGAGAAAAAATGCGCTCTAACTACTCCTGGGAGGATTCGCCAGGCTGAGTAGCGTTATTAAACCTGTCGTTTCGACTCCTCGGTAGGCAACTGTCTCCAATGTACGCTACATTTTCGTGCTACAAAGAAGGGAGTCCTCTCCCGCACCTTTGTTCGCCGAACCACCGCCACCGCAGTGCCATAGATCTGTCAAAGCAAGCCACACACGTTAGCGAGCGACATACCGTCGTCGCTGTTCGCTTTAGATGCCTATCTCGTCGCCTTTGTTTGACCGTCCTCGGTCTTTGAAAGTGTTATACTTTAAATCAAGACCGGACTAAGGGCTTCCGAAACAACTGCTTATTAGAGCGCCCAACTGAACTAGCCGGTGGCTTAAGCGCTCCACGTCGAACGCGGCGGGTCTGGTGTCCGGAGCGTGATCCCACGCAATGACTGCAATCGGGAGAGTTGGTTGCCGCCGAGGGCCAGAGACCTTGGTGCGAACAGGAGAGCGATTACCCACTATAATCAACTTATGTTAGCGCACGCACCGAGCTACCCGCGCCACGATTTTGGATCGTAGTACACTTAAGACGCGACGGTGATACCGCAGCCGATAAAAGTAAACAGAAAAGTAGCGCACATGTCGCACACCAACTTAGCGAATCTAACAAATTCTACTCGTGCCGGGGATACCCTACTTGCTTACCACAAACATGGAGGTCATTGACGCTTTGGTTCACGGAGCAGTGGGAACTCTACGAACGGGAATTGATGGGTGCCCGTGCTACGCACGTCCTGAGGTTTCACAGCAGCCGAGCTGCCATACGTTTTTTTTTTTTTTTTTTTTTTTTACTAGAGGAGGGGTTCATGTCTCCCGTTTTGATGTGTGTTACTTAACCGCTAAAATCTAACAGCGGCAGAAGTTCGAAGGCAGATGGAAGCTTGAAGGAATGAAAAATTCGTCCACACGGGGTGTCTCTGGAGCCCTTAGATATTTGTGCGGTAAAGGGTGCCAATACACACGCCTTTTACAAAGTGTACTGCAGTAAATCATATTGATTATCACCTTCCTTAGGTGCTTGCTCACTTCTGTCTCGGGAGCGCGTCCACGTTTTTGAGCGCCATGTGAACACTTGTGCTCCGACGAATGAAGAAACTTATGAATTACTGACGAAGTGTGACGAAGACAAAGGTGGCCGTGAGAATCAGCAAATACACACTCGATGTGATGAGAATCCGAGTTAAATGCTAGTTCTGACTCCCTAATTGCCAAATAATAAATATTTGCAACTGCCTTGCTGGCACAAAAATCAGCAATATCTGCGTGGATCGGCGACCCTGTGACAAGTCACTTCTCTTCTTGCGCTTAAACTGGTCGCGTTGACCAGTCTAAAGAGTCACGAAGGCGGAAGCAGGCGAGGCGGGCATGGGAGCGTAGCTGCATACTCGAAATGTTTCCCATGATACCGACGAGTACATCTCATATGCACTAATCTGGGCAGTGTACCGTTGCCTCGCACTTCTCCCAGTGCTGCCTGACTACCACTTCTTTCGATACACGGTACGCAGTAACGTATTTCACTTAATATAATGGCGGGAACATGTATGAGGCAGTTTCCCGAAATTACATTTAACATACTGATGGAGGCAAAATGCTAGACTTCTTGCATCGTGAGATTTCAGTGCACGCTAATGCACTTCAGGTGGTCTAAATTACCCGGAGCCTTCCACTACGGCGTCTCACATAGCCTGACTAGGTTCGGGACGTTAAATCCCAAAAAACAATAAAGCCAAAAAGCATACACGCGCCATTACTGACACGTATGAGACCCGGGCCTGATTCGGGCCTGACCCAAGCCCGGCCCCGGCCCGGGCCCGAAGCTCGTGGGCCCGAGCCCGGCCAGGGCCCGATCCAACAATTACTTACCCGGCCCGACCCGGCCCGCGGGCCGGGCCGGGCCCGGGCTTTCGGGCCGGCTCGGGCCCGTGCAGTGCTCTACTTGGTGGCCCGCGGGCTACCGCCCCGTTATAAAGGGGACGCTCCTAATATCCATCCATCCATGTAAAGCCCTTGGAGGGGCTTTAACGGGATGGTGGAGGCTGCTGGCGGGTGTAACCTGCCTTCACTGTGCTGCGCCCTCTGGGTAGGCCTGGAAGTTTTTCTTTTCGAGCGTAGACTGCTTTAAGGACCCATTACAATGCCTAGTTTTGATAGTGATAACCTGCCAACTCTCCCGATTTCAGACAGTCTTCCCGATTCTATGGACAAGGCCATAAATCTCCCGATGAACAGCCTAGAGATGGGAGCTCCTGAGTTAATCGAGCTGCTCCCTCAAGAAGAGCGAGTTGTTACTCAGTGAAAGTGAGCAGCGATTCATTTCGGTTAGAAGAGAAGCGACTAACCATACAAACGGCAACGCATCGCCTGCATCGGAAAAGTGCGAACCACCGAGCGCTGCCATTGCCTTGAAGACATGATATGCCAGTGCCCAGAGGTTTATTCATAACTTCGATGGCGGGGGGGGGGGGGGTGTTAACCACGGTGTAACCAGTATGCGTGTGTGTGTGGATACCAAGTCATTGGTTACCACGAGAGAATTTTTTTTGGGGGGGTGGGGGGGGTAAGGGGGGGGGGCGTGATGATCCAACGGTCCATTTGTGACTAGCATACAGCGCAAAAGGGACGAAGACAAAGATCAAAGGTGACAACACGAGCGCTGATCCAACAGTGTTGGGGATGGGGGGCATAAATCTCTGCCGGTGGTGCCCGCAAGCGTAGGCCATGCACAGCAGATCTGTTGAAGAGGATCCGGCTATTCGGCATCGCCAAGCTGTTCACGCGGAGCCGCCATGGAGTCATGACGTCGCTGCTCCGCATGGACGAATCACTGCTTGATCAGGAACAAGCCGTGCTTTCTGAGCCTACTGAGCGAAAGAACCAAGCTACTGTGCAGATCAGCTCGGTTCTTTCGCTCAGTCACGGACGAACTAGTCCGGGAGCTCCCGGAGTCGGTTTACAGGATTCAACGGATCGAACTCTCTCCTGAGCCCCTGAGCTACCCAGCTTACCCAGATAGGGAGACTACGGTGTACATATCTTTTTTAGGGGCGAAGCTCCTTAGGGCCTAGCCTTGTCGTTGTCCGCGTCCGTCGCGCTACACAAAACCGGCCGGAACCGAACACCTCACAGAACGACATGAGTGTGTGTGTGCGGTCAACGGCGGGCGCGTTGACTATGCATGGAAACGCTCTTTCTGCGATGAACGCTGTACGTAGAAATGGGCCGCTCAGGAGTGAGCCGGATCTTTTGAGCGGCTCTTTCTGAAGAACGAGTGATCCGAGGCTCAGTAAAAGTGAGCGGCGGTTCTTTGGGAGAGCGGAAGGCGGTTCCCTCTCACTCAGCGAGCCGAGAGCGGAGGCGGTTCTCGATCGCTCAGTGAGCCGAGCGCGGGAGGCGGTTCTCTCGCTCAGTGGGCCGTGCTTTCTCTCGCTCAGTGAGCCGAGAGCGGGCGGCGGTTTTCTGTCGCTCAGGGAGCCGTGCTTTCTCTATCGCTCGGTGAACCGTTCTGAACCGCTGAACCAACGCCGCAGTGCAGCGGCGTTGGTTCAGCGGTTCATAAAGTGTAGGTGAAACGAATGGATCTTTGGTGTTGGTTGAAACGTTCCGTTTGAGTTCACGCGTTCCGTAACTTTCGTGATACGAACGCTGGGTCTTCTGCTGAGTGCGACTTTTGCGCCATCTATTGGCGGTGCAAGAAAGCAAATGCCCTCCCGCCCTTGCTCGCAAGAGTCGAAACCTTCTCGCCTTCAGCCAGGGTTGCCGTTGGTGGCTACTTTGCGCCAAATTGGCTACTTTACTACCCCGTCTGGCGATGAAAATTTTAGGTTGGCTCCTTGGCTACTTTCTGGCTACTTTGAACTTCTGTTTTGGCGCATTTACTAGCCAATTTCTAAAAATTAATTGCAGATATAATAGCAAGCAAGCATAAAGACGACCCATTGATTCCAAGCTTTGGTGTCGTCTTGGCTCATGCGCGCACGCGCGTCCCTCAGGCAAGTGGGTTGGCGCGCGTACGAGATCCCTACGCGCGGCACGGCTGAAAAAAACGGAGTGAGGAGGTCGCGCGCATGTAGGCAACCCGCGCGTGGCTAGCACGCTCACGCTGCTACACGCTCGCGACACTGCTAAAGACACTCACCACTGACGCTGCGCGCCGTCTGATGAACACAACGCGCATCTAACGTACTTTCCCCGTTAGCATCGCGCGCCCGAAGTCATGCGCTAAGGCGCAGCCATGTGGGCAGTGTAGCGCGGCGTATCGCTAGGACACGAGAAGCACAATACCGGCGCGAAAACACTTGTGTAGCTAGCAGAGCTTCTGCTTTGCACTTCCAGCGTGCGGAGACCACCATCTGTCATGGGAAAACACGCAAACGCGAAGCGCACGTTCCGAGAATGGCGAAAGGACAAGAAGCTGAGCGGTAAGCTAAATGAAAACTATACTTAAGGCCTTTATTTTCGCGTCGCGCGGCGCGCCTCATAGGTATTTTTTATTATCACGTGTTACAGGCTGGGATTCATCTTGTGACAATGGAACGGCCGTCCACTGCAAATACTGCAATTGCAACATTCGACCCCACTACAGTGATCTGCTCAAGCACGCCGAAACCAAGAAACATCGCGAGTCCGCAGTAATCCCAAGTACGCAAAGAGAATTGCCGCAGCTTCTAGCCTCTTCTGGTCAAGCAAACTATGAAAAGGCTCGCCGAGAGTTAAGGATTGCCTTGTACATTGCCGTGCACACGTCTATAAATGATGTAGATGAGCTTGGCGAGATTCTCCATTCCGAATTCAAGGATTTCGACCTGCACAGAACGAAGTGTACTGCTATAATTACAAACGTCCTTTTCCCATATTTCACGGAAAGCATGGGCAAACAACTGAAAGGCTCCAGCTATTCCCTCATGGTAGATGAATCAACTGATATATCCACGACAAAGCAACTGTGCATTGTGGTGCGATTTCTGAATTCAGCAGAAAACAAGGTTGCAACCACGCTGCTTGATCTCGTAGAGCTGTCTGACGGAACGGCGCAAACACTTCACGACACCGCAATGAAGACTTTGGACAAGCACGGCCTGCCAGTCAAGGACTGTCTCGGACTCTGTACCGATGGTGCAAATTCCATGAGTGGCAACCACAATTCCCTCTTCAGTCGTCTTCGTGAGGACAACAAGGAATTGGTCTTGGTAAAATGCGCTTGCCACAGCCTGGACCTTGTGGCGTCCAAATCGATGGAAGCGATTCCCTCTGCTGTCGAGCACTTGGTGAGAGAAACGTACAGCTTCTTTGCGCACAGCAGCTGCCGGCAAGGTGCTTATAAGACACTTTATGCCAGTCTGTCAGTGGACGATGAAAGTGCAGAGCCGCCACCAAAACTTTTATCTCTTCCGCAGACAAGATGGCTTGCTATTGCTGACTGTATCGAAAGAATTTTGGGGCAGTATCAGGTACTCAAACAGTTTTTCGAAAAAGCAGAAGAGCGTAGCTACAACATGCGCATTTTGCGAGAGATGTATGGGGACAGAAGGAATCATGCTTTTGTGTTTCTTGCCCCAGTCCTACATAGCGTGAGACGGGTGAACAAAATGTTCCAGACAAACGCAGCCGACCCATTGGTTGTCTTTCAAGAGCCTGAAAACTTGTATTTGGAAGTTCTGCGACGAATTTTGCACCCATCAGTTTTGAGGCACAACTCAACAGCGAGCCTGCTATCGCTAGACCTGGTGAAGATGTAGTCTATATTCCTGCAACCAGAGGTAGCGGACTTAGGTGACGTCTTCAGAGAAGAGCTTTCACTAGTCCCTGTAGAATACCAAGGGGTCGTGAGAGAGCGCTGCTTCCAGTTCTTGCGGCAAATGGCGATACAACTCCAGCAGCGGCTTCCAAATGCTTCCTCTGCACTACGGAGGCTGCATGCCGTCAATCCGCATGACATAGACAGCACGAAGAGCCGTGAAAGCATACTGAAGCTGCCGCCGCATTTTTTCGGATGTTCCTCGATCGAGCTGGAGTCAGAAATACGGCAGCTTCAGAAAATTTGCGGTGCACTTGATCACACATCATCTTTGACATTTTGGCACGCAGCGGCATCTTACAAGGACACTTCTGGTGAATGCCCTTTTCCGCACTTGGCGCTGGGTGCACTGAGAATTTTGACACTTCCAGTTTCTAATGCCGATGCCGAGCGCGTATTCTCTTGTGTAAACGTGACCAAAACTGACATCCGCAACAAAATGAAGCTGGACTTGCTCATGGCGATTCTACGAATCAAGTTTGGTTTACGACTTCAAGGAAAAACTGCGTCAACGTTTGTCGTTCCTAATGAGTTGTTAGATAATGTGCCAAAATTACTCTGGAAAGAACTCGATCTATCCCAGATAAGCAACGTGCACGCGGACTAACCATTAAATAATTTATTTATTTATTTATTTCCAATGTGCCTTGGCTTGAAGACGAAGCAGAAAGGAAGGAATTTTGTGCTCTTTACTGTTGTGCTGATTTAGAATATTATTTATTGTTTAATAATAAAAGAAACTCTATTCATAATATCACGTGTTCTATTTGGCTACAAATTTGGCGCTAAGATTATATGGCATGGCTACTTTTGGCTACTTTTAGCTTGGATTCTGGCTCCTTTTAAAACCTGCCCAACGGCAACCCTGCCTTCAGCTTCTTCCGCGGGTGCTCGCCGGAGCAAGCTCAACCGTCGTGTTTTTGGCGGAAGTTTCCACGGCCGGGATGGCTGTGGTTTGCCCGTGTTACTGAGGGCCACCAGTTAACATATAGATCGCCGCTTCGCGGTGCGCCTTCGGCGCTTTCGCTATTTTGCTCGTGTCACTACTGCCAGAGCCAAGAGCGTCAGCAACGGGAGCTAGCGGCTAGCGCGCCCGCCGCTGACCACCAACGCGATTCTGTAGTACGTGCTTGCCGTGTTAGTGAGCATATCTACAAAACCGCGTCTTTGAAGCTCCTGCCTCTGGCAGTAGTGACGCGAGCAAATAGTAGTGACACGAACAAAATAGTGAGAGCGCCGAAGGCGCACCGCGAAGAGGCGACCTATGTTCACTGGTCCCCCCGTGTCACGGGCAAATCACGGACGCGATTGTGGGCGGGGGCGCGACAAGGCAGCGGAACGGCCGCCCGCCACTCCGGCCGGTCCCGTTCTTACGCTAGAGCACTTTCGCTCGGACCACCCGGTGAGCCGATGAAATGAACCGGTTCACTACAGTGAGCACAGCCGTTCTGAGTCGCTCACTCAAGTGAGCCGCTTTGCCCATCTCTATAGCTGTACCAAAGGAACGCGCCCTCACCCGCGAGAGACAACGCTGACGCAGGCAGCGTCTGCATGCGAGTTTCTTGGTTGAAAAAACCGACTGCTCGGGCTGCACAACCGTTCACCGGCCACCCCGTATCTATAGGCACTGGATCTTGACCTGCAATGTAGTGCCGGCGGGAGATTTCTCTTGTGCGCAGTTGAACAATAAATTATTTATTGTTCAACTGCGCACAAGAGAAATCTCCCGCCGGGTTAACGCGCACGCTGCGAATCTTATAAGATTCGCAGCGTGCGCGTTAACTAAAAGTAATCCGGAACTCGGCACAATCTACGACGTGGGAGAGCAAGAGCCTCAAATGACCAGGAGCATTAATGACAACGCGTGTGTAAATATACACACACGTTGTCACTCACTTACATGTCCGAGTGGGCAATCTCACGGGTGATTTACGGTAACACTGAACGATCCCCAGTGCTTCACCCACTCGTCATGATTCACTTCGTCGAGATGAGTAGATTTTGTTTCGGTGTGCTGTGCCTTGATGCACTCACCCGTCCGCGCTTCGGGGCACTCTAGGACAGTAGTTTGGTTCGTCACGAAGGAATCATGCGCCATGCGTTATCCTTTCGTTAGTGAGTGTCACCAAACCCGTCACTATCAGGTACGGGACGCGATCGCCGGGAATAATTCTAAGAACCAACGTCTTGGTTCCACGAAAAAGATCCCACGAAAGCTTGGACAATAAGGTGTTTGGTCCCTTCAGCACACTAGCAAAACGCCAGCAGTGGTTCAAAGACCGAGTCAGAGCCAAGGGTGATCAAACAAAACAAATATATATTCTCATCAAATAGGCAGTTACACAAAACGTACACAAACACGGCTCTTCCAAACTCAAACACAGATGGGTTACGAAGTTACACAAAGCCAACACGAACAAGCTCATGCACTGCAACAAAGAACAAAACACAAAAGAGTCCTATTCACCAAGTCACTTGGGCGTCTTCTCAGCTCGAGCTTGCAGGTGGGCTTGTCAGCTGGCTCGTAGAACGGCGACTGACTCACGCACGACCTCTTGCTTCTTCTTCTTTCTACTCTTCTACACTCCTCCCGCGGCCCGTGTCCGACTGCTTATATAGCCCTGGTACAGTGGTACTGTAGCCCTGGGAAGGCGCGCTAGAAAGTTCGGCGGGGCCCACGTGACTCAAAGCACACACACAGTTGGGAACCTTCTCGCCCATTCTAGGCCCTTCTCCCTTGGGGCGGCGCCTCTTTCTCTCACTGCGCGAGGAGCGTCGGTGTGTACCCTCCGCCTCCTCTCTCTCCTTACGTCTATGCCGAGCGCGCGCTCGCCGCGATAAGGATTCCACAAAGTTCTCCCCTTTTGGAGACGCGGCGCGACCTTGGGCGCCTCCTCCGCGCGCCGCTTTCTTGTTGTTTTGGCCTTACCCTCCAGGTCGACGCCGGGTTTCTCGTCGAAATAGGCACTATTTTGTGACAGTGAGCACCCAGCTCATTAGTTCAGTTGGTTCATTTAGTGTTTGTTTCTGGCTTGCTAGCGTCGCATGGGTAACAGCTCATAACCACATGTCTTGAGAGGTACCTTTCCTGCCTCCTGCTTATGCGAAGAGCCCCAGTACTTTGCGACGGTTTGGTCGTGGCTTATCCCGTAACTACAGTTAAGCCTCGATATAACTAAGTCGGTAAACTCAGCAGTTTGCTTCTTTATATATCGAAGCTTATTTAAAGAGAAATGCGGGATTTTATGCAAAGCATAGCCACCGAAGGATTCCTTTTGTTTTTGCAGTAAATTACGAGAATGTTAAAATTATATAGCAGTACGAAATAATGCAACTTCAATAAAGTTCACAAGAAGTTGTCATGTTCACCGAACCAACTTAATACGATGAACACATGACATTAGTTAAAGGGCTGTCTACCTCTCGGAAAGCATTTTTATATTGTGGTAAAAATGGGCAGATCGTACGTCACATTTACGGGAACGAGCACGCTTTTACCCCACAAAAAAAAAACTGTTTTTAATTTTGCTCGGGAAATGGTGCAAAAAACGCCGCTAGCGTCACCCAACAGCATGCTTGTCAATTTTCTAGTGTAACAGAAACAGCCCACGCAGGCAATACATATTCTGCTGAAAAACAATTATTTATACCTTACAAGCGTACTGATTTAAAGGTGAACATTTGACAGAGATTTGTCTGGTTGGGACGAAATTAAAGGTGAAAAAAGGGGGGACACCAACAAAATTATAATCATCAAAAGTAAAAAAACTGTTTACTCGAAAGATGACAAAACCCCGACGTTTCGGGTCCCACTCAGACCCTCCTCGACTTGGAAACCAGTTTTCACAGGCGGCTTTTTCTGGAATCATGGCACATCCAGGTGACACCTGGTAACGTGAACCGGTGTTACAGTGTACTAGAAGAGGGCAGTGGGCTTACTCCGCTGCTCGTCTGACGCAGTTGGCGTCGCATTGGAGAGGTGGCGCCACAGGCATATTTGATGGAAGCTTTGCCTGCAGAAGTTGCCGGCTGCTGGCCGCTCGTAAGAGTTGCGACGCTCGTTTCCTCGATATTTGTAATGAACTTTCATGTATTGACTGCCCTATGACTACATTGAGAGCGTATGTTGCTTACGCTTCGCCGTCTTTTTTCCTTTTGCGATAGCGTTTGCCGAAAGTGAGTCGATGGCAGCCTACGCAGCGTATGCTTTCTCCGTTCTAGTTCGACGCAGTTAACGCTTTTTTTTTTTTTTTGAGGTGGGGGAGGCTTGAGTTCTTTGCATATTTTGACAAACACCAGATTTGTTCAGGCCACATGGTATTTTCCCGAATATGACACCTCGACGAAAAGAACGATGTACCCCTCAAAATATACGGTTTCATACAGCGACCCAATATATACGGTTACATGCCGTGTAACCTAACCTAATGATTTTGTAACAAGATTATGCTCTGCCTTCCACCAGATAATTATAAAACAGCGCACGCTCGCTTCCTAGATAAGCTATAACGTGCAGGCGTGCTGGCTGGGTTTGTGCCATTGTTGTGCTGAAATTGTAGCTCAAATATTTTTTGTTCTACTTCGGTTGTTGCACATGGCACAGTAGTTCTCTGGGGTTATTCATAACCATAATTATGCAGTTACAGGTCTGTTAGGCTGACATAATGGACAACGAAATTAAGATACACACGAAGCTCATGTTTCTGACACGAAGCTCTTATTTGTCAGAAAGGAGGTATAACATCCAGCCATTAATTCACACACTTTATTCACTTCATGCGCAACGGCTCAGCTTCAGCTGCTTGGCCCTCTGCCGCTTTCCTGCTTTGTCACTGTTTTGTCCTTTCACATAAAAATGATGACGTAAAAACTAATTACTTTTGCTGTGAGGGTAGCTGCATGTACTGTGCACTGCAACCAATTTCGATGGAAAGTCTGTGCTGAACAACTGCCAGCCGACCACTCCATAGCCTCCGCCGGAGAGTAAGTCCACTGCCCACCCCACTTTAATGGTCCGTCTGAAGCATCCGATCGCTTCCTCCTACTAGCGGTCCTCTCTTGCCTCGGATTTTTACTAAGGTAAGCTGGCAGATCGGGAACAAGCGTCGGCACAGCACCGACGCGGAGAACGGGTCTCCCGCGGGGTATCCGCACTTCTTTTCGCTGGATAATGTGCACATAGTCTCTGAGCACATTTGATTGATTTGTGGGGTTTAACGTCCCAAAACCAGCTCTGATTATGAGAGACGCCGTAGTGGAGGTCTCCGGAAATTTCGACCACCTGGGGTTCTTTTAACGTGCACTGACATCGCACAGCACACGGGCCTCAACATTTCGCCTCCATCGAAATGCAGCCGCCGCGGCCGGGATTCGATCCCACAACCCTCGGATCAGCAGCCGAGTGCCATAACCACTAGACCACCGTGGCGGGGCTCTCTGAGCACATGATGCGGCTCGAAGTGGAGCTCGCACACTGCGCTGATGTCTTCCAGGAGCTTGTCCGCTCTGTGCACACTTTTTTTTTCCCCCATTCTTTACGCCTGTTCTCATCCTTCGGGACGCCGAACAACGATAGCTTCCGCCCACCCTTCACGAACACGTAGCCTGTTTGGCACCCAGGCACGTAGCAGTGGGTTTGCCGATATAGCGGCACGGCTCAGGCACTAAAAAGCATACTAATTTCTTGCGTGGTGCGCACGGCTCAACGCTGACGGCAAAAACTCGGCGCTACAACGTCCACAGCAATAAAACATGGCTCGACAATTGCTGCTCTGAAAGAGCTGGCCGGCACTTTCAGCCGCAACGCTCCTCCCACGTTCCATCAAAGTAGGGAGCCTACATAGTCATGTAGGCTCCCTACATCAAAGGCGATGCCAGCGCCACCGCTCGGGCGAAGAGAGAAGCACACATAGGTGACGTTCGTGGGGTCGCCCCACACCATAGCCTCCGCCGGAGAGTAAGCCCACTGCCCTCTTCTAGTACACTGTACCGGTGTGCAGGTGCAATGCCGAGTGTCTATTTTAGCGGACTCCGGCACATGGTCCATCACTAGCACGACCCTCCTCGGTTTGAAGAACCGGAAAAAGAGAAAGGAAGGAAGAGAGAGGGAAAAAAAGAAACAAGAAAAAAATGCCGCCCGCATCTTCCCACGGGTGGAACTCGAGTAAATGAGTCGCAGAGTGGTGGGGGTATCGCGTGAATGTTGCGTAATTGGGTATGGTTTGGGAATACTTAATTGCTATTTTGTCTTTATTATTCTTATTTATTGAATGAAGGCGCTTGCGTCCACGAGCAACGTCCGGAGCCGCTTCTCGCTCACGTGTTCTTTAACATGCACTGACATCGCACAGCACACGGGCCTCAACATTTCGCCTCCATCGAAATGCAGCCGCCGCAGCCGGGATTCGATCCCGCAACCCTCGGATCAGCAGCCGAGTACCATAGCCACTAGACCACCGTGGCGGGGCTGGTTATAAACTGTTCGATGGTCCTCACTATCGGCAGAAGCGTTTTTTTTTTTTTTTGTAAATATCAAATGAAAACACTATTCTGGACAAAATGTATAAGCTGAACAAATCTCTCGTTTCACGTCGTACTTGACGCAAGGCTTTAAAATACAAAATAGGTACATTGAAAAACGATGAGCGCAGATAACACAAGTAAAAAAGATTACCTTCACAGCGAATCTTCGCAGATCCATAGGATATCCGGGGTAATGGAAACTGGATACGGCTTACAAAATTTTATGCTGCGTAGCAGTCTGTGCTAGATTTATACGAAGTGAATCCTTATGCATATTCAAACGCGCACGTTTTTGTTCTTTGAGGTCCGATTTTTGTCACCGGCTAGCCAGCTGTTACCAAGCGGGCATGAAGTCCTACTTATCCTCAACGTTTACGATTTCACTATCACAAGAATATTACCAATGAGAGTTATAATTGCTCCATATAAACAAATCTTATGCGAGGCGTATGTAGGGATGTGCATTCTAAAAGGTACTGCTAAGCTGAAATAAATATTGGGTCGCATCGAGCTGCCGACATAACCCGCTGGGCCGATTCCGACGACCGACTACGACCATTTAATCATTTTCGAGTGGCACTTCCTTTTTTTTTTTTTTTGCACACGTTTGAGAAAACAGAATTTCCAGCAAAATTAAACCACACATCACGCTGCCACAGCCAACGTTATTAGATCACAGCTGAGCCAAACGAGCTATGCCTGAACGTCGAAACATGGCCTCCGCGATCGGCAGCTGCCGTCGTCGATTGCCGAGGCCACGGTCGAACATCGGACAGCGGTGGCGCGGCGGAGGGTAGCGGCCATGGTGGCGTGGCGGGCGTCAGCGCACGCGCTGCCGTGAAGTTGGCTTTCCCTAAAAAGGACGCATTTTGCGCACGTGAGCGCTCTAGGCGAAAGGGGGGCGCGAGCGGCGAGTTCTGTCAGAGACGCAACTCTGTTCCCCAAGGGGAACATATGCAGTAACTCTAGGAGGGACGGACAAAGCCCCCCCCCCCCCCCCGCCGCAGCAGCGGTGCTAGCGTCGTCGCGGGGAGCTATAGATGTGCAACCTGCCTTAAACTGCTGTGTGCTCTGTGATTCATCTCTATCAGTTTTCTTTCGTTCCCGCTTCTCCTCCCCATTGTCTTTTGCTTCCTCTTTTTCTTCGTTCTTATTACCATTCTCGTCTTGATTGTTGACCTCTTTCTTTTTCCTCTTCCTCCTCCTACCTTTCCCTCATTTTCGTCAATGAAGCTGCAGGCGATGGCTGATAGAATATAATGTATAATGTCCTGAAAGTCCATTCCTACCATGTCAGAGCTGAGGCTGGGTCAGGGTTTTGTGGCACAGAGCTGGGTTCAAATCCACACAGGCACGAAATTTTTGTTCTGTGAGCAATAGCGGTTACAGACACCATTAGCGCACCCAGGATCTCTGCCAGGGGTGGGGGGAGGGTTCAATTTTTCCCGAAGGGCCGGGCATGCGATTACACAGTTGTTGCGTGTGTAAAAAAAAGTAAATGCCAAATAGTGACATCAATTATTATTATTTTTTCGGCGTTTTGCAGACATTAGCGCCACATTCTTCTAGGACATAGGAGCAGTTACGGAGTGGGAGGGGGGTTAGGTCGGCCTCAGGGGGGGGGGGGGTTAAAACCCCCGAAACCCCCTCCCCCCCGTCGGTGCGCCACTGACAGACCCCACTGCCACCAAAAGCAGCCATTGTAATGAACCCATAAGAGATTACACTACGGAAAAAAACTAAGTAAACTGCACTATTTTTGAAGTTCAGTGTCTTGATTGATTTCTGGGGTTTTAAAAGGCCCCTAAACAACCCCGAGGTCCAAAATTTGTTTTAAAGATATAACTGCGCTCCTGTGCGATGTGAACATGCTCCCGCAAGAATTTTGCGAATAGGTGCAATAATAAAGAAGTTACACGGGTTTAAGTGGCCGCTTGCGTCGGTTTCGTTTCTGGTCGGCCTCCCCACCCTTCTCTGCCGAAGAGAGGGTAGGCGCGGCGCGCCGTCGAGACTCCGCCCACTTTTGACACGTGAGCAATTGACGTCATTGACGCTTGCGCTGCAGTTCCGGTTGCTCCGGAGCTCACGCAAGTGGGATGGCCACAGGATCTGACATAGACCTGGTTTCGACCAATCAACGAGCTACAACTGCGCAAAGTTGTCGCGGTACAACGTGACGACACCTAGGATGCGAGGGCGACTGGTCAATCGCTGGAAAGAGGCGCGGGAATTGTTTTTTGAAATACGGCGTCTGTGTGGCGCGCAGCGCTGTCATATTCGCAGAATGTGATCGCCGCAACCTTCTCTATGATTGAGTTAGCTTGCTTGGGCGGCTTAAAAAAAGTAGGAGCCTGTTTAGTGGCCCTTTAAGTCCCAAAACCAGCTATGATTATGAGAGATACCGTAGTGTAGGGCTCTGGAAATTTTGACCACCTGTGGTTCCTAAACGTGCACTGACATCGCACAGTACACAGGCCTCAACACTGAAGTTCAGTGTCTAAACCAGATGTCATCATTAGGGGGTCCCGAACTGTGTTAGCCCAGGGCCCTAAAATGTCTTATTCCGGCAATGAAAATAGCACAACATGGTTGAAGCTGAAATGCACCAGCCGGAAATGATTGCCCCATCAGAGCATGTACACAGGCAAGACTGGATATGAAGCTGAATAATCATTCTTGGCCAGTACACTGCCTCTTAGAGATTGTGTATTGCACTGATACCAAAAAGGAATAAGTGTTAGGAATGGCTTCCAAGAAACTAATAGTTATTCACTTCAGAGTAGAGCTGTGCAAATAGCAAAATTTTAAGTGCAAAGCAAGTTCGAATATTTTTAAATACCATGGTAAATCAGAGAAAAGTACTGCTAAACATGGGTTATTTTTCTAAGGAATGACGTATGGCAGTACACTGGTTGTGCAATAAAGTCCTAGAGTCCAACAGAGAAGCGTACATATGCATGGGCTAACATCGCTGTAGTACACAAATGTTAGCTTTGCCACACTACGCAAATGCTAGCTCGTCACAGTACAAGAGTGCTAGCTTCATCGCAGTACGCAAGTGTTAGCTATGCCACAGTACATGAGTTACGTTAAAGCGAGGCAATTAGAAAAGGCACGTTGACTTCGCTTAAAGGGACCGTCTACCGTCCTTCATCGCTCTCCCGTTTTTTGGCTCAATAGAAGGCGTACCTTTCGAAGTGTCCCTGCGCGCTGTGGTTTCTCCAGAAACTGAATAGCAATTATTAAAACACAATTTTTTTTTATCTACGAAGTCGCTCCTTTCCTAGTGTAGGCATGCCAGCAACACTGGGTACACCGCATGATGCGTCGTCGTCTCCCTGGAAACCCTTTCGGGCGCAGGAGCCTTCTCAATAGGGATGGTAAAATCGATGAACGATTAATCGATTAAATGTACATGGTTAATCGATTAATCGTCATCGATTTCGCCCTTTAGATTAATCGAATTAATCGATTAAAGCTCTTCGATTAATCGATTACGCACCCCACCCTCCCCACAACCCCAGCACCGCCCCTTGGCCTGAGCGCATGATTGCGAGGCGCGCGACGCCAAGACGCAGATGTCGACCGCATATTTCTGCGCAAGTAGAAGGAGCCCGCAACTGCAGGCGGCCATACCCCATAGAGATAGAAATGAACTCTTGCCGATCTCCGTCGCCTACACCGTTTTATTTAACTCCCAGATTTTACTTGCTTCTTGCGTAAGTGCCACATTGTAATATGCGCTGCTTATTTCTTGACCGGTTCAGTCCTTATTGCCGTTGTATTTTACTCCTTAGCGAAACAAAGATTGTTTGCCACCAATGAAAGAAAGAGAGATAATCTATTGGAAGGTAGAGAGAGTGGCCTGATCTAGTACGCCCGGCCTTCTACTCTACTTTGGGGACAACGCAGCAATGGAAAAGAGCGATGAAGCATGATGATGGGGATAAGCTAGAATGAATGATCCCTATATACATAATCAGACATGACTGCTTGCGCAAAGGGGACATGGACGCTAGTAATCATATTTCAGTACGCTTGATACCAACTAACCTAGCTGTCCGCCTTAACGCCTATATACCCTTTGATAACTGTAATGCTAGTTTCCCTGCAATGCGGTTAGCCCAACTTATGGCAGCTATTCATTTCTGCAAAACAGCGTGGTATGACGCGGAAAATGTCGACTCAGCTCTCTTCACATAAACACTCATAATAATCAAACCCCAGCACGTGTAACTGGGACCTCGCCTCCACTTGTAACGTGACAGGGGCCACCATTAGTAGGGCGAATACGCTGTGCAGGGAAACGCGCTCGAGGATTATGAAAAAGGTCTAATAGTCGCATAATGGAGAGAAACCACTTTAGCTATGTTTAAGTCTAATAGTCGCTTTTCATAATACGCAACTTTGCGCATTGGTATACCAAACGTTTCGTATCCAATCCATTTCTATTCAAAAAATGACCTTGTAGCATTTGGTAATCCTGTATGGTCGCCCATTTCGGGTGAAATACAGCTTTTAACCGTTGCTTGTACTCCCATGTCAGCCAGTCTAGAGGCCGCCGTCTACTGCTGTGGCACGAAGGGATGACAGTCCCGAAATACTATGTGTTCTAATCTCTGATACATTAGACAGCGTTCACAGTTCGAGCTGTACGCGCGACTGAAAAGGTGCGTGTAGCGCCCAGCTAAGTCTGCGACCAGGTGAAGCCTTTGCAGTATACTGGCACAGCTGCCGTTTATTCTAGCCGGGAGGGAAAACTCGTGTCACTATATTTCCCGCAGATGCCCTGCACTGATCGCCTGTTTGAGACCGGTATGCTGCTGTGCAATCTAGCATGAGTGACCACAAGGGAGAGATCACGTCAGTTCGTGGTTATAGTATTATCGAGGGCTTCCACAATATCTAATGGACAAACCGAGAATTGTTGCCGTCCCTACAAGAGCGAGCGTCGTTAACTTTCCTTTATTCCTCGTCTCCCCCTTTTTTTTTTTTACCTTTCTCGAAATTTTCTCGCCCTCGGCCACACTGCATGTTTCCTGTGCGACTTTCCAAGCAGTGTGGTCGCCGAAAGCGCCTCCAATTTCGGTTCGCTCTAGTATGCAGACTTAGAGAAAATACGACCTGCTGCCGAATTGTCCGTGGATCATGACCACCCACGGAATTTTGGATCCTTGACATCATCAAAAGACGACGGGCTCCCTGTGTTAAGTGGGCGAAAGTGCGAATTTTCACGCAGCCGCTAATGCGCGCATGTGATCTCTAGCGCGTCGGATAAATACTTGTGTCGCTATCAAACACAAGCAACGCTTCTCAAACAACAAGGCATCATTTTTCAAGCACCTATAAAAAATTTCGATTAATTGATTAAAACATTACACCGGAAGCAATTAATCGATGAATGGCTAAATCGATGAACGATTAATCGATTAAAAATTTTGATCGACCATCCCTACTTCTCAACAGGAACCGGTTTCAAGGTCGACATTCCAGGGGTGACGAGGAGGAGGAGAGGCGAGCGAAAGTCGGCGCGCGGGGTGCGCCTCGGATATGCAGCGCCGCATGCATGACAAGAGCAGTACTACGCGCCTATGCAGGCAGATGGATGGATGGATGGATATTAGGAGCGTCCCCTTTATAACGGGGCGGTGGCCGGGCCACCAAGCTCTAGCTTTATTTCTTTTTCGTTTACAACCATTTCTTTTCCCGAATCACACATATTTTCACAACTAATTTTTTCCTCGTCTATTTATTTTATCTATTATCGTTCTGCTGTGATGGAACAATCTTACCCGAACTACCTTGCGCTTTTGTTTGCTCCATACTTTTGCGCCACCAATGCTCTAAGCGCCTTTTACTTATATCTATCGCCGGCATGTTCAGCTTTCCCCTGTTACTCCTGAAACCCATGGCCTCCTGTAGGTTAGTGTCCACAGCTACACCTGGGTGGACATCTGTACATTCAATCAAAATATGGTCGGTCGTTTCCCTAGCTTTTCCACAGCACGTACATGCATCGCCTCCTTTATTGAATTCCGCTCTGTAACTTCGGGTTCTCAGGCAACCGGACCTTGCCTCAAACAGCAAAGCGCTTCCCTTTGAATTATCGTAAAATTTTTCTCTCTTGATTTCGTCTTTCCCTTTTCGGTAGTTGTTCAATGCCGGTTTCTTCTCCATTCTTGCTATCCAATCCGAGTTCTACGAATTCGAAGGTAACGCCACCTGCGCCACCCCGAAAGCAGTGAAAAAAAGAACTAATTGCTCTTGCACGCTATAACAAGGTGTCTCATAGGGTGAAGTACGCTTGTAGGACATAATAGTTTTTCAGCAGGATGTATGCCTGCGTGGGCTGGTTCTCGTACACTTGGAAAATGACGAACACGCTGTTGGGTGTCGCTAGCGGCGTTTTTTGCACCACTTTCAGAGCAAAATTAAAAACATAATTCCTTTTTTGTGGGGTAAAAGCGTGCTCGTTCCCGTAAATGTGACGCACGATCTGCCCAATTTTACCACAACCTTAAAAAGTTTTCCGAGCAGTAGACAGTCCCTTTAAGTACACACAAGTGTTGTGCGTTGAAGCACATGCGTTGTTGTTTCGTGGGGTTTAACGTCCCAAAACCAGCTCTGATTATGAGAGACGCCGTAGTGGAGGGCTCCGGAAATTTCGACCAACTGGGGTTCTTTAACGTGCACCGACATCGCACAGCACACGGGCCTCAACATTTCGCCCCCATCGAAATGCAGCCGCCGCGGCCGGGATTCGATCCCGCGACCGTCGGATCAGCAGCCGAGTACCATAGCCACTAGACTACCGTGGCGGGGCGAAGCACATGCGGGAATGGGTCACTAATCATGAGACAGTTTATATTAATTACCAACTTCAAATAGTTCAAAGAGCAAAAGTTCAGTGCAAATCGAATAGTAAACACTGTTAAAAAATTATTCGAATATTCGCACACCCTTGCTTAGAGCTTTCCTAAAGCTTGCCAGTATTTTTTTTTTAGGAGTATGGAGGCTTTTCACCTTAGTATTCAAAAAGAACAACAATAAGTAAATCGTGAAAATTTAAGGTCACTTAAGCACTGCTTCACTTCAACAGGCAATCTCGAAACAAGATGGGTATCCGTGGGCCCCCAATGCACTAACAGAAGCGGTCCAGTGCATGTTGTATAAATACTGTGACAACTGGGCTTCTTGAACCATCAGCAAGCACTATGAGAAGGTTCATTAAGTGTGCATTTGTCTGATGAGCTCACTTTTCAAACCGTGAGTATGGCTCCCATGGCATATGACAGCCACTTCTTGCAGTATACCAACTGCCATCGTGAATAAACTGTTTCAACTAGATGAAATTAATGCTGTGTTAGGCAGGGCACTACTTTTCCCACTGTGGTTAGATTACGTCATGTTTGCTTAACAGTCTACACCTGTTGACCTTAGAATTAGAAAAACACCACTGTCGAAGCCAGAAAATAGTGGTGTTTCTGGCTGTTGAAACAGCCAGAAAACATTTCTGTAATCGAGCCAGTGGCTTGATTACTGAAGGTGCTGATTAAAATTTGCAGACCAGTCTGTAGAGGTTCTGTGAACAGGAACACCATTGTTACGGAAAGGATCTGAGCCAGAGACCATAATGGCGGTTAAGTTTGTATATATAAGTAGCTTCTACAAGTTGGTGACGCTGTAGGTCAGAAAGGCTATCAAGCATTATGCAACCAACTATACTTGTAGCATTTAGCAGCATGCTTTACCCTGAAATAGACACAAATGAAAATTTTTTATTCCAGTCACTTGAAATATTTACAGACTCCAAGCACCACCGGACAACAATGTCACAAGAGTGCCATATACAGACTCCAAACACCAGTCCACATAGGCTGGCCAATTTTACCAATGGAGTATAGACCTATTCCACCCAGCCTACGTCACGAAGATGCGGTGGCGCTGTCGTCGGGAGTTTTGGTTTCGCATGGTAGGCAACCGCCGGCGCGCCTACCGTAGCAGCCGCTGTGTTTTCGCTGGTGCGTGCGCTTCTCACCGCCGTGAAATGAAGAAAAAAGTGTTTACCGATGACCTGCGCCGTGGGTTGGTTGCTCAGCAACGCACAAGATATGTGCGATAGGTTTTTATCGGTTTCCTGCTTATGTCTGTCTTAAGGAAAGGGACGAACCTGTAATGCCGGTTGTTTGGCGCATCGGTTATGCGCCAAACATTTTCGTCACGGTTAAGCGTATGGGTAATTATTTGGCATTAGTGCGGCTTGTTTCATTTGAGAGAAATAGCATTGTCACAAGTTTGTCAAGTATAATGCTCGACACCAAATTTCTTGGCATAAACAAAGTGCGGACACAGAGCGATGACGCTTACCGCAAAGCGCGCACGACGTTAGCTTAGCTCGATGTGTGGAAGTAATCGCGGTCGCCGTGTATTATTGAAGTGGGGAAGCTATACATACGTCATACGAATTTCAATCACTCAAATGAAACAAATATATAAGAGCTTAATTCACGTAGCCGTGAGCGAAAGGCCGATTACAGCGACGCTTTAGCAAATTGCTTGTGGCTGCGATAGCATACACACGAGAAGTGTCTTTGGCAATGCTGTAGTGGTTACGATGCGCTTTAATTTTTTTTTCGATTGTCAGACTGCTCGAATGAACTACACGCTTGAAATGTGCCGCGTCGTCACAGGACTTCACGCCGTCACGATCGGAACTCAGCGTATGGGCAGAGCCGCAAGCCGCGGTTATGCGCCTTGCTGTCAGTTATTTGAGAGCCTTGTCCTTGGCTCGTCATTGCATTTTTGTGTGTGTGCGTTATCACAGCCGTATTTACATAGGCTCTAGCGTCACCAATATCGCATGCTTGAGTTACATTTGTTTTTGCGCAAGGATTTCGTGTAGGGATTAGAGGCTTTAGTCCGAAACAGTATTTTAGCTGAGGCATCTTCAAGTCGTATTTAAACAAGTCTCACTGTTGCAAGTGGTTCATCCTTGCGCCAGTTACCGAATTAAAGCATACGCATGAAGCGATGCCGACATGATAGCTCGCGATCGTTCGCATCATGTTGCAAGGTGCTTATCCTTTCAATCAATTCTCACATCTTGTCATAGCTGGTCGTCAGCACATTCTTTTCTACATTCATCGAATGCTTCCTACAGAGCTAACGCGACTTCATCTCACGCGGCTGCCCCTCGAAAACTGTTGTAAACACCCGTCGGCGCTCCGACGCCCCGTGCTCGGAGGCAGCTTTCGCACGCGCTTCGCCGGCGGCGGTGGCGCGACCGTGCGGGGCCGCGGCAAGCGGTGGGCGGGGCCTCCGCGCCGCGACGTCGACACAAGCCCTGGTTATATCGCCGGTGCCTACCACTGTTTACCAACATGGAATAGGTCTATATGATAAAGTCTCACAAATTTGCAGTTCAGATGAATTGGCTACACAATATCACGTACTGTGAGAGCGCGAGAATTCGCCTCCCCCTAAACAGCATTGGAAGAACACATCTGGGCCTCCAAATTAGGGAAAACGCTAGCCATCATTGCCTGGGCCAAAAGGACCACTTCCAGAGCGGAGCCACCCTGAGGCACGAAAGCAGAGATCTTTTAGTTTCGTAAATATGGTTGTTACTATCCCATGAGTGCAAACAGAACACTCAAAAGTGAGCTCTAAATGTCAAGTATCTTACAATACAATCATAAATGTAGGCAGGTACCACAATCGTACAGTTTTTACTTTCAGAGTTCAGCATCATATCAGTATGATAAGTGGATTGCAAAATATTTAGCAAATAGAACTGCGCAGCATCGACTTGCTAAATATGGCTGCTGCCCAGGTTCATGAGTACTATATGCTACGAACACAAGTGGAACCAAAGGTACCAATGTACATGAACATTCATTCAAAAACTGCTTTTATTCACAAAAATATACAAGCACAGAGCAATACACAATATTAGCTGTCATGCAGAGAAACACTATGTAGTTGCCACAGGTAAAATGAACAGCTGCTCAATTTTAAAGACTAGGCAAATTAATACTTGAATGGACAGACAACCAATTTTTAAGCATGCAGTTGTCTTTAAAATGAGAAGCTCATCTTCGGATATGCTTATCTATTATGTAGTTACTTCTAAGAGCACATGAAATTTTTGTAAACAGAACATTTAGATCTCACAAATCTCTAAAAAAATTATTATTGCCGGCACCAGCAAAAAGAGAAGCAACAGCAATGCTGACAGACTGCATGACAAATAAACCCTTTTCATAACTGTAAAGCTAGCTTCCCTGAGATGCAGCTTGCACTACTAATGGCGACATAGACATTCCTGCAAACAGCATGTATAAGCGCAGTTTATTTTGCGATCGGGCATGTGAAATGTCTACTCAGCCCTTCTGATACCAACATGCACAAAAAACTGGCCTCAGCATGTGCAACTAATTTTGACAGCATTTCAATCAAAACTGCTGTCACCATTAGTAGGGCAAATGTGCAGTACAGAGAAACGCACTTGCAAATTATGAAAATGGTCTAATGGGAAAGCAGAACCATGGCCAGCTTTCAGTGCATTTGCATTCTTAAATGTGTTGTCACTTGAAACAGTCAGCAATTCGCAATATGAAATGCTAACTTGCTTGTGATAGCAGAACTTAGTTCTTAAGTGCGATGCTTCCATGGATGACAGTAGTGCATGTCCCAATCGCAATGAGAGCTGCATGAGAACTGCTCATTCCAGTCAGTAGTTTCTACCGAAAAGACCATATTTATTAATGCTCAGGGTTGTTGTCTATCCATTTAAGCATTCCCACTTGCCAAAGTAAACATACTTCACAATGACAACTATTTTGGCACTAAACCATGAGTATTCAGAATGGCTGCACAAGATCCGTGATAGGCAGATGGTTTAAGATCAATGATAAACTGACAATATTAAATAAGAATGGGTAATGGAATGGTTCTATGACATGGCACTTGCAGTACTGGTGTGTTGGAGATGGCCAAAATGCACACCAAAATGAGACCCTTTTTTTTGCGTCTGTGCAACGTGCCCAAGACCTGTGGCATTACATAATTTGCTCTTGTGTTAAAATGAATTGCAACAGCCTCACAAATTACACCTCTTTAGGTTTTGTTCATGCTAATCAACAAAAAGACAAAGTGAACAAATAGTAATGCCAAATGACAATTGCACTAGTAAAAACGACTACATAGCACACAGTACAATAATGCCCATCATTGCATTATACTAAATGATAGTTAAAAAAGATGTAAAAACAGTTCCTTAGCACCAAAAGCAATCACGCCTAATCTTTGGCTTCAAGTAGATCGCTGAAAAAAATTCCAAGGATGCTGTACGTGTTGATAGACTAGGGTCATCAGATATGCACCATTAACCATCATGTCATGGAGGAAGGAAAAAATTAAGAAGAGGCCCAGGTGCCATGTTTCTGAAGTTACCAATATCTGCAGCATTCCCAAACAAACGGGCGGCTAAACAGGCCACACATTTCTACTCTCCCTGCTTGTTACACAGTGAGTGGACCAATTTCCACTCATGACACTCCATTATTTGCAAGCATACTTGTGCATCAATCATCATTTTTTACTGTGAAAGCACCTCCGGTTGCCAGCATGCATACATGTAATCTGTGCATGGGCCACAAAGAAAGGTAATCACATTTCACATGTAAACTGTGTTGCATGGTGTGTACACACTATGAGCACGTACTAGTGTATGTACGTGGTTGTTAAACATAAGATTACTTTCTTTTCTTTTCAATGTAAAAGTAGGCAGAAATTCGCTATATACTACTCTCCAACACATACGTACAGATCGATCCAGGTATTAAGTAACAAGAAACAAAAACTGTCACCAACATGAGTATTTAATCTCGTGACTGCATAGAACAAAGAACACACTCATTGCTACCATATCAGTTCGGACAAGATGCAGGTGCAGAATGTCTTTGGTTACAGATCTACCAGTATGTGCCTGCTGGAGTGCTGCACACACCACAACCTTAAGCTAAAAGCTCGCAGGTTAATTACAGCATATACAAACAGCAAGGTAAGCAACTGCTTACAACTTTTCAGTGCACTCCAACTGCATGCAGTAACTTTTGGGGATTAAGTTCAGTGAAGGAGTGATAAATCGTAACGCAAGGAGTGCCCCTTGTCTTGTTTTCCCCATGGAGTTGTTGGCCCCTTAAATTTTACACTACTTTTTTTCTAGGGGTGGGCAAATGAATATTCGAAATTTCAAATTCAGATAGAATATTCTTGTTGCTTCAAGCATATTTGATTTGAAAAGTGCATAGTCATATATTTCTCAATATTCAGCCATGGACAAATATGCGGTGATTGTGGCGAGTATTTGGACAGCTTTAAAGCAAATAATTGCAAGTACTATGCATTATTTCTATGTCATAATACTAGGTGTGAGCAAATAAGTGAACAAATATTACTGCATTTGAGTTCACTTAGATTCAAATTTATTGTTCTGAAATTTGGAATCATTCAAAACGAATAAAACTTTTTTTTTCACATGTTAGCTGCCTGTAAAGGCGGTTTCACTGCAACTAACAGTCACTATGTCATGAGGCAACCTTCACAGGGAAAGTGTGCACTGCGGTAAAGCCACACTTAGTGGTGTAGCAGGCATATAATTAGCACCTCAATGAAACAACTTTTTGGTCTTAGATCAGCTTACACGAGCCTATATCAGCTAAGTATGGTAAATTTTAAAACGTAGCATATTTGACCGCTTATGACCTATACTCACTACTATTCAAATCATACTGGCATATTACACTTTGAACGAAAAAGTGACGCATCTACAAAAGCCTAGTAATCTGATTTTCCTTCATTCATTATTAGCTCTTGAATGGACCTCTTTTACTGCACATAGGTCAGTTTCTTTCTTTATTAAAAATTTTACAGGATAAGAAACTCAAATATGTTATCAAATGATTCTCTGAGATGACTTAATGTTTTAAGCCCACAAACTTTCTTTTAGAAGGGACAAATTTAAAACATCAGGTTTAATACTCCAGACACCTTGTAACTAAACGAATTATTGGTTTCAAAATCATCTGACCTTGTCGACCCTTCGCTTTGAACCAAGACATTTCTATTCGCACTCCCCTAGTTAATGCATGTGCATTTTAAACCTACAATGGTTAAAACATAATTGCCAGGAAATGTATTTGCCACCATTCAGGCTTGTCCCAAGCCTGTTGGTTACTGTGTATCGCGATCGCACATTGTTACATGAAAGTCAGCTGTGCCCCTCAGTGATGATTCCTAAACAAAACAAATCCCGCAACAACAAGAAATCTCGCGACAACGAAAGGTTTCACAATCCCTGGAGAAAGCCCATAGGATAGAGTGCATTTTGTATCTCTGAATAACAAAATGTTGTTATTCCTGTGGCCTCTCCCAACGATTTCCAATCCACCCTATCCTGAGCCAGTTGGTTCTACTTACTTTATGCCCGCAAACTTTTTAATTTCATTGCTCCATCTTCTAACCTTTTGCTTGCCTCTGTTGAGTTTTCCCTCTCTTAGTATCCATTCCGTCACTCTTACTGTCCATCTGTTATCTTTCCTCCTCATGACATGTCCTGCCCAGGTCCACTCTTTCTTTTAATTGATATAATAATATCGGCTACTCCAGTCTGTTCTCTGATCCATTCCGCTCGTTTTTTTATCTCTTAGCGTTACCCCTACCATTTTTCTTTCCATTGCACGTTGCGTGATCCGTAGTTTCATCTCTAGTTTCTTAGTTATCCTCCACGTTTCTGCACCGTATGTTAGTACTGGGAGAATGCAGTGATTGAATACTTTTCGCTTTAGTGACAGCGGTAAGTTTCCAGTCATAATTTCGTAATGCCTTCCAAATGCGCTCCAGCCCATCCTTATTCTACGGAGAATTTCTTTTTCATTGGTAGGAGTTCCTGTTATTAACTGTCCCAGGTATACATATTCGTTTACACATTGTAAGGGTTCATTGTTGATTTTAAATTCCTGTTCCTTAGCTAGGCTATTGAGCATAACTTTGGTCTTTTGCCTATTCATTTTTAATCCAATTTTAATACTTTCCCTGTTTAGGTCACCAATCATGTTTTGTAGTTCGTCTCCATGCCGGTGCACATTACAATGGTGCTACATATCACACATACTGACTGCTGCCGAACAGACTGCTGCGATACACTTGTCAGTGACAAGTTGCACCGGCACGTTTTTTGGCTGCCATCATTGCGCACTCCTCCGTGCGGCTCGATATCCAGCATCACTGCATTCTTGCTGCAATCGGAATCTCTCCCAGCCACACTGCGAGCTGTGGAGAACAGTTGGTGTATTTACTCGAATCTATAGCCCATACCTTTGCCCCAAAAGCTTCCTGTACACTCGAATTGAGTGCAAAACCATGTCGGCGGCAATGGTAGGACATTCTGTCAGATTGGTTATATGTAGTGTCATCGCCATCATAAAACGGTGATGGAGGACAGCAGTGGTTTGTTTCACATGCGACTCGATCGCTATGCATTGTATTGTCCTCAATTAAGTTCACATGGTGGCGCACCACTTTTACTATGAAGCTCTTGTCACAAGAAAGTAATTTTTTGCTCTGAAGATAGCGGCGTCGAGTCTTCTTTGAGTGCCTGAGGCCTGCGACCGTGAGTAATGCAAATAGCGATTGGGAAAGTTAGGGAGCCTACATGCGGTCATGTAGGCTCCCTAGGGAAAGTTTCTGTGCGCCGGAAACAAGAAAACACCCAGACCTGGAAAATAACCCCGCAGCTTCCTAATAATACCTTAATGTGCCTTTTTACTGTGAACTCTTGAGGACAAGGTACATGTTAGATTCAGGGAATTATGTTGACCATGCTGCATGGTATGCCTGCTGCGGCAATTATGTACTGCTTGCCACATGAAGTGGCAAGCGGTAAATGCTGCTGTATGCGTGAAGACTAAATCATGAGAACACCCAGCTACAATTGATTAAACTTGCGGCTGGCAGTGAAGCTCTGAATAGTCTAGAGCAAGGCTCACGAAAGCAGGCTAACAAAATATTTACACTAATGCTTCACTTTTCAGTAACTTTTCTCTTGCACTGCCTTATTCACAACGAAATTCTCACAATAGTGAATTTTTTTGTTCCCTCTGTGCATTTCATTATTGCAGGGTTAAACTGTATTTTGATGCTTAAAAATAACAATGCCTATTTGAAAGCATTACACTTCATCCCACCACATTAACTGGCATTTCCAAGGGTTTTTCCCAACTTTCACAGGTGGTGTTATGGTGTACAGAGAGCACTTGCTTTCTGAACGTGCCAAGCAGTTAATTGCATTATAATTTTAGAGGAGTGCGTTACCAGAAGTCTTTTCAACCTGCTGGAATCTAGTGATAAGAAGATTCATTAATTCGTTTCTGAAGAGTAGCGAAAGTTACACAGTAGTTTCTTCCTGTTTTGAAACCGTTTAACGATACACAAATACTAGGTATTAGAACACCGCTACTTTGCCCACACTTTTTTGCAATGCATTGGGATGCATTGGGGCCTCTCCTCAGCCTTTCCTTTTCTCCATGCATGATGTTAACTTCAAATAATGCACATAGTCATTGCCATCATTACCAGCCCAACAAAACAAAAACAACAAAGTGCACTGACCTGAGCTTTGCTTTTGCATCGACACAACAGATTAAGGACTGAAGGAATAGACGACATGCAACATAGTACAATGGCATTAGATATTTCGCTGTTGCCTGGAGCATAATAAAAAACATGTCAGTGCTCGCAAGCAACATCAGATGGTACATTACAGACATATGCAATTCTTAAGAGTTGATCTTCACTGGTATTGACTTCAGTTCTTGCATTCTGGCTTGAATTCGACGTTGCAACGTCTTAAACCTGAAAAACGCAACACATAATGGCTTTTAATGTTCTTTTCCTGCCAGAACAAGCCTGTTAACGTACATGCTATTTTGTTTATAAAAAGGCATAACAGGGGATACAGGTTTGAGCACTTTCATTGGACATGAGCTACAGTTGTTCCACAAAGCAGCCTCATGGTCGTCCATGGAAAAAAAGAAAAGCCCAAGCACTCAGCTGTTTTTGGTTCCTCATCGTAATGCTATGCTAGGTGTTGGCTGACTAAATGCTATAGTTTGATAGCTCTGGCCACTTCATGTTTGCACTGACTCAACAGAGAGTGCCTTTACCATGATGTAGCGAACGTAAAGCAGTTGCACCTCATAGAAGACCAGGACAGAAGCCATTGCTGCAATGGAACAACAATCGCATGTGAGGTGTTCATACAAGATACAAACCACTCTTCCTTCCAGTGTGCACATCAACCGAGCTTATAATGTCGCTGCTGATGTTTTCAAGAGGTTACGATAGAAGATGACCGCCAAAAAATTTCAAAAACTGCTGTGACAGAAAACAAAGTGTTAAAAGCTGATGAAGACAAAGCAAAATCACCAGGACAGCAAGTTTTATTCACAGTACTTGTACAGTTGAAGCTTGTTATAACGAACCCTGACAATCCATCAAAAAGTGTCCGTTTTATCCGAAGTCCATAACATGCAGGAGGAGTTTCATCAACCGTTGCTGTCTAACCATCATTTCGAACTTTACTTGGTAATGTGAGGCTGCTGGGTCATTCCATGCCAAACGTCCCAAACATTGTGCTCGACCCTCTCCAATTGTATTGTAAAAAATTATGGACGTTCCTATCAGTGCACTATTTGCCCTCGGAAAGTATCCTTTGGAAAAAAAAAATTTTTTTTTTGTCTATTACAGTGATTTGAATTTTGCCATAGTGGGTGAAACCTAGGTTGCAGAAAAATACTCTAAAAAATACAATACTTCACTGAACACCTTAAATATCTGCTATTTGCTTGAAAAGGAATGGCACTATCTTATTATCACACATTGACGACCGCAACTATGTCTCGCCATGTGCTTTGTGATGAAGCAATGCTGCAATTCTGCACCAAATTTAATTATTTTTTAAAAATTCTACGAACATTACAGACACAATAGGACTGTATCACATGGCTGAATAGTTGGCAGGAAGTGCGTCAAAAAAAATTGAAGTCGATGACCTAGTAGTTTCGAATTGGAAGGGGCGCAAACATTAAAAAATGCTTCAAAATGAAAAAACGGAGCGCTAAAAAAACGACAAGGAAGGACGCTACACACAGGACTGACGCTCATTTTTTTTTTTTTTGGCACTGTTGTGCTTGGAATTAGTACACAAAAGAGCCCAATGTACGAGAAATATGGCTTAGTAGAACTTGTCTTTGGGCGAGTTGTTTCATGCTTCAAAATGAAAAAACGGAGCGCTAAAAAAACGACACACAAGGAAGGAGGCTACCCAGAGGACGCCCAAAGACAAGTTCTACTAAGCCATTAAAAAATGCGTGAAATGTCCCATGTTCAGGTACATGTATAGTGGTGATGCGGTTCAATTAAAAAGGGGCGCAGTGAAGCGGACTTCCGGGCCCGCACCCAGGCACGCCGCAAACACTCAACATAAAATTTTGTTTCTCGCCTAAAACAAAAATCACTCCGATTAAACTTTCACAAATAAATTTCCTTTGTTTACTCTTCCAAATGACACCAAGCGTGCATTTTTCCAACTGCACGGTACACTACATGTCTTGATACATTTCGTGAAGAGCGATGCAAGTTTTGCAAGTATATCTCCTCCGTCTTTGATCAAGTCGGCTGTTATACCGTCTTTACCTGCTGCTTTACCGCGGGATATGCCCTTGACAACTTTTTTGACTTCGTCAACAGTTATACATGAAATTTCAGTGTCCTCCTCTGATGCTATTTCTATTAAGGTTGTATGGTCTGTTTGAGAGCAGTACAGTTCAGAGTGAAAATCTTCTGCTACCTTTACTATTTCGATGAAATTGTTGATAACGTTACCTTGTTTATCTTTTAGCACATGCAGTTTGTTTTGTCCTAAGTGCAGTTTCTTTTTGACCGATTTAATGCTGGTGCCTTTCTCTACTGCTTTCTCTATTTCTCTCCTGTACATCTCTTTGCCCGGCTTTACTGATCAATTTTGATAGTTCTGCGAATTCTATATTATCTTTTGATGAAGTTACTTTCATTTGTTGGCATTTTTTTCTGCATTTTTTAAGAAACACAAGAATAGGAAGTGGACGTGGAAAAGCCCTAACGGGTCATAATGTTTTGTTGTCAAATATTCTACAGCATCTAAAAGGATGACTTCTTCTTCTCCCCCCCCCCCCCCCCCCTTCCTTGAGACTCCTATAATGTTTCAATGTTTCAGGATGTAGGGTTGTTAAAATATCCTCCAAGTATTTTACTTCACCTGGCTCTTCACAACAGGCCCAGCTACCGAACAAGTATGCATTAGGATCAAAATTAGAAGGCAAGCTTTATGAAATAAACAGACACAACACGATGAAGCTACTTGCTGAGTGCGACTTCTTTAAACAAGATCCAAGTGCACTAACAACATGAGATAGAATAGGTATATTAAAAACACTGCCTCTTCTTATTTTAAAAATTGTCTACTATGCCATAAGCTTTTAAATACCATATTTACTTGCATAATGAAGGCAGTTCATTAATAAATGCGCAATAAGAACACCTCCAGCTGTGAATGGCCATGCAGCGCCTCCTCGCCTTTGCCTTATATTACTACTTTCCGTAGGGTTTGGGAGCTATTCGGCATGGCCATTCAAAAACTCCCACTTCACGATAAAACTGCTGCACGTTGCCAGACGTAGCCGCATGAGAGCAGCAGAAACACAACTGCGGCATTCCTCAGTGCTATTGCAGTTCCCCCGCATGGCTCGCTACGATGTGCTGCACAGGCTGGTGCAGCAAGGCCTAAGCATGGTAGGGGCGTTGTCTCCGAGATTACCATGATGCAATTTCGCACGTCCCAACTGAGATGCTCAGTGCAAATATGCGATGGTGAGCTGTTTCACGTGCAGTGCTGAGAGACACCCGTTCTCCTGCTACGACCACTTGTGAACGCCATCGAACGCCGATGTGGCTGGACTGCTAGACATCTCTGAAATTGCAGTGACGACATAGTGGCCTTGGGTGGCCACAAGCCAGCCAAGCCAAGCCGGACTATGCACCATGTGCATTATTATGGGTGGAACCAGCAGTGACATAGAAACTACAGAAACTCTACGCGTGGCAATGACCACTGTGTGTTGCTTGTTCACGATGGACGTTTTTTCACTGTTGACCGCTCGACAGTGTTGTCATTTTAGGGGCGAAGCTCCTTATGGCATCACCTGGGTGGTTCTCGGTTGTCGTTGCATCCTGCGTAGCCAGTAGCGTCTCCCTTAGCATACAATAGCATACAATAGATGGCGCTGTCCCATAGAGATGCATGCAAACTGCAGTTGGGTGACGATACACTAGATGGCGCTGTACGCATTCTGTGTCATCTCCATTTCTCGTCTCGTTTCTGAGAGGGCGCTGTCCCATAGACATGCGTACAATATGGCGGTTGGGTGAAGGTATGCTAGATGGCGTTGGCGGTGCAGCTGCTCTCCGATTGCCTGCTGCGCGGGGAGCGCTCCTCTCATTCTCCTGGATCGTCGCCGTAGGTGTCGGATCACGCTTGGTGAACCATGGACGATGAGAAAAAAATTCCGAACGTTGTGTCCGAAGCGCGGAATCGAACCAGGGACCCATCGCTTCCGAACGCGCGGCGCTAGCCACTACACCACGAAGCGCACATGGACACATGCACCACGATGACAGTAAATACCCAACATTAACGAAAGACTGCGCGTTTCTAACGCGTTTGTGCTAGCGCGTTACGGCCCGTGTAAGAAGCTGGTGTAAGACGCTGTGGCCTCTCCGCCTTATACTCTCTCAGCAGTCATGTGATGGCGTCGGCAAACGCGGTGCGCGTTCCGGCCTGTGTAAGGGGCTGTGTAAGACGTCTTTACATGATGATCGACTGGGCGAATTACACGGAAGGTTCACGGTTTACCGATGATTCCCTCCGGAGCTTCGCACACTCATCATCATTCACCCCGTGGATATGCTGTGATTTCTTCCGATTTCGCAGAATTGTTCAAACCACATGTTAAACCATAGCAAAAGACATTTGAACAAAACACAGCCACAATATAGACTGTCACGGGCAGGTGCTGAGTCGCATGGTACTGACGCCTTAACTTATTTTATTGTTCTTTTAAAATAAAATTTCCTTGCACGCATGGCTTTATAGCATTACTGTAGGTCGCAACGCAGTCTTTTTTTGCATGTTAAAAATGTTTTGCTCACCCACAATACAGTTTACAATAAATTCACCCTGTACAACGCGCCCCCCAACTTAGCTTCTGTTTTTCAGGAAGTGCATTTATAACATGAGTAAACACAGTGCACATCCCTTCAAGCAACGCTAGTTACCCCCTTTATTTGACCGATTTTAGAGTTTCAAGTGTCATTTGGAATCTGTTTACTATACTGTAGAATCTCGATGGCATGATCGTGGTTGATACGAATTTTAGAAACATCCCAAACGACCTACGTTGTATAGAATACGCCAAGGCTCGGGCTTATATGAACAGTTTCTGAATGCATCACTCTTCACATGAACACGGGGACTGTAGCCGCAAGCAAACAGGCCGGCAAGGCTGCTCACAGAGACGGTACCATCTGTGGTGGTTGTCCCGATCCTCTTTTCCACACCTGCCCCCTTTCAATCTCCAGCATCTACCGTGCCAGCGGTCACGAAAAGGCACGGAAGAAAGGAGCCAAGCGCTTATTCCTCTCTATCCGTGCACAAGGTCACGTGATCATCATCAGTGGGTTGCACTCACCAGCGAGTTTCCAGTTTCTAAAGTAAAACTGCGCAAGAGAGGATGCGTATCAGATGGCTTCAGGACAAAGGGCAATGATTTGCTCCGCTGTCACTTTATTACCAACACGCAAGAGGTTATTACATGATGGGTTATCAACTTGTTTGGTCTGCCACTATCTGATCATTGGCTCATATGATCCTTGCAGTAACCGTCTGACCCTGTGCACGTCAGTGCTTGAGCATCAGTTTCACTGAATGAGTGTTGCATCGAAGCTTACGAGCATAGTGTGACTGACAAAGAAGTGAGGATCCACAATGGCGCATAGTTGCCGTAGATGCATCGCAACGTACTGGCATGTCATTAACTTAGTAAGATGGGCCGCTGATTTCTTTGCGGTTTCTCTTAGTACGTGGTCATCATAGGCAAGGAGAGTGGAACAGAAACTTTAGGCTTTCTAACGATCCAAAAATGCACGCGCTCGATGACAGGAAAGATAAAATGGCTCCACAAATAGTGTTTTTGTGCGATATTGAGATCTTTATTCAATGCCAGCTATGAAAATTTTCTAATGTACATCAATGCCATCAACAAAATCGCATGGATGATGTGTATACAAATACATTGCAGCTGCTGAAATGGATGTTTTAATGATTTCGACCGTGTTGAGTCATACGAATTCAGCATGATACAAATATTTGGCGTGGCACTGAGGAATTTGTATCACCGGCATTGAGCAAATACAGAAAAGAGCCATTTCATTTTCTCGAAATATGATGGAAGAGTTTTACCAATTTTGTCACTGCGTGCTGCCATATTTCACACCCATCAAACTAAGTCAAAAATGCTGGGCCTCAAATTTCTATATCATTACTAAACTATAAACTGCCTGTAAATCTGAGCAATAATTCGCTATTTACTGTCATCTTGACAAACCCGTCATTCCCTCCTTCTTACTCTCCCTCTTTACTTTGCTAGGGTAAACCTACTTTTACTCTTTTCATAAAACCATCAAGAAGTGAAACGCCATATACAGTCGACTCTTGCTACAACAAAATTGACGGTGCGTGGAAAAAATTTTGCTGTCGTGAAATTGAAAAAAATATAACTGACCTGAGCTGGTAGAACAAAGAAACTTTTATGCCTCAATCTTGCGCGCGGCATCACGGTGGTAGTCGGAAGGTTCGGAAACTGCGAGTACCAAAACTATACCTGCCAAATTTGCAGAAACGGAATCTGGGAGATTTACTCTATGCTATCACGCCCTCGATTGTAACGCATACCCATTTCCCGCGACTAAAAAAAAAAAAGTGAAACAGATTGTAACGTGCACCCATTTTTCGTGATACGGAAAAATGTCCTCAGTAATCAACCTTCTCACACTCATAAAACCAAAAGTCGTAGCTCGCATAATGAATGCACTCGCATAATAAATGCACCGCCTACTTTGAACTCCTGCAGTCCCTCGAATGGCCGAGCTGTGGCTTTCCCACTTCACTTGATCCGCGGTGTCTCGAAAACGTTCGCCGCGCTGATTCATAACTCCTGCGTCCCGATGAAACTGACGCATGTTGCCGGGCGTAGCCGCTTGCAAGCAGTGGTAGCATCATTTACTCGCAGTGCTGCATTCTTCTGTGCTATTGCAGTTCCCTCATGTGTGCTGCCACGTGAGGGAACTGATTGTGAGGGAACTCAAGCATGATCAGGGCGTGGTCTCCGAGACTGCCGCGATGCAATCTCTGGCTTCATGCAGCGCACACGACTGAGAGGCTCAGGCTCAGCACAGATATGAAGGAGAAATGCGATGATAAGCCGTTTTGTGTGCGGTGATGAGAAACACCTATTCTCCCGTTACAGCCACCCACCCCCGAACGTTCTTTGGCATTTTTGCAGTCACCGTTATTCTGTACAAAGTCCTAACTCGATAACACCGCCTCCACATCGTATGTTTTACGCACGAGTAAAAGCGCGCTAGCACTGGGGATGAACACGGCTGAAGCAGACATGAAGCAACCAGGCCGTCTCCACCAAACGAACTGATTACATCGCACCACGTGGTGTGCGAAGGCTGTTGTCGCTTGATTCTCAAAGAGAGAGGAAACTACCCAGGTCGTCTTTCATTGGGTGAAGGACCATAAGGGGCGCCGGTGGTAGGGAGGTGGTCGCACAAGCTATCTCAACAGACATCGGTAGAGAGCATCGGTAGACATTGGTAGTGAACCACGCAGTCAACAACGGCCATTTCTGGTGGTGCCAAAACGCGATTTCGACTTCGTAGACATATTTTTAGTTTCTGAAATGAGCCAAAATGTTCAGGACTGTGTTTACTGCACAGCAAATCAAATTTACAAGCAAAGAATTGCATCGTCAAATTTCGTTGAAGCGCAACGGCACAAAAAAAAAGTGTTTGTCGTGGCGAGAATATTTATGTATTGGCTCCAATGGACTGCTGACGGGGAACCGAGAATTTTTTGCTGTACAGAAAATTTCATTGAAGCAGCGCTTGTTGTAACGGGATTTGACTGTATTTCAGTAATCTCACCACTGTTGAATTGCCTAAAACTTGCATTCTCAATCTTTTTCTTTTTTTTCGGATCTAAGTTGCTGCTCTGTGCTATTCTCTTGTAATTTTACGTTATATTCTTTGATATTGTATTCTTATCAGTGCACCTTGAGCATCCTACTTGGGTCATAAAAGCCTTCAGTGAGATGTGAGTGAATGAATAAAAGCAACCTACTTGTTTTTTATCTTTTCTACTTCCCTATCCTCCTCTTCATGAAACTTTTTGATAAATGTTGTCAGTTCCACTTCACTGAAGTTGAGATACTGTGCAACCTAGAAAGAAGGAAAAACTTCTATAAGAGGGTTCTGCAGCACATTTTTAAGTCAGAAAACTTTACCCATATGTAGACGAGGCTCCTGTGAACATGCGACCCAAATTTTACTGCTCTGCATGCCACACGGAATCTATAATGTCATGTCAAAAACAGCCAAAAATCCTTCACAGTATCATAACGAATTACGGCATGAGTAGACCCAACTACGCAGAAAGTCGGGGAGATCCCGCAAAGCTGCACAGAGTCCAGGGCTGCTCTATTCGTGTGCAATGAAAGCCAAACTCCTGCATGATTGACGGGCCGGTTTCTATGCCGAGGCACTCAACCTTTCAATGACACAACTGACACACCTGAGCAAGGGAGTCAGCTCGCATGTGTGCACATTGCGAGAGAGAGAGAGAGAGAGAGAGAGAGAGAGAGAGAGAGAGAGAGAGAGAACTAATAGTGGTGGTGCTATGGCATGCGACCCACTGGGAACACAATATGAAGTTTGGAGGAAGGAAGAAACGACACAGCTGTGGCAGAAAGAATTGGTGATGCAGAGTGACGCAGAGGTGCTGAGAAGGAAGTGGGGTCTGTGCAGACAAGTGTTCCCCCACATCATGTTTTGCAGGCTTCTCTGTGGAAGTGAGGTTGCTGCAACAGCTGCCTGCGCACCATTCGTGATGACACTGCTTTGTGCTCCATAGTGGAAGTGGATCCGGCCGTTGCTTGCAATAAAATTCTTTATTTGAGGCGCAGTTACTAGGTTGTTGGTAGGAGAGAATTCGTTATATCAAGGGTGCCTTCCGTTGCCCCTTCGTTATACAGACGTTCTTCTTAGGAGAGAATTCGTTATATCAAGGGTGCCTTCTGCTGCCCCTTCGTTATACAGACGTTCTTCTATGAAGCTGCAGCGGGGGATTGAAAAACTTCGTAATATAGAGGTTCATTATCACCAGGTTCAACTGTATTTGGCATTGCTTCCAAGTTCAATCCCTGGACCAGGAAGAATTTTTCATCAACTATGAAGCTTTCCTTTCTGAAAAATCTGTATCAACTTCCTTGCAGCTTTGCGTTACAAATGGTTGGATGCCAATTTTCCTTTCATGTTTTACCTATAGGGTGCTGCCATGAGGTGATGTCAGACCTACTGAACAAGAAGTACAGTGCAGGGATGGGGCTCCTGCATCAACTGCGCCATTTTGATACAAATGTACATTCTTGCACCAAATTGCAGCAAACACGGAAAAGTGACCAAATTTACACCATGCTGTGCCAAAACGGCTTGGCTGTTCGTTTACTGGGGAAAAAAAAAAAGAAAGAAAAATGCAGCACGTGACGTTCCGCCAACCATCCCACAGCACTTCCCGTGGCGTTTCCGACAAGTGGTCTGCATGCATGCATGAAAACTTGCGGCTGTGGATTGTCGATGCTCACGGCAAGATGAGCGAGCCGAGCTGTCCTTGTAAAATACGCCTGCTGCACTGCCTATAGAGGTACCACCCATGGCCACCTAGCGGGCGTAGTCAACAGTACTCTCAAGAGGCTGAGCAGACAACACTTTGCAGCAGTGGGTGCAAGGGCATGGCTAAAGTACGTGGTTGCGATTTCCCCAACGTTCGGGTGCCAGACAGCTACTCTTTGTGGTGGCACTTGCAGGGAAAGCGTGGACCTCAGTGAAAGTGGACATGTGCACGACGTTAACGGAATTGCGGCAACCCGGTCCACATACCTGCCGGGTGCTTCCCGCAGTTCAGTGTAACAAAGCCAAATGACAAAGTATAGCTCGTGCTAAGTAGCCGCCTTGTTTTGCTGACTAACATGATATCTCAACGATTTACTTTTGTTGTTTTTAGAATTCTACCCTTGCCACATTACTGTTTCTGTGCCTTAATAATAAATACACGTCATTTGGATGGGCTGGCAAATCAAACAATGAAGCCCACACTACAAGTTAGATAGGCATGGCAACAAAGCTAAGATCTGTTTTATTGTCACAATGTATGTAGAAATAGTTAAACATTAAACAGCTGCTGAATTCCTCGTCACATCGCGAGAAGACGAGTAACTTTCATTGAGGGAAAAGGGGAAGGGGTTCATGAGCTAGGTGGGTGAGTCCCCAAGACCAGGGCTCCACTGGCTCAGAAGCGCTTGCTGCACCTCCAGGTCCGAGCAAGCGAGGAGTGCCTCCCATTGCTCCAGAGAGTTTCCTATTCCACAGATATCTTTTATCTTGAATACAAGATATGTTGTATTTCAAAGATATCTTTGCGAGGTGGGTCACTCTCTTCCACCTCGCAAAGGCCATCCCGTGTCGTGGGTCGTGGTAGTGAACGGGAGGTCGGCTGATGCTCCGCTCGGTTTGTAAGCTCTCAAGCTAGAGCGTCTGTCCTCTTGTTACCCTCCAGGCCTGCGTGCCCCAGGCAACAGACCAACTATGGGTGTTTTGAAGTTCTTGTCCCAATATAATACTAATCTTTAGTGGAATGTGGCTGTTCATAAAGTGTCGGCATGCCTCCTGCGTATCCGAGATAATGGTGATACATACTCTCCTGCCTTTTCTCTCACAATGTTTAATTGCCAAGGCGATGGCGCAACACGCCGCCTTGGCGATCGAGGATGTGTACAGGGAGGCGCTTGTTACCATGGGAGATTTCGTTATGTACGTGTCTTCTGTTGGCCTTCAGAGCCCGACATTGCTTTTGAGCTTTATTTGCCAATGCAGGTTTTTCTATTTGCGTAGCGGGCACGACAGATGTGATTTATGGGCAGCACCTTCTTAGCAATCCATAGGGGAACTTTTTTTGTGCTCGGTACAAATTATTATTAGAATTATTTCAAATCACAAAACAGGAAGGAAGGCAAATGAGCATATGTGTACAATCAGTAAAGAAATATATAAAGGTGGAGGAAAGGGGGGTAAGCGGGGCAAGGTGCATACGTGCGACTGCTACCAAACAACCAAAAATTTAAGAGCAGCAGAACTCAGATTATGCTTACTTTAAAGCAATGAGGTGCAATGGTAAATTAAAGAATAGGACAGAAAGAGCGTTTCTGCTCTTCTTCATTTTACTGTCATGCCACATCGTTATCTTAAGCTATGCATCGACTAGCCCAACACAAGATTCTGTTACACTTTGGTTTCTAGGATAAGTGTGAGGTACCGTACAAAAATAGCACGTCAAAGGAAATAGGAGCTGCCTTGGTTACCTCCATTTTTTTCTTTATTATTGTTATTATTTTGCTTTCTTGGCAGGCATCAGCATGTGACCTTTGGCACAGGACGCACTTTGCACCTGCAGGGCAGGGAAAGGTGGGTGGCATAATCATATTGCTCCAGCTGTGCCTTACGTCAACAGCGAAGAATAAAAATGATCCCAGGCTCTGGGACTAGCCCTCTGTGCAGGCATTTGAAACGCACAAGAAGTGGCCATGTTTGGACGGCTTCCAATTGTTATTCGACATCCCTTGAAGCTCTAGCCACTGCACATGTGCAACAGAAGTAGCTTATTTCGCTCTGACAACGTGAATTAAATGTCAACATGTGAACCTCGTAGAAAGCTACAGTACCTAGCAAGATCGCTACTAGTGGCGCTTCCATCGGTGTGCGCCAGGCATATAACGAAAATGTGGCTGAAGGCACTGAGAGTGAACTAGGCATTAGCATGGTTCATACAGAATTAGACCTGGTGCACGCTGCTTTTCCTACTGGGATCTATGTACGCTGTTTTTAGGCTTATATGGCCAATGGCTGAACATGCTGATGCAAAGTGCCTATGGCAGATTCGTCATAAAAACTGTTTGGAATGCTTTAAAGGGCAACTTCAGCGATTTTTCATTGTCCACTGATCTCAATCAAATTTTCAGTATATGTTCTCAGCAGAACAATAATTTGTGCCAAGCCAGGCAGTTGCGAGTTATTTAGCTTTCCAGAAAATGAATTTTAAAATTTTTCAGCAGATTGCCACGTGAGCCACCCTGTATTTTGATGTCATTGCCTGCAACACTGCCTACCCAAGCAGGATGTCTTAAGCAAACAATACTTCAGCACTCAAATCGTCACTGTCAAGTACAGAAGAGCTCAATACATTATTGGATGACATCGCCACTGTCACTTTTCTGGCACCAGCTCCATATTTCTGATGGCAGGGAGAGACTGTAGTGTCATCGCATATGCTGCACGAAGCGTCTACCCATCGTTTATTCGGTTATTTAAAATTATTGGCGAGTTTCTGAGCAAGTTGAATGATCTTGGATGCTGCAGGGCTATCAATGCTATTGGAAAACAGCGATATCAGAATGTGGTGGAAAAGCCGCCAGAGCTGCCCTTTAATGATAAGCAGCCAATGGTAAATTGCAGCTCTCTGGGTATGTGGTGTCATAAACTGACCCAGAAATTATGTTACCACGTTGACTGGAATGAGAATCTTGAAAATATTTTCTGCTATCGTCATGAGTGCCGGCACGGCGATATTGCAGTGTCAGAATTGCTTAGCAATTTCACAGAGAAACATACGAAGTGCCCCCGCTTCAGCAGCACTTCAACCAGATCGCGATTTGATTGGCTAGCAGCAGGAAAAACCTTCGCAGTAGCAGTCAGATTGATGTGCACCGTGGAGCAACAGTACTCGCCCTCCTCATGTCGCATTACCACGGAAAACTTCCTTTGTTTGATCTGATAAATGTACTCTGGCGAAGCAAGGAAGAAATTGTAATCTACTTCGCACGACCATGCTTCAGTATACGGTATCAAGAAACTTTTTGAAACTATGATTTGGAAAAGTGATACCCTGACACAGCTGCTGAAACAGCGCCAGAGAGGATGGGCAACTCGTCTGGTGTTCCGCGATGTGCAAATCTGTGCGATCTGTTACACCGCTTCATGAAGTGCAGTGGTAGTTCCCACATTGAGCGGACTGTGCTCACATAGTTGCATGCAACGCATTGTGTGCTCCCGCCCTAACTCCAAGGGCGCTTGCTGTGCCATGTTCACTTGCCTATCTGGGAATGTTCTTTGGGCATGCTCATACAGTGGTTGTTCACACACTCCTCACGAGTGCAGCGAGTATCTTTGGTCAATGCAATGATGCTGAATGGCTTTCGTTTCCGTAAGCAACATGCATACGACGTCCCTGCCATACACATGGGTCCTGCACAAGGAGGCGGCACCACATGGTGATGCGCTACGTTGTATTGTCGCTTAATGAAACTGTGCAGATAAAGAACCCTATGTTCCTTGTGCTGCCGAGCAGATAGCCACCTTTTCTCATCACGACAAGGTTGTGCCGTACAGGCACATTCAGAGGTGACAGCCATCAAGTTGTGGCACTTAACTGTGAAAGCAGTGCTACACTGATGCTGAAGTCAGAATCAATGATATATGTTTTTAGTAAATTCAGCTTCAGACACTGACTGAGACAGTTGCAGTACAGTGCTCCTTTTAGTTTATTCTTATAATGTAAGTTGTAAGTTTGCTTCAACAAACCTTTATTCCAGTGAAATTCAGATTGCCTGCTCCAAACAGCTTCAACATAGAATTTTATATGCTCCAAATAAAAATTAATTTTGCAACATGCTGCTCCTAAAGGTGATTCCACCTGTGCCAAACTGCAATTTTGTTTGCACAAAACTGCTTTAAATTGCAGGTTTTTCTGCTCCAAAATACAATTTTGCCTGCTTGATAAGGACTGGGCAATCCCACCCCCAATAGTGGCCATTATGTTCAAAGCAAAAACGTTAAAATGCTCTAGGCCATGAAGCATGGCGTGACTAGGAGTGTGTGAATACATGAAACTTCTAATACGAATAGAATATTTTCCTTAACTGAAGCACATTCAATTAAAAATGCATAATTGGATGTTCCTGAATATTCAGCTAAACTATGAGTATTTTAACGAATTAGGGTGCTACACATTCACATTTTTATAGTAAAACATCAACATGTACCAGTTTTAAACCCACTGCAGTTTAAACGCACCAGCTTATTTCTTGTAGCCATACCTGGCGACAATCCTGCAAAGGTATTGCCAAAAGCGATCAATTCTTAAGCATGGCATCCAACACCCTTATCAGCTGTACAGCACCAGATTTACAGATACAGTACAACCCACTTATAACAATATTGTGAAGTGCCATGAAGATTATATTTCTATAACCAACATTTCTTATGACAGGATTGCATGAAAAAATCTAAAAGAAAAAGGAAAGGGACCCCAGAGCTGTTAGGAGTATGTGTGTGGGGAAGAAGGAAGAGAGGGAGAGGAATGGCTAGAAGCCCTTTTCAGCACTCTATGCTTCACAGCATGCCAATGAGCCCAACTACCATCACAGATAACATCCTGATCCAACCCAACGCTGCACTGAAAGGACCCCCCTCCATTTCTCCCTGTAGCAGTGTTATTTTAATCACCACCCCTTACTTCAGTGGCCGGAGAGGAACCATGGGGCCCTTTCGAGAAAGCAAGTTGGTTTTCCTCAATAACAGAAACTTTGAACCCACTGTCCCTTGTTACCTTCTTCTCAGGGTGGGGCTGATTTTTGGGAATGTGGCAGAATGGAAGAGGGAGACACCTTGGAAGAAAAGCTGGTTTCTATTGTACGACAGTAGGTCAACCTTTAGTAGAGGCAAACAGCAATGTGCAGTGGCCAAAGTTTTTGAAGATTTCACATTCCATTAACTCTTGGCACCAATGCAAGGTGCACCCAGCAGACAGACATTATTGTTATAACTGATAATGGGGCATGGTAGCATTGCTGTAAGAGTAAGATTAGTTTACCATAGAAAACATACAAAAGTTGATGGTGCAGCAGCTCGTCATCATTATAACCAGTATACTGCTAAAACTGGTATTGCTATAAGTGGGTTCAACTGTGTGACACTGCAGGTGCCCAAAGAACTATTTGTGCTGAATGGGTGCAAGTAAAAGCATCAGGCAACACAGCATGGTTTTCTTCGAGCTTAAGCATTGAAATATAATTTTATGTAGCTCAGAGCTGCTAATTTCACTTTCAGTTTTCATGTTTATCGGCTCTTGCATTTTGTTTTTACAGTCCCACAAAAAGCATATCGGTGCGGCTCTACTGTATTATTTCTTTGTAAGTTGTATGTTCTTTTTCAGCATGTTTTCTGCTTTCTTTACGTGCACACACACACACACACATTGAAGTGTGCTACCACATGTTTTTTTAAACATTGTAAGGATTGTGTAACTTTTGTATACTTTAGTATTTTAAATTCGATGCATATTTAGTTATGTCATAATAACAAGAGGTCCTGCTACAACTTACAGCTGTGAGAACGTCTTTCTGTATAATTTCTTCTGTATATGTACCACTTTGAGAAACAATAAACTGAACTTTCCTAAACCAAGCAATGCCAAGAATTCTTCAAGCTTCACTGTGCCACCAACACAGCCATACCAGCATCAAGAGCATCTCAAAATTACGATGATTTCTGGGGTTTTAAGTCCAAAAACAATGCTATGATTATCAGGGACACTGTAGCTAAGGGCACCAGAAATGTAGACCCCCTGGTGTTCTTTAATGTGCACTGACAGCCCACATCACACGGCCCTCAACACTTCGCCTCCATCGAAATGCAGCCGCCATGGCCAGGATTTGATCTCGCGACCTTTGGGGCACTAGACCACCGTGGTCGGGCATCTCAAAATTATGAAGGACATTTCATACTACAGTACTCATCAATCATTACTCTGTGCTCTTGAACCAGCAGAGAAGGAAGGTGAGGACGGAGATGATGAACAGGAACATGGTGGAAGTCAAGGACATTCATAGCTTCTACAGAAGAAATGTTGATTGTGTGTGTGTGTATACACACACACACACACACACACACACACACACACACACACACACACACACACACACACACACACACAGAACAAACTGTGAAATAAAAGAAAATACAGCGATTGCAATTCAGTTGGAATTGAATGATTACACAGATAAAGGGCAAAGAGCTCGAAACTAAGCTAGACATTGCACCAACAAAAGCAATGCAACTGGAAGGCAATTCCCAGAATTCCTAGAATATTTAATTGAGTACAAATGCCACCACTTCTATGAAATTTGAAAAGATTCAGAGTGATTCAATGACAAAGTAAAATAATAAACACCAGTGGCACAGGTGCCCACTTGCCTCATAAGGTATTTCGTTGGTATTCTCTCTGTTCATGATGAAGAGTTTGGCAACAGCTTCATCAGGGCCCAGCATCACTCTTGCCAGAAGGGGGTACTCATCATCTTGCATCAACCTCCGTTCTTATCAGCATGCAATGAACAGAAACAGAGGACAGCCATATAGCAAGTGGGGTCAACACACTCTTTGGATATCAACTTCTCTAATGAAACACAGTAGTGTTAAGACTGAATAATAAACTACTACTCAGTGCATGTACCATGGCCTTTCAGCAATAGCTAGTGACCACATTAGCAACTTGTGCGTCCAGCCGTACATTGTCTGCAACACTTTAAAAACACACACTTCTTGAGTCTGGTGAAAAGGAGAGGTACTCAGGCTAATAGCGACAAATGGCAGTGCACATTGGGTAATGGGACAACACGAACAAAAAGTACATGAAAGACAAGCACGAGACAATCATATATTTTTTGTCCGTGTTGTCCCGTTACCCTCTGCGCACTGTCATTTGTCACTATCACCAACCAACCAACCAGCCAACCAGTAACTCAAACTAAAGTCCTTTTAAAACTCTGCTGCCGCCATGTGACCTCCTCTCCTCCTCCTCACCCTTCACACGTCCTACCCCTCGAAAACCACTTTTCCTGCTCGACAATTAGTCTCCCTTCCATTTTCCTGCTCGACAATTAGTCTCCCTTCCATTGCCCATGGAAACACATGCTAATCTTATGTTCTGCTTGTGTTTTTGTTTCTTGCTGTGCATCGCATAGTGAATGTTGCACAGAGTGCTTCCTATGCTGTGCACTAGCACTATGCTGTGCTATTGTGCATATAACTTCATAAGAAGCCCGAGGATGGTGATACAGTTTTTACAATACCACAAGGGAAGCATGACAGCTTGCACAAGAGCAGCGGCTCCACATCAACTGAGAGACCTTTGTTCCGACAAGAAACTGTGTTGCTTGTGAGCTAAGGTGCCTTTCTTATTGCTTGTATAATAGCATCCCCTAATCCCACACCTTAAGTACTTCTGGTCTGCTGATGGGCACTTTTACAGTCGCAACTTGTGCATTGCATGAAACTAATGTTCTCTTATGCATATTCAATATTCTGCTGGCACTCAATCACCTCATATGTCGCGGGCTGCAATTTCAGCCTTACATGCTGAACAATTGATTCTGCTTTTTGATGTGCACAATTCTGTGCAAAGACACAGCCTGTAGATCACACTTATTGTCAGGATCTGTTGCCTGCTTTAATGAACATCGCAAGAGTGGCTAGTAAACATGCTATTCTTTCCAGCTTACTCTAATGTCCACTCAGTCACTTGAATATAATGAATGCAGACCCTGAAAAAATTAGCAAGTACACCTGTGATAACGCGGATGATGAGCGCTGCTAGTTCACATTGTGATATTTTTCTGTTCTTTAATTTGCTTTGAACTGGGCTGACCCACATGCATGAGTGGGTATGGTATGAAAAACTTTATTAGGTCCTGAGGGATCAGTCTGTGGGGACTGATGCGGGCCGGGCCGCTCCCACGTCGGGACAGAGAGGCCGAGCTCCTCTGCCACCACACGGACCCTCTGGACAGCCCTGAGTTGGTCCGTCAGCACTTCACTGTGTAACATCCGCTGCCATAACTGTTCACCTTCAGAACTATAACCGGCCAACGCCGAGCAGCGCCAAAGCATGTGGTCTAAATCGAGGGTGTTAATTTTTACTTTGCTTTCCTGTACACACACAAGGGTGCTCACATGACTGCACTGACATTTAGTCAAAGGCTGTGTGCCTTCGTTCTAATGACGAATGCTTTCAAACTGCCTGCCTGCATGGCCTTGTTATGAGGGGCAAATTTTCTATCGACGAAGCACAAGCAGAAATCACTGCATTAATGCATTTCGATTACGAAGGTTGAGCATATCATCAATTATTTTGGTTGTCATTTAGCAATTTAAACAATATTCTGCTGGCAATAATGTTTTAACACAGCAACATACTAGCTAGTTGTAATTGCATAAAAAAAAAACATTTCACCAATCCAAATCTGAAGGATTAACTCTCTCCTAAATATTTCAGCTTAATTTTCACTGAAGACCACTTTGGTCTGTACTACTGTACAATCTCACTGATATGACCAAAAAACCAGAAAATAATTTGTATCATCAGAAAATCGTATCAACCGTGTGAAACTACATTGTGCATAGGGGCTGGACTGAGATAAAAAGCGTATTTTACAAAAAAAAAAAAAAGTATTAAGCAAGGCCGTATCAACGAGCCTTCACTGTATATGGAAAAGTTTACACTATCATTAATTACTGTGCTTAATATTGCGCAATACTCCTTTCAGTTATGTGTACCTTATTACCCAATGGCATTCCAGTGTGAACTATCAAAATATGTTATTACTTCACCTAAAAATGTAAATTCTTGTTCTATCATATACGTTTACCAAGTATTTTGTAAAGATTCCTTCACTGACGCCCGAACAGTATGCTGTAAATCATCTTTCCCAGCTTCTGTTATTGCGCTCGAAAAGTGGTTGCTGGCACAGCTTGATTTTGCAACCATCATATCCAGTTTAGAGATAGAGCACAAAAGCCACTTTTACATTGAGAAGACAAACGCATGAGAGGACGACGTACGACTAATTCATTGTGAGAGGGTATGCTAAATAATATACACAGTGCACATGCGCGCACATGCAAGAAAAAGATAGCCCGACTCAAGGAGATGCGCCAGAAGGGACTCTACATCAAATGCACAAAATCAAGCACCCATTATGCAGCAGAAAAATTTATGAGGTATAGAACTTGCCTCACAGCTGCAGTAATGTTCTTGCTTGGGCTAGTTGGTGTATCCTTGAAAGGGGAAAAAAAAAAAAAAATGGACAAAGAAAGCGTCCATCCTGTGTACTTAACCTCATCCGTGTTTGTTTGCGCTGCCCTTTTATGTAGGCCTCATAGCTCCTTTTACATCAGCATCTCCATTATTACGTTACGGCATTAAGAAGTAACCAACTTCTTCGTAAACCCTAGCTCCGTTATTCTTGATGCGGCTGTCACCATTTTAAAAAATTTTCTGACTTCATGGGGCGTGCAATTGGCCTGAAATTATGCGCCTCCATTGCACACTGCAGCCTATCTGCAGGGGCCAGGGTGAAAAAGAGTGCCGTGCGGAGCCGGTGTGCAAAGATAACTGGGGGAAGAACATGGCCCATGGAGAAGAGTGCCATTCAAGCATCTAAAACAAACATTTTAGAAATCTGAAAAATGTTTCATGCCTCCTATAAATCACAACCTGGCTGGCGGTTCACAACATTTCACTACTGCTTGTGGACCTGCCCTTAATGTTAAGAAACATCTGCTTTCAGCTTTTCATACTTGGGCAAGCAAAGCACTCTCTGCATACAATTTTTCATACTTAATGTTAGCCAAGCATGCTATTTTAAACCTGTAATTCACATATTCTGTGCAGGGGTCATACTATTGTAGGCTGTACTCAGTCTTTTCTACAAGAGCAAACTACTGGCCTTTTGGTGGCAGGTTTCGGCAATCCTTCACCCCTCAAAAGTTGATGACGTGCATGCACGCTGCCATCTGAATGTCTGAAAAATGCATCACTCCTTCAACTCTCCTGTATCTAAGTAAATGCTGCCATACTGTGAGGTAGGAAGTAGGTCATTTTTTTTCTTGCACTGTTTCAATTACAAGGCATGCTTAGGCTCAACTCCAATGGTATGCTGCAAGGTGATACGCTGCGAAGCATTTCATTCAATCACCACTGTAGTTGCAGTGTACATTAACCTACAAAACACACCTGCCTGTCAATTATTACCAACCATAACACTCATCATCATCATCATCAACTTGTTCAGGTCCACTCCAGGACGAAGGCCTCTCCCAAAGATTTCCAATCCACCCTATCCTGAGCGAGTTGGTTCCACTTTATGCCCGCAAACATTTTAATTTCATCGCTCCATCTAACCTTTTGCCTGCCTCTGTTGCGTTTTCCCTCTCTTGGTATCCATTCCGTCACTCTTACTGTCCATTTGTTATCTTTCCTCCTCATGACATGTCCTGCCCAGGTCCACTTCTTTCTTTTAATTGATATAATAATATCAGCTACTCCTGTCTGTTCCCTCATCCACTCCGCTCGTTTTTTATCTCTTAGCGTTACCCCTATCATATTTCTTTCCATTGCACGTCGCATGCTCTTTAGTTTCATCTCTAGTTTTTTCGTTACCCTCCACGTTTCTGCACCGTACGTTAGTACTGGGAGAATGCAGTGATTGAATACTTTTCGCTTTAGTGAGAGCGGTGTGTTTCCAGTCACGATTTCGTAATGCCTTCCGAATGCACTCCAGCCCATCTTTATTCTATGGAGAAGTTCTTTTTCATGGGTAGGAGTTCCTGTTATTAACTGTCCCAGGTATACGCATTCGTTTACACATTGTAAGGGTTCATTGTTGATTTTAAATTCCTGTTCCTTAGCTAGGCTATTGAGCATAACATTGGTCTTTTGCCTATTCATTTTTAATCCAATTTTAATACTTTCCCTGTTCAGGTCATCAATCATGTTTTGCAGTTCGTCTCCATCATTGCTAAAGAGCACAATGTCGTCTGCAAATCTTAAATTGCTTAGATATTTTCCATCCATTCGAATTCCCTTTTCTTCCCAGTCTAGATGTTTAAAGATTTCCTCTAAACATGCAGTGAATAGCATCGGGGATATCGTATCTCCCTGTCTCACACCTCTCCCGATCGGGATTTCTCTGCTTCTCTCCATGTAGTAGTAGTGTAGCTGTGCAACCTTTGTATATGTTGTTTATGGTTTTCGCGTATACGCCAGGTACCCCTTGTCGTCGTAGAGCTTCTAGAACTGCTTGTATTTCTATGGAGTCAAATGCTTTCTCGTAGTTGATAAACACCATATAAAGAGGTTTGTTATATTCCGCGTACTTCTCAACTGCTAGGTTGATAGCGTGGCTATGGTCCACTGTCGAGTAATCTTTCCGAAAACCAGCTTGTTCTCTCGGTTGGTTAAAGTCAAGTGTTTCTCTTATCCTCATAGAAATTACTTTTGTACATAGCTTGTATATTACTGGGAGTAGGCTAATTGGTCTGTAATTCTTTAACTCCTTTATGTCACCTTTCTTGTGGATAAGGATTATATTCGCATTTTTCCAACTGCGTGGTATACTACATATCTTGACACATTTCGTGAAGAGTGATGCAAATTTTTCAAGTAAAATATCTCCTCCGTCTTTGATCAAGTCGGCTGTTATACCATCTTCACCAGCTGCTTTACCGCGGGACATGCTTTTAGTAGCTTTTTTGACTTCATCAGCGGTTATACATGGAATTTCAGTGTCTTCCTCCGATTCTATTCCTATTAAGGTTGTATGGTCTGTCTGAGAACTGTACAGTTCAGAGTAGAAATCTTCCGCTACCTTTACTATTTCGTTGAAACTGTTGATAACGTTACCTTGTTTATCTTTTAGCACATGCATTTTGTTTTGCCCTAAGTGCAGTTTCTTTTTGACCGATTTAATGCTGGTGGCTTTTTCTACTGCTTTCTCTATTTCTCTCGTGTTAAGTTTCTTACATCTCTTAGCCTGGTCAATTTACTGATCAACTGCCTGGTCTTTACTGATCAATTTTGACAGTTCTGCGAATTCAATCTTATCTTTTGGCGAAGTTACTTTCATTTATTGGCGTTTTTTTATTAAGTCCTTGGTAGCTTGGGACAACTTACTTGTTGTTTGCTTTCCTGTTTTACCCCCGACTTCTATTGCTGTTTCAAGGATTGTTTTCGTTATGGTTTTGTTTATTTCTCCTACATCGTCACCGTTCTCGCCTAAAGCCTCGAACTTGTTGCTTAGGGCAACTTGAAATTCTTCGTTCTGATTACCTCTAGATTGCATTTTTTTCTAGTAAATAATTTAGTTCTTGTTTTCTTTAGGTTAAGTACAATCTTTGCCTTTACTAATCTGTGATCGCTGCATTTTATCTTCCCTACTACTTCTGTGTCTTGAATTATACCTGGTTGTTCGCACATTATAAAGTCGATTGCATTGTTTCCCCGTTAGGGCTTTTCCACGTCCACTTCCTATTCTTGTGTTTCTTGAAAAACGTGTTCATTATTCGGAGTCGGTTTCTTTCGGCAAATTGTACTAGCACTTCCCCATGGTTATTCCTATGGCCGACGCCGTAGTTGCCAATCGCCCGCTCTCCATTTTGTTTTGTCCCTACCTTTGCGTTGAAATCCCCCATGACTACTGTGTATTGTGTCCTCCCACACGAGGTCTACAATTAAGCTATAACACTAGGCTCTGGCAAAAAATGGTTTATCAAACTTTCTCAAGGTGGCAAGGTGGCCAGCTAACTTCAACAGGTAAAACAAACATAAATGAACCACCTCACAGGATACTAGGGGACAAAAACAGATCATAGCATGTTTGAAAAGGCTTTTTAAAACTACTGCAGTGCTGTTCTATGAAGAGAAAAAACAACAAATTTAACCAGTTTAGTAATGGCTCATGTAAGAAGAATGGTTTTTAAGAGCTATCATCATGTTACATTGTAGTTTGAAAACTTGCTTGCAAATGCTTGCTTAAAAAGGGAATAACAAACAAAAAATACCTCCAGTGTCACGAACAACATAGAGGGCAAAGTCCTGAGGAGAGTTCTCCACTTTGAATTTGTCCAAGAGTTGGTTAATTACTTCCGGGGCATTCACAAGGCTTGTCACCCAGACACTGGTCACACTACCGTATGCAGGGGTGAACACACTTGTCTGCAACACACATAGACATAGAATTTGGTCATGTGTATAATACCAACATATGCATAAAACAAGACTCATGCTATAATGAACCAGTGTGATGTCATACTTAATCTAATTAGCTATAATTACAAAGGATAATCTTGTACATCAAACAACACTAAAGCACCAACTAAGATTAAACAAATTAAAAACATTAATATGGAATATAAAATGCACAAAAATTGGCTTCTTCAAGACTATTCATGTATATTGGTTAGGAAAGTGCGGACCTGCCTACTGAACACTTCATGTTCCTACAAAACACTACTGAACAACAGAACTTGCACATGTCAGGTGTCTCAAGACCATTTAACAAAGCCTTAGTCCTGTATACTAAGTACAAGGACTTTCACAGTTAAATACATATTGTATTTCCTCATGTAATGAACACACTCGAATGATGAGAAAAAAAAAAAGACCTTTATACATGCAATATCAGTTAATTTTATTTCAGTGTGACTGCCGGTGCCATTGACAATGCAATAATGTAAAATCACATACCATACTTACTCGCGTAATTTGCGCACTTTTTTTCGTGACATTAGAGCTCCGAAAAGGGGGTGCATAACGTGTAATATAATGCAACGAGCACAGTAACTCTTTTGGATACGATCTCATGTAACACTACACAGTAACTCTTTTGGATACGATCTCATGTAACACTACAAAACACTGGTGTAAGAGAATACAGCTGCTCTATGGACACTTTTCGCAGTCCCTTCGCGTTGAGAGCACAGCACGTAGAAGGGTTTACGAGCCGCCCACTGATGGTTGCCGAGAAGTGCGCGCCAGCACTATCTCGGCAGCCATGCATCGCTCGGCAGTGGAGTGACACTCCCCTCTCCCTCCCTCGCGTCTTTTCATGCTTATTAAAGGCGGGCAGGGCGTTTCCTCCCCACATCGACGGCAGGTGTCCCGATCGGGGTGACGTTATTGCATGCACGCATCGAGCGACGGAGATAGGCCAGGCTCGTTTGATCTCTGCTTCAGCCGTTTTCGTCGCCCACACTCGCATGGTTTTATTCTAGCGACCGTACTTTGGGTTCCGGGGGCTTCCGGAGAAAAGAATCGAAAAAAGGGGACATCGCACTCGCAGCCCCTATTGCGTATCACTGCTCTTGCCTGTACAGTGAGGGGCGAGGCCGTGCGGCTGTTCAAAGTCTGTCTGTGCACGCACACCGGCGAGCTGGCTCGGGCAGGACAAGAGCGCAAAATATGCGAGGAATTTTTTTTTTGTAAAGCTGGCTAAATATCAAGGGTGCGCAAATTATGCAGGTAAATACGGTAATTCTACCTCCAACAATGATGCAAAATATAGTCTAGACACAGTTTACCAACCAAGCAGTCGCCAGTGGTGTGAGTGCGATGGCTGCAAGTCGCCATTTAAAAACAACACGTTTTTTTGTCAGAGCGTCATCTTGTGACATGCAAGCATGGTGGTGTGTAAACAAAAACAAAAAGAGATCACCACACACTGCATGGGCCAAAATAAGTCAAGTTTCCTTTTGTGAAGAACAAAGTTCTTGATTATGTGAAGAGGCCCTGGCTGTGCACAAACCAACTCAGAACCATATGCAGGCCACAGGTAGAAATTACAGTGTCTGTGCTTGTGATTTTAAAGCCAGCAGCAGTAGTACAACACGGTTCATGTGCCAAATGTGCTTGAAAGATGATACTACAGCTGCAAGCAGGACTGCTGACAAGTGGTCGGCTAGTGAGGTTAATAAAAAAAAAAAAAAAAAAGGTTACTAACAGTTGTGTACGAGCTTTAGGTTTTAAGTAAAAAGGTAGGGCCTTGATAGCCAGTTTTTTTACTATATCACAGAAAGAAATTTCAGCTCTTAGAAATCTTCGACTTTATTTTTCTCCCCCGCTACCGCCCTCCCGAAATGAGGTATACTTTTCTGGAGGGGGGTTATTGCATGAGTACATACGGTAACATCATACATTATGAACAAGCATAAAAGTCTCTTTACCTCTCGGTTGTAGAAGTGTCCGTTGATGGAACAACGGCGCCGCAATTTCACCCTTGACGAACGAGCTTTGCTGCGCAGTGTCACACCCTCGAAGCCATTAGCATCGTCGCAGGTCAGCGGCTGTTGTGAGCTAGTGTCAGTCACCAAGTCTGATAGTGAATGTTTGCTGGGGTTTGGTAGTGTCCTGTAGTTGCGGCCGATTTCTGAATTGCCATTTGTATGACTCTCGCTGCACTCTGGATCAGAGAGCTGCACCTCTGAAAACATGCTGTCAGTGCTTGTGCTTGTTCTCAGTCCATCAACCTTGTCCTCTGTGCCATTTTCCATGTTACCACTGCCCTCGTTTTCAGGTGAACCATTCTGTAAGTACTTGGACTGAAAGAAAGGAAGAAAGAGGAAATTTTAAGGAAAGGTAAGCTGCAGCTAATGTGAGCCCTAGAGGAATATGAACATTTTATTTTGCAGTACAACTGAGTTCACTACAATTGTGAGCGGCATTTCTCACAGGCTGGTACAAGATAGCTTCGTAAAGTCACTAAAAGGAAGATACTTGACTTCGTAAAGAAAACCCCAAGCCAACCAGCAATATTGAGAAAACACAAAGAAAAAGAACTTTCTAGAAGGTAATCACTCCCGTCATGTAAGTGGGCATAGCAGAAATGCCAAGTTTCCAGTACTGCACAGATATCGTTTCAGGCTTGATCTTTCAAACTGTTTCCTGTAGGAGCTGCATAAAAAATCTTGGTTAGAAGGATGCCATTGTGATTTGACATACCTGCTTTGTAATATTTCTGGACAGTGTGCCCAGGAAACAGGTACAAGCAATGTCTACTGCACTTCTGTGTAAAACAACTTACCAGAAGAAATACCTTGGCAGAAAACAATGTTCCTTCCATAATGACTGCACCTGTGACAACCTGATACTCCGTTTCAGTAGTTCCATGCAGCACTGTTGAAGCTACAAGCCTCTTCGGCCAATTGGGAGGGCAAATACATGTTAAATGTGTCCTTCTGCGCCATGGTATCTGCCAATCATGGACACTGCAGTGGCAGCGGCAGCCTTGGGAGGAGGAAGAAGTAGGGCCCGTATTGGCAGGAGAGGTTTGCAGGTGTGTGTTCGAACAATGGCATTTCATCTCAACTCACAATGCTTCTGTGCTCAATGGCCTCATAGCCTTGGCTCTGCCGCACGGAACTAGTGAAACAGAGTATAGACAAATTCTTCAACTAGCTTCCCTAGCAAGACGATTGCACATTTGACATATTTTTTCTCAAGCTGCAGATGACTTATTATTTACAGGTGAACACATGTTAAACGTGTCCTTCCGCACCATGGTATCTGCCAAAGGTGGATGCTGCAGTGGCAGCAGCAGCCTTAGATAGAGGAGGAGGAAGTGATGCCCCCACTGGCAGGAGCAGCTCACAGGTGCTTGCCCGAACAGTGCATTTCGTCGCAGCTCACAAGAACTCTGCGCTCGATCGCCTCATAGCTTTGCCTCTGTTGCAGAGAACTAGTGAAACAGAGTTAGTGAAAAAGAACTAGTGAAAACAGTCAATCCCGGATATACCAAACTTAGATATATCGAATTATTGGCTATATCAAACAGTTGAAAAATACCCTTCAAAATCCAATGCTAAAGTATAGGGATGGCGCGCCTGCATATCAAACACCCGTGGGCCGTCGCATTTGATATACAGTCGATCCCAGATATCTCAAACTTGGATCTATCGTTTTACTGGCTGTATCAAACAGTTGAAAAATCACCTTCAAAATTCAATGCTAAAGTATACGGATATTGCGCAAGTATGTCGAACACCCGTGGACCGCCGCATTTGATATATCGAACTTTGACTCGCGCCGAACCCCTCAAATGCACACCTCCTTACATAAGTTGATCATGTTTCAACCGCGGTCTGACATGTTGCGATCCATACTTGCATGCAATGGTGTCGAAAATGCAGTGTCGTTACATTGCTTTGGGGGCTTGCACGGCGTGTGTCTGCTACGCCAATTTTAGGTAGTAATGCGCAGCAGCAGCATTTTTGAAAAAGGCTGACAGGCAAAGGCACCAAATTAGGTGGATACAAAGTGGCTGTGGCTCCGGCAGAGTGTGTGCTGGCAGTGTTGATTTGTATCAACACGATGTATGCATTCTGATGATTGTCCTCGCGCTACCGCTTGTAATTCACAAACGCATAGCCTTCGAGATTAGTGACCACATGAGGTCATCCATGTCATCTTTACAGCACGAATCTCGAAGGCCACATTTTTGTTTGTTGCGGTCTGCTGCAAAGCTGTAAATGCCATTGTCAACGGCAAGTTAATGTTTGTTTTGGCAATTTGGCACTTTGCGGACTTGTTTCGTCGGTCTCTTGCTCATAATCAACCTGTCTGGATGTTAAATCTGTTGAACTAAAGATGGCCTTTCTCAGGACGAGATGACAATGACCTCTGCTTCAGGCCTAGTCAAGTGAAGTGACATCGCGCTGCTGACAAGTGTTGGATGCCTTGATGAATTTCGCGAGTTATCAGTGTTCCTCAGCATTCTCTCGGATGGGCTCACAGCAAGCAATTTCATTAGTGCCGATGACGATGTGTGAGCCATTTCTGACTGCACCAATCCCAAGATCGTAGCTAACAGTGCGGTGCCAAGGGATCGGAGCCAACCAGTGGTGAACGTCTACACCGCTGCTACACAACTTTGCACCGTGCTCAGAGAACTTGTGTCGGCATTTGCAGTGATTTGCTGCTGTTGTGGCACATCAGAAGGTGCTGGATTTGGTGATCTATAAGGCCCCAGGATGGCTCAAGGAACGTGATGGCTTACAAGAAGCTTACATATTTCTTTCATATGATACAAAATGCGACTTTTTTCATGCTGGTCTGTTGTATATTGTGGGCAAATCGGTAAGCTACTGCTTGTTACGATCTCGGGAAACAAATTTGAGACATGCACTTTTTAAGATAAGCTTCACATAGCCATATTTAGTATTTTGAATTACCAATATATTGAAGTATTTTACAATCCACTTGGAGTTCGATATATCCAGGATCAACTGTAATTCTCTGACTAGTTTCCCTAGCAAGAGTATTGTACATTTAACACTTTTCTCAAGCTGTAGATGACTGATTACTTGCAGACACTCTTTGTATATTTGCTGTTTATTGTTTTTATCTCTCAGAAAAGGGTCGCAAAATACCAGAGAGAAAAGCAGTTTTGCATATTCCTTGCCTGTTAAAAGCGCTATGGCCAGCTCTCTTCATAAAATTCTCTGTGTGACCTTCTAAAGCAATAAATTGGGTGTGGCATGGGGGGTTGGGGATCTTGCTGTCAGGAGCAAAATTCAGACTGTGGCAGATCGCAGGCAGCAGCAGCTTGCTAAGACTGTCCACTTCCAATGTGGGGGGCCCTGCATTCACTTCCCATTGCTGCTTGGCTCCCTCTGGCTTCTCTAAAGAGAAGAGAGGTACACAACCTAGTGCTTGGCGGTGTGAGTAACCTGCCCCGAGAAGGTTCCTCTCCTTCCCATTCTGTTCCATCACTCCCCCCCCAAAGATGCCGAGTCATGCTTACACCTAAGGCTGCTGTAAATAACATCTTTTTCTCAACTCAGCCATAGCTTTCAAAAAGGCAGCAGTACTGCCTTGACCCTAAAGAAACAGCGCAACCTTGTCTCACATGCATTTGCAACAAAACTCACTAATTTGATAAACTCGATAATCCAGGCTCATCTGCTCACTCCAACAAGCATATGCATTATTTAGTGGTGTCAAACTAGTTAAGTCCGACATTTCATGCAGCATCTCAGTTGAATCTGAGTACATACAGCTCAAAATACCATAAATATGCAACATAAACAAACCGATGAAGACAAAGGGGCAAAGTGCACATCAAACTTTTTATTCTTGTGTTCACTGCAACGTGACAACATCTACACTGGCCACATGCCTTTGAAATTGTGTGGTCGGCTGATGCAATCTATGATTACGTTGACTGCATCGTCCTCAGCAGAGTCGTTCCACTTGCTAAGTGCACGATAGCAGAACTTCTAGCTGGGCATTTGGACATCTGCTGCCATTGTTTCTAATTTCATCTTTCATGGCGTGCTAGCAGTCAGGTGCATGACTGTAAGTTCTCATGTTAATGAAAATTTTGTGACACTTCAAAGCATTAGCAGAAGGCAATGGTTTTACTTTGGCTCAGTGCACACTACCATGTGCCTTTAGGGCTGTGTGGTTGCCAAGCATGCTCATGTCAACAAATGTGATTTTGTCAGCAGTGGTTGCAGGCCTAGAGTAACTATGTCTTAACTCAGAGAAATGGTGCACCTTGTTGAGAGTACGGCAAAATTTCTGGGGGAAAGTGGACCATAAGGAGGGGGTTTGCATGGGTAGGAGCTCTTGGTCAAGATATGATAGTACAGTCAAACCTTGACATATCGAACACGGATATATCGAACACTTTCTATATCGCCAGAAAAATCGCATGCATTTTAAATTTTTTATTTCGAACAGGGTCGGACGTAAAGTGGATATATCGAACTCCGCCACCCCAGACCATGTGCGCTCTGTTGACAGGCAGCGAGCTTTCCCGCACCGCTCTCAAAAATAGCGGTGGCACGATGGTCGTTCTCGACTGTTGCACGCTAGAACTGCACACATTGATTGCACCAAAGACGCCATCTGAACGTAGTGGCATATGCACGCGGCAGATTGGCTAATTTAGCAACGTCAACAATGCATTGCATTTGCTGCACTGACTCTTCGGTGCTGCTGCCAGTGCTGTCGCTGTTATCGTGTGATCGGAGCTAGGCCTGGTGTGCGCTGCCAGTGCTGTCGTCGTCATCGTGTGATCAGTTTGTTGGAGTGCTTTGTCGGTGCTCAGCCACAAAGCATGTGCATTGAAGGCTTCGTTGGTGGTGATGACAGCACCGGAAAAACGGCGGAGTCGACGGATGTGGAGATCGCAGCTGAAGTTACTGCTGAGCGGCCAAACGAAGACGCTGCCAAAGTTGACCCCGCAAGTGCCGATGTTGCCCCGCTCCCGACTGCAACCGAGGCTGTAACTGCGTTGGCCCTTGTACGCCGCTACTGCGGCGCAATAGAAGGCACCGGCGTATCGCTTGTGGAGCGCTTAGACTATGTTTATGACGCCGTGGTTAAGCATGCGGTTGCCAATAAGAAGCAGGCTACACTGCTGCAGTACTTTCAGCCAAATGAATGAATACTTTGTTTGAAGCTTCAAGTGAGTATTTACCGTATTTACTCAATTCTACCGCGCCCTCGATTCTAATGCGCACCCGTCTCCCACGACCCCCAAAAGTGAAACATCGGTTGTAACGCGCTCCCATTTTTTGTGACATGGAAAAAAGGTCGTTAGTAATCAACCTTCTCACATTCATAAAAACAAATGCCGTACTCACGTAATGAATGAACTCGCATAATAAACGCACCGCCAACTTTGAACCTCCGCAGTCCCTCGAACGGCCGCGCTATGGCTTTCCTGCTTCACTCGATCCGCGGTGTCTTGAAGACGTTCGGCGCACCGATTCATAACTCCTGCGTCCTGATAAAACTGCCACACGTTGCCGGGCATAGCCACGTGCAAGCGGCGAAAACATTGTTTACTCGCAGTGCTGCATTCCTCCGTGCTATCGCAGTTCCCTCATGCCCACTGCAGAGTGCTGCCATGCGTGCTGCGCAGGCTGGTGCAGGCTGGTGCAGGCATGGTCTCTGAGATTGCCGTGATGCAATCTTGGACTTCACGCAGCACAAACGACTGAGAGGCTCAGGCTCAGCAAGGATATGAGGGAGAAATGCGATGGTGGGCCGTTTTTGCATGCGGTGAAAGAAACATCTCCCGTTACGCCTACCTGCGAATGCTACCGAAAGCTGGTGAGGCTGGATGTCTCAGAGATTGCATCAGTGACGTAGCGACTTAGGTTGGCTGCAAGACAGCCAAGCCGGCGCAGTGAGTATCATCGGCGACGTAGAAACTACTGAAACTATGCGCGCCAAAGACTGCCGTGCCGCTAGTTCGTTTTTTCGCCGGTGACTGTTCGACAGCGCCCGAACCTTGTAGGCGGCGGCCATTTTGATGCCGACGGCGATATGGTAACGGTGTCGTTCGTTCGCACTTGATTCTAACGCACATATGATTTTTGGACACATTTTATAAAAAAAGAAAGGCGCACATTAGATTTGAGTAAATACGGTACTACAATCACTATTGGTTTATTGATTGATTCGTATACGTTTTGGATGCGTTTTTCATGTGATTTTATATATCGAATTCAGGCTATATCGAACTATTTCACGATCACTGCGCTGTTCGATATATCGAGGTTCAACTGTACTCCTTTTTCTATGTGTTATTTCTGTTTGTTTCTGTGTACGTCAATCTGCAAGTTACCTTAGCAGTACAGCTGAATCTCAATATAACAAGCTTCAAAAAATGAATTTCTTGATATAACAAAGTACTCTGCCTTTCACAACATATTTCCATAGAACACCGTGTATTTCTTAGAATTTTCTTCTACTATTCTATATAACAATCTTTCAGTGCTGCCACAGAGGAAGACTGAGCACAACGTGGCATGTGCGCCCGCTTAACGTCGCTATCATGCTGAATGCGCACCCTGTGCTACACGTTACATGATATGCTTGAAGACACGGAGTAATTTAAACAATAAAGCAAGGAACAACATGTGTGCATTCAGCTCCCGATGCTGCCAGCGTTGTGACGGCTAGTCCTTTTAATAACACTTCGGTAACTAGGCTTACATTTATAGCTGTTTTGTGACATTTTATTACCTGGATTCATGAAGTAGAATATTAGGTACGGAGCAACTTAAGAGGCTGGGCTTGTCAGTGTGTCCTGCTGCCGGAGTCATGGTGGGGCCCATGCTGGATGGAGGCAGTGCAGACAGATAGTGTGTGTGCATTTGTGGTTTGAAAATGCTGGTTCAGTGCAACAGAAGGCACCACCGCCTCAGCAGCAGCAGGCCACCGGTGCTTCTCTCGTGCCGTGTAGCGAGAGAGCGAACCAAGCGAATGATGTGCGTTGGCTCTAGAAACGTTCTTGACGTTCTTTCCACGATGAATGCTGAACTGGCAGCTCGCAAGGAGCGCTCTCGCCCGTGAGTGGCAACGCTGATGCAGGGCCGATAAAGCTGTACGTGCCCAGCAAGCAGTGGCTGCTCGGCAGCCCAGGCAAGCTGACCCTAGCCTCTGTAGATAGTTGAAACAAAAACAGTCTTCTGTCTCTCATTGCCCATTAACAGTGACTGACATGTCCCAGTGGGAAACACCGGTCCATCACTGCGTGCTTCACACCTCCCCAGGTTTCATGCCAGTGGAGCTGAAATTTTTTTTTTTTATACCTATATCAGCGCTTTGCTTTTCTGGTGAAACTGTACAGCTTTTTCATGTGTTTGGATCATACGTTTTCTTGGAGGGATCATATGTTTCCCTCGATAGTATGTTCATCATGGTGTTATTCTTCAGAAATGTATGAATGAGGTTCTACTGTAGTTGTGTGTTACTTGTGCTGTCATGGAAGCTGTCCGCTTAAAAAAATAAAAAAACATCATCATTGTGAAAACAGTGTGCGTGCACCTCTTTCTTTGCTTTCACTGAAAATAAAATAATAGACTGAAAATAAAATTGGCTCATCTGGTTCGCGTTCGAACCACGAACCGCCGGGTTCCAAGGTCAGCACGCTGACGATTCAGCCACTATTTACCATGTGCATGCTTTAAAGCGGGGTTTAATATGCATGAAGAAGTACTACACACAGTGCAAGGCGTGCACCCATAACACATGCACACTCTTCAGTGCATGCTTGGCAACCAAAGAAGATATGAACATAGCTGGGCGACATGAATCCTTTGGATTTTCTACCAGAAGGAAGAAAACAGGAAAAGGGAAAACAACAAAATAAAAAGGCATGTACATGCCAAGTTTTGCTTGCCCTCTTCTTATGATTTCTTTTTGTAAATGTTACTGCTGTTATTAGAACGTTCTCTAGTGGACATTTCTGTGTAAATAAGAATCCTTTGGCAACAATACGTAGCATAAAAGGCCAAATTTTGATTTAATGAAGTTTCAATATAACAGAGTTAATTTCCAATTTTACCGACTTCATTATATTGAGGTTTGACTGCACTTAAAAATATACAAGGCCTACAAAAAATCCAGAGTTTAGGCAAGTAGATGGAATTATGCAACGCACAACATGTGATTACAAATGGCAAGAGTCTTGCCTTGCACGATAGGTGCTTTACCTAAACACAAGAGACAACACTTCGACGCCATACCCGATGCTATGAGTTTTCTTAGAATATGAAAAGAGAAGTTTTGCTTCCCAAGGTCTTCTTGTTTCATGGAATAACACCAGCTATTGTTATTACATGTTGCATTACAACACCAATGCAATAAAGAAGACCCAGGTAAGCCATGTCAATCCCAACTATGTGGCAATAAAATTGTCTTCTAATGAAACCAATGTCACCACCAGTGTTAAAATGATTAGCTGCAAGTATTCAATGACAAGATTACTGTTAAACCAATGCACTACTGCACCTTAAATGCTTATGAAATGGTTCAGCTCAAACACATCAATCCTGCCTGTCTTGGCTACTGTATGAACAGGCTCCCAACTAAGGTGTCTCCTGTACAGGTCGCTTGAATTAATTCAGTTCAGGAGAGGAAAGGCAGTTTAAAGAAAAATCTGCAAGGCGAATGCCATACCCCTCTGTCTTTTGAATTGATGGCCAGTCGACTAAGTCGCAGCGATGTCCTCCTTCTTCGTACTGGGATTCGGTCATCATGGTCTTCTTTCAGCCGAATAACTCGGTTCACTCCCCAGTAGATTCTGATGGACCCCTCCAAGATCAGACGCCCATTTCTCTGCAGACACCAATGCCTCATGTAGTTCAATACAAAAAAGCAAAGAAATAACACCTTGTAAGTGTAATACACTAATTCTTGGCAGGACATCATTTGGTGCACCCTATCATTCAGTTAAAAAAACCACAATGCCTTTGAAGATTCAGGACATAGCGAGTGTGTGTATCAATGGAAATAAAGCATGTAAGAGCATACACTATGCCATATTAGCAGCTCTTTTAGTGCATGCAACTGTTACACTGCAAGGCTACACTCCTAATAGTCCACTGAAGAAGCTCACTAGTGCATGAAATCAATGTACACTAGTGTACACAACTTCGTGCACTTTTTTTTTTTGTTGTTGTAATGTCAGTACAAGGTAGCTATCTCCCATTAGCCAGCACACAACTTCTCATTCAAAGTAGCTTGTTGCCACATCTCTAGGCAGTGGCGCACCGATGGGGGGGGGGGGGGTTGTAACCCCCCCTGAGACGGACCTATCCCCCCTCCCACTCCGTAACTGCTCCTATGTCCTAGAAGAATGTGGCGCTAATGTCTCTGCAAAACGCCGAAAAAATAATAATCATCATCATTGATGTCACTATTATTTGGCATTTACTTTTTTTTACACACGCAACAACTGTGTAATCGCATGCCCAACCCTTCGGGAAAAATTGAACCCTCCTGGCAGAGATCCTGGGTGCGCTGCTGTCTCTAGGCTGTTTGGAAGCAATCATTTTTGCAAAATTTTCTACTGATGAAAAATTGTCAAACTGGGACTGTACAACAAGCCAGATTGTGCAGAACTTTGTAAGGCATATAGTATTTTTTTGTTGAAACAAGCCCAAAAATGAAACCAAAGCCTAGCCTAGTAGTACCCCTTTGTGTGACATACTGTACTTTCTTGGGTATAACCCACACCTCCTGCTAAAATCTGTGGGGGGAACAAAATCCTTGTACATATTAACCATGAAAATTAATTTTACACCTTGACAGAAATGCCAAAACTGCTAATTATGTTCAAGGATGACAAAAGTCACTCCACTGTCCTCGCCTAATGCCAGTTTCAGCTACTGCCACTGCCACATTACTTCATGCCGTGACGTACAGTCAACGACCGATTTTTCGGACCCCTTCGGGCACACAAAAACGTCCGGAAAATCGGGCAGTCCAGAAAAACAAATGCATGCAAAAACGCACTAACTTACTGATATTTTTCTTATCAAGGGGGTCAACGACGAAATACTACGCTTCAGAAGCACCAACCCCATGCGGCCAGCAGGTGTGACGCGCCTGCGGGCCACAGTGGAATCGCTAAGAGCTCCCACCATGTGTATGAGATCGCGCACATTACACTGAGACAACACGAAATTACTGCTCGTTGTCATGCTTCCTGCTGTCAAGGGTTACTGATGCACCGTTTTGATGGCATGGGCGCAGCCAACGTGCGCAACGCCAGGGCGGAACCGGACCGAATTCTGCCGAAAATCGCGGTCGTGTTGACGATTTCACAGATGGCGGCCACCAAACACACAAAGTACATACGCACTGAAAGCGCTGCAGACAAAATCGCGGTCGCCGTGATTACGAACGCCAGAGAGCAACTCTGAAAGTACGTGCGTGGCCAATGCCCGAACGGAGGTTTTACCGTTCGCCCGTTTCAAAAACCGCGGTCGCTACTTGTACGGCCACCACCAGCCTGAAAGTGTGTGCGCGCCCAACGTACTACAGCGAGTAGAAGCAAAGCTGCTTTCCGCAAACACTGCGAAAGAAACCGTGCTAGTCGCTATCACGGATAGCGGTAACGCAGTTCACGAAGGCACGTACGCGAAAACGGAACTACGGGTTGCTGCCCAATGCAGACAAGAATGCTCTCGCTATCATCGCGATCATCGATAGCGCCTATGTACCACCCAAACTACGCGGCCAATGCAGCGGTAGTTCAAAGGCAATAGAGCCATAGAAAGGCATGAAGCGTTATAGCTTTCCTGTCGATCGCTATCACTACGACGGGGCGGACTTTGGCACTCCGTTTTCGGTTGGCCTCTGGCGCACACGATGCGATGCGCAGCCGCAGCGCTCTGAGGGTCATGCGTTCGAACAGCTCATTGTGCGGCTTAGTAAGTCCAAATTAGCGAGAGTTCAATGCCAATAAACGAAGCGTGTGCTTGTGGGGAACAAGAGGTCAAGTCATAACAATCATATTTTCCGCACTTGTCTGGTATTCTAGACAAACTTTCGCTGCGACAAAGTTCCGCGGCCATGAATTTTTCGCGCGTCCCGTCAGTTTCTTCTAAGCGAGATTTGAGGATACGCAGTTTTGACAACTTCGGACCTTTCTTCGCGTCGAAAAGTCCAAAAAATTGGACGGCGGAGGGTTCGAGTGTCCGAAATTTCGGACTTTTTTATACATTGATTCTATGGGGCTTGTGGCAGCGCCGCGAAGACATCCGAAATATCGGGCATGTTTGAAAAATTGGGCGTCCGAAAAATCGGTCGTTGACTGTATTGCCCTCAAGTCACCTTGCACATGGAAAGTTGCGTGCCACTTATACCCAGACTTCAGCTTTGAATTTCCTGTGCATTCTGTACAGGTTACGTGTGACAAAATGCAGCATTTTAATATAAAGCTAGGAAGGAGTGCAAAGCACGCCAGTCTGGTCAGAGCAGAGAACGAAAATCAAGAAGGTGAAAAGCTAGCACATAGCGTCCATTTGTGGTCACTCCACATCATAGAATCATGCCTTTACAACTCTATAACTGTGACATCTGCATTGTTGATTAATTCAACAAGCATTAGTTAACATTCCCATGCTTGCCAAGCTAGGGACCATGAAAACCTCGAAGATTCACAGAGCAGAGAGCGGGGCGGGGGATGTGTAAAAAAAATGGCAGCATATCTGCTTGCTTTGCTGCAAATGAAGTTGAAAGACTATAGTCTCCTGCCACCCCTGATAAGTAACACCACCTCTTCTCCCACCTCCTGCCCTTCGCGCTCTTCCCCTCCACTGTCACTCTTCCCCTAAAGGATGTAATGGATGTTTTGCTGAATTCAATTCAAATTTCGTGCTTTCACCCTGCTTATGAGCCATCTGTTAGGCAGCACCGCGACCAGCGGCACTGCTGAACGAACACTGCCCTTTCACAAAACGGAGGGGATTCTTAAAGACAGGAAGTGAAGGTGATGAGTGGTGCGTGCACGATAACTGTCTCTCCGCAAAGGCAAGCACACACGAAGGCTAGTGGCCGAGAAAGGGCAGGAGAGAGGAACAGGAAAGTGGCTGTTTCATCGTTTCCGGCTGGAGCAGCTTTGCTTTGGCACCGTTTCTAATGTATTGATTTCTCATTTACTAACATAAAAACCAGACAGATTCATTTATTGGTACTTTTCGTTAACCAACAATATGGCCACATAAGCACATGCAGGAATAATATTTGGTTTAAGTATTCATAACAGTATTTCAGCTTTGCTTAGTATATCTAAAGAGCATTGCAAGGGTACCAAATATGCTCTAAACACAGATATATCACAAAAGAAGGCATCATAACTTCTATACTCACCAGACGGCTTTGGACAATGCCACTTTTTCCTTCATAGTATTGATTGTAAACCTTTAGTTTTCCCTCCAGATGGTTTCTGAATGAACAGCAGGGCATTAAAGCACATCATGCAACAATTTTAATATGAAGCCATGAAGGCTCACCTCTAATATACCAGGTGTTCCAGCAAACACTGTCAAAAATTCCTGAAAATAGGCCTCTCAAAAAAAAAAAAAAAAAAAGAACTTAAGGAACAACCTGTCAGGTTGGGTGGGCGTCAATCATCAGAAACATGCTATTTGCATAGCTAATTAACTAAGATAATCTGACTGATTTCTGGGGTTTACATCCGAAAACCAGCTATGATTAGAAGAGATGCCATAGTGAAGGGCTCCAGAAATTTTGACCATCTGGGGTTCTTTAACATGCACAGACTTCGGACAGCACACGGGAACTAAGATACTCTAATACTTTCGAGTTAACAATATCTTGAGGTTGCTGCTAATGGTGACTTTGTAGCCACAGGGGATGATACCGTATTAGTTTTTAAAGCAATCAAAAAGTCATTCCCTGTAGTGCTGCGGCCCATGAGAATCTGGCACTTTGCCCTCATGAAATTGTGACTAGCTGCAAAACGCCGGAAGTCATCGCACTCAAGCACAACATCCACTGGTGATGTGTACTGATGCTTGCGGCAGTTTATTCAAAATGTATGGGCTCTCAAAATGCAGCTACGTAGCTGCGTAGTTGGCGATGATAAAAAAGCTCCTCCTCACACCAAGTGAATATGGAGAGTATGGCTTTCTATACTCTACCTATGCAGAGTATAAAAAGCCATGGAAGAAAATGGCACAAATAGCACATTACACCTTTCGAATTGGCCACTATCTTTGGAACACATAACCAGTGGAGGTTGCATTTGCATGTGACTTCAGGCCCTTTTCATGCACTCTGTTTCATTTTGATGCACAAAAGAGGTCAGGTTTCTCATTGTGCAGGGCTTCACATGGCTTTTTCATTGTTTAAAAAGCTAACATGACACTTTCATCTCTGTGGCTAAAAACCTGCCATAGACAATAACCACAAAAATAATCTAATTAGGTTAGTTAGTATTAATTAAGATCCTAATTAATGAGCAATTTCTTGAGACTTCTATACATCTGCCTCAGCTAACAGTTTCTTTCTGAAGACATTTTTGTCTTTTTCTCAAACAGTCCATTTTTAAGAATTTTTGAAAATGTTCACTGAAACGCCCATACACAGCAGAAAAAGGTCAAAATGCTTAAGACAGCAAAATACACGACACTGCTTCATATTGACAAAATCGGCACTCATGCTCTCACTTGATCAATTTAAAACTTTTCATTTCTACACAATGTAGTATTACACACAATGGTTCCTGAAAATATTGTCACTAGCCTGGCCATAAGTATAGCTGAAAAACAATATTCCCAAATGCAATCAATCCACAATGCCATGTATATAAAGACTGCTAAATCCTACCTCCTGAATTTGAACTGATAAACTGTGCAAACAAAAGAGGGGGGGAGGGGGGAAAGCCAACCCTTTGAGTTAAGACTTATGTAAGTACATGCCGTATTTGCTTCACATGAGTTTTAAGTACCTTCATTACAGCCAAGTGCTTGTTTGCTTAGCTGGCAGAAGAATTCTCATTGTTTATATTACTACACATCACATATGGGTGAAGCAAAATGTTTCACTCAGTATTCACAGCTTCAAAGAGTTATGAAGACATAACAGCGGCAGTGCTTGCACTCTCAAGCAGCACAGCCTCTGCAGGAAATTTTAGCATGCGAGTATACAAACAGAAGACATCACAGATGATATATATATATATATATATATATATATATATATATATATATATATATATATGTGTGTGTGTGTGTGTGTGTGTGTGTGTGTGTGTGTGTGTGTGTGTGTGTAAAGAACACAGTGCCAGTTGTATGGTGAACTTTCGTAAATGAATTTCATCACAGAAAAATTAGAGAAGGCAGACTGAAAGTCTTAAAAGTTCCACTATCCACCGTCACCAGCCTTTGTAAGATGCCTTTGTGATTCTTTCTGAACACACAAACAAGCAACAAAAAACTAAAAAGCTGGAGACATCAAAATATGTTTATTTATAGCTCAGCACATGAGTGAATGCTTTGAGTGAAATGACACATCAAACCCGCTTACATGCTGGCCCTTCAAAACATACCTTGGTACAGAAGGAACACCTTGACGGTCCTTGGTATTTTTCCCAAAGCTTGTGTGTGCCTCAACTTGCGAACCATGGCCAAATAATGTCGGACCAAAAAGGACACTGTAGCACGGGACATGGCAGTAGGGAACCCCCTTATGCTGTTCGAAGTGGACAAAAGTTTATGGGTATCAGTAACCTCATCATGCTTGACCTGCGATGCCTGCATCAATTAAAACACCTTAACATCATTTAATCATTGGAGTTTGCATTGAGTTTCACAGTGCGCTGCAGCAATACTTTAGCTTTACGGAAAACAATCGGTTCACACAACAGTGAAGGTCTTCATAGATGCGTGAACCGGCTGAAGTGCCGTACACTGTCGCAAAAACATTGGCAGAATATTTTTCTTCCTTTTTTTTATTTTTTTGCGAAATATACAACTTCATACAGTCGACAATGTGATCAATTATTTGACCAGCGGATCAACAAACGACAGTTTCGACAGTGCCAGGCATCATGTGTATCGTGGTATGTGAAATATAAATAGCGCACACCTCAGCGTGTTGTCCAGGATTCAGCCTTTTTCCACATTCTTCACAGCGCAGGCACTCCGGGTGCCACTCATAGCCCATCGACGTCTTGCGCTCGGCTGCGGTGAGCGTGCAAGGAAAATGAGCAATTCGTCGCGTGCAGCGACAACGCGCATTCATTCGCATTTCTCTCTCTTACACAGTAAACGTAATTTGACTGTGTAAGTGCACTAGGTTCAAGCAAAACGTTGAGTGTGGCACAAGATTGCGTGATATATTCTTTCTCACGAAGCTAAAAACATGTCAAGGTCCATTGTAAACAAATATCTTTACACACGCAAACGCACGCACGCACGCACACACGCACTGCACTAAGTTTTACAACAGACTCTTCCGTATCACATGCGATAGAATTTAACGCAAAACATGGCACTAAAACTTTCGTTTCGTCTTCCTTCTTTGGCTTTATTTTGCTCTAAATAAATCCGACTAGTTATCGGCGACGAAAGTGAAGAACCGTCAACGCTGTCAAACACAACACAAAGGAGGTAGCCAACAGCCGCTCGGGACTCACCGAAGTAAACAGGTTTTCCACATTTTCTGCACGTCCACATACTGACAGCAAAAACTTAAGATGCTCATTAGGCACCACAGTGAACTATAACAAATGAAATATCACAGTATTTGTAAAGGAACACTTAAAGAACGTCAAACGCAGCAGTCTGAACGCACAACACTCCTACACCAACACACAGAGGCGACAGAATGACATCACTTTCGCACAAATTTAACAGCGTGTTCGTAAGTTTAGTTGGCAGAAATCATAGCAAATAGAACACAAATAAAGTACTATTTTAAAATATCGTCGCAAGCAATTGATACTATCGTAAGATTGTTCTAGTTTCACCGAACTCTTTTCTATATACGAGACCCCAGAACCAAGTATAAACTTGTATCCTTCCGCAATTTTGAGAACCTTCCACTTGCTTCCATCACGAGCATTACTCCACACGGCGCGAATTTCAATCCTGCGAATACTGCGAATACTACAAACGTCGCGACACAGTCAGATAACGGTGCCAATAAGTTGTAGATGCTCCTGCGAACACGTGATCCAAATACTATTTGACACTGCACGCACAAGGGAATACAGCTGGAGATCGGCTGCCCTTCATTCAACAAATGATGTCACAAGGAGCATCGACTAGCTACATCGCTTGAGGCAGAGCTAGAATCGGTTAACGAATATGATAAAACCCAGTCTTTGTAGACATGCACACAAGAAGAGGATTTAGACGAACCAGAGACGTACGCTGTGACTTGAAAATTTCTACTACACGTACAGTATTCGAAGGGAAACTAATGCGTGCGCGCATGCATCATACAAAAAAAGCTCACTCAGAAAAAGGTCGTTACTAACGGTGTCATTCGCTGCCTTTTTGATATCCACTTGTTCCACGGAAACAGGAAAGGAAGGCTGGGTGACAGGATGCACGACGACATACTTTGTTGTGCGCTTCGCTCACTGGCTCGGCGTACGCGCTCGACACGCGCACGGCCCTCTTACAGCTAGCTGTTGATAAACTGCACATGGTGCGGTGCGACGTACGAGTCAATCTTCTTTTCTGAGTTGAAGCCGCACGCTTCATTCTTTGCAAAGCCCAGCCGTAGGATGGGGTTTGAGACGCATACGCCCGTAGTAGCCGCACGTTCCACGGATATGGGCCTTTATTCCGTAAAAACTTAGGGAAGGGGGCCTTTAGCTTGGACCCCCTCCCCCCTCCACTGCCTACGCCACTGGGTGGAAAAGCACTGTGAAACTATGACTACTATGCTGAGTGTATATTTGATTAAAGGAATGGGGTCCTTTAATAAACAGTGAAAAAGGCAGTTTTTTTTTTTTTCTGCCGCTCAATATTTCCAGAAATCTTCCCAGACGGCCCATAATGTCCTAGGGACGTCCCAAGAAAATAATAAAGCCCCCCCCCCCCCCCAAAAAAAAAAAATAAACACAAATATAAGAAAAGGAAGTCATATGGATGTTCCATGAACTTCAGCGAACGAATGTCCGGACATAACCTCCTCGATAATATTTAGTTACACACTGCTGCCGCTGAAGGAGCCACAGACGTAGAGCGTCGCCGCGGTACTTGCCTCACTGATCTCCACTAGGGGCCCCCCACAGACGGTAGCTGCGGACCCTATCTGAGCCCCCACCTTTGCCCTTGCCGACGGCTGCCACCGAGCCAGGACGCAGCTTCTCCCCGAGTGCTCATCTATACCCATCATCTTTCTGTCCCCTTCCCCATCCCCAAGACGCTTAGCCGTGCTCCCTCATGGGCTGCAGAAAGAAGCGTCTCTTCATCACAAGTCACTAACAACAACAACACTAGGGGGTTCCTAGTGGAGCATGCTAGGAGACAGTGCACTAGCTCGTGTGGCACATACCTTTCAGTGCGCAGTCGTGGTTCACCCAGACCTACAATACGAGACGAACACACAGACGCACGTGGTTTTGTTTTCGCGATCAGCACTTTCCTATATCTATAGAACACACCGCTTGACATCACAACTTACTGCACGCACAGTGACGCACAGTGCTGTTTTTCAATCAAGTCGAGCAGCAGAACTAATCTTGAACGGTCGTCGATGTTTCGATATATCCAGCTTGGTTCCATTTCAATCATTCGGCGTCGTGCCTAAAGAGTACGCCGATGTCGTAGTAGGAGGCAGCACACCAGGTGATTGCATCCACCGTCGTTGCGATATATCCGTGTTCGTGCCATCATCAGGCGTCACAGCTTTACAATTTGTCACACAAAAAATGCAGCCCTGACTAAGTTCGCGGCGTCGACGCGTAGACAACGCAAATCGAGTGAAACGTCGCCTTCACACGATCATGCAGCGATTGTGCGAGACTCGAAGAGCGCAAAGCCTCGCCGTCTGTTCGTGTCACGTGACTGCCGCGCCGGTGAAACGCGCCGGTGTGCAGCGTAGACAGCGCTCGCTCGGCTGCCGTCTCAGGTATCCGGAGGCCGGTGTACCGTTACGACGAGTTTGCCGGTAGTATGCACGCCCCTGAACACCGACGCGCGCGGTCCGTCGACCTTTATTGCCCACTGCTGTTTTTTTAAGTTGTATCCTACTATAGTGCAGTCTCTGAGCGTTCGAGCGCTCTTGCAGCAAATAGTGTCATAGCGCATTGCGCTCACTTAGCACGGCTGCGGTGTCGGCTTGCGAAGCTCGAGCTTGCGGTATCGAACCCCGGCCATGACGGCTGCAGTTGAATTGGGGCGAAATGCAATAACAACAACAACAAAAAAAAAGTGGCAGATCCCACGCGCACTGGGAATCAAGGAAATGCGAAGCACGCATCTGGATAGTAAAATGGATTTGCATTGTTGTCTCGCTATACCGAGTTTGGTACATATGAAGTTAACGAAACGGCCGCAAGAGCACCATGATTGTGGCATGTAAACCATGCCGCTCATAGAAGCATGTCATGATTCTAACGTTATGACCTGTCATTTACGTTCGTCATGCAATACGTAGTGTTGTGCCATAGCAATATTGGTATACATCCTGTTGGGTTCAAGAGCGAAGCACCCACCCGAGGACTCCCCACTGCCGCCCCTCTACGGGCACAGCGTTCCTCACCTCCTGCGGCGGCCTGAAGTCCTGCACCCCCTGCGGCGGCCAGGACTGAACAAAGACGGCGTGACAGCCGATTTCTCCTGCGGAGATCTGCGGCCAGCGGACAACGGACCGTGGTCTGGGAAGCAAGCCACGTGCAGCATCGCGGAGAATCCCCAACGCGTGTTCCGTGAACTGACGGGCACGTGATGTTGACCTGTCGGCTCGGCCCTGGGATCCCGGCTCCGAGCACGCTCCCACGACTGGCCGGCGCCAGGCTTCGAGAGAGAGGAGAGAGAGAGGTGCATCGGCGATCGACGGGGGAGAGGATGATGCAGATCAAGGCATTGGATGGAGGGACGTAAGGACGTACATCCCAACGGCAGCCAATCAGAAGTTGAGGGGGAAGAACATTTTCCGATTCTGATTGGACTGCGAGAGTGCTTTTGTTTTGAGAAGTGTATAAAACCCGGTGAATTATGTGAGAGAAGGTTGATCATTAAACGTTGTTTTTAACAAGATGTCGGAGCCGTCGTTCCCTCAAGGTGCCAGCAGGTGAAGGAGCCCGCCTTCAATCCCCTGGTCGGCAGCTTGTCAACCGTTTCGCTGACAGCGGGATGAGCGGGCGAAGAGCAACAACGGAGGAAGAAGTCAACTCATCCCATTAACGAAACGGTCAGGAGAGCACCAAGACCGTCGCATGTAAATCATGTCGCTCATGACGTGCATGTCACGATTTTCATCATATGACCTGCACTTATGTTCGCCATGCCGTCATATTGTGGCATACCATTTTTTGCATACGTCCCATTAACGAAACGGCCAGGAGAGCACCAAGACCGTGGCATGTAAATCATGCCGCTCATGACATGCATGTCATGCTTTTCATGTTATGATCTGACACTTATATTCGTCATGCAGTCATGTTGTGGCATACCAATTTTCGTAAACATCCCATTAGCGAAACGTCCAGGAGAGCACAAAATCGTAGGCGGCTAGATAGATAGATAGATAGATAGATAGATAGATAGATAGATAGATAGATAGATAGATAGATAGATAGATAGATAGATACGCTCAAAGTCGCCGAAGTTCGCTAAGAAATGCTTCGCATTAAAAAAAAGAAATCACGTGTACATATACTGAGGTGCATCTTGAAGATCGCCGGGTGGTCAAAATTACCCTTCTACCAGAAGCAGGCCTAATAATCATAGCTAGTTGGGGCACTTTAAACACCATAATTATAATTATTTGAAAATATCATAAAAAACAAAACGCACGATGAATTACCTGCCGTAGTGTTTGTGTTTAACATACGCTATAATATCAGCATTGTCCCATTTAACTGCAGCTTTCATAGCCAAGTTTCCTGTATTCTGAATTCTCAAAAAGGGGCGTTTGTTCCCTCTGTCCTCTTTTCCCACCATTTTTCTAGTTACGTATTGTGATTCGCTTGAAAGATTGCTTAACAACCAAGTTCAACGATCTTATGCTGAGCTGCCCGATCCTTCAGCATTCCCACGGTGTGTGTATTTCAGTTCTAGGGTCCACGTCTACAAAGTCGGAGGGGTGCAAATTAGTGGGCCAACTTGTAGGTATGGATTCTTTACACAATTGGCGCATACTGACTCCGAGGGATAGGCCAAGAATTGGCTAGCAAAAACAAATAGTTTAAAAGAAAAATTCATAGTATTGTTTCCATCTTATTTTGCTCAGGATTGATATGTTATATAAAAAAGAGCAGGACGAGCTCGGGAGTGTGTTTCTGGAAATGTTAAATATTATGAAAAAATGCCAATGAAGTTAGAAGTGACGTTGCCACTATCACGCGCGAAGAGAATGAAAAGCGTAACCAAGCCTTCGAATCAATTGTTATGCCTCGTTGTTCTTCACGATATACCCTGACTGTCAACTGCCAGTCAATAATAATAATAATAATAATAATAATAATAATAATAATAATAATATAATAATAATAATAATAATAATAATAATAATAATAATAATAATAACTGTAATTGCATTTTGCTTTACCATTTATTCTGGCCCTAACACCGGCGTTGTTGCGCTCATTCCAGTGCGCACGCAGCGTCTTGTAAATCAGAGCGGAAAACGACGAATATATTTCCGCTTTTATGCGTCGCTCCTTTCCCTACCTTTTGGACATAGGTAAAGATGACTGATTGATTGATTAATTATCTATTAACAATTAATTATAAATAAATTATTATTTATTAATTATATAGGCAGTGACGCTGCAAATGAGAAGGAAAACCTTTCTTGTAAAGTTCTGGCTTGCATTTCTTCCTGTAGTTTGGAACCGCGTGAAATGAGTTTAATGAGCGGCTATAAATATTCGGCGTGTAAAAATAAATGTAGAATGAGAACGAGGAGGTTTCGCAACTTAGACTTCACAGCCTCCTTTCTTGTATGCGGGAAGTTTTCTTTAAATAATATTAAATCTTTTTGCTTCGAATGACTATATTTCCACCATTTGTAATGTACCGCGTCTCGAGAAGCATTGTCCCATTTATCTGCAGATTTCGCAGCCAAGTTCCCTGTATTCGGAATTCGCAAAAGAGCATTTGTCCCCTCCGCCTCTTTCCCCTATACTTTCTGTCTAGTTGCATATTATGATTCGCTTGGAAGACTGCTTAACAACAACGATTTCAATGATTTTATTTTGAGCTGCCCGATTTTTCAGCATTGCCACGGTGTATGCATTTGAGTTCTAGGGTCCACGCTTATAAAGTCGTAGGGGAGCAAAGCAAATGAGCCAACTTGAAGGCATATTTTAGTTACAAAGTTGGCGCATACTCACTCCGGGGATCGTCCAAGAATTGGGTAGCAAAAATAAATAGCCTAAAAGAAAAATATATACTTTTTCTTTCCATCTTATTTTTGCTTATTATTGATATGTTATATAAGGAAAGAACAACAATAATAATAATAATATAATAATAATAATAATAATAATAATAATAATAATAATAATAATAATAACTGTAATTGCATTTTGCTTACCATTTATTCTGGCCCTAACACCGGCGTTGTTGCGCTCATTCCAGTGCGCACGCAGCGTCTTGTAAATCAGAGCGGAAAACGACGAATATATTTCCGCTTTTATGCGTCGCTCCTTTCCCTACTTTTGGACATAGGTAAAGATGACTGATTGATTGATTAATTATCTATTAACAATTAATTATAAATAAATTATTATTTATTATTATATAGGCAGTGACGCTGCAAATGAGAAGGAAAACCTTTCTTGTAAAGTTCTGGCTTGCATTTCTTCCTGTAGTTTGGAACCACGTGAAATGAGTTTAATGAGCGGCTATAAAATATTCGGCGTGTAAAAATAAATGTAGAATGAGAACGAGGAGGTTTCGCAACTTAGACTTCACAAGCCTCCTTTCTTGTATGCGGGAAGTTTTCTTTAAATAATATTAAATCTTTTTGCTTCGAATGACTATATTTCCACCATTTGTAATGTACCGCGTCTCGAGAAGCATTGTCCCATTTATCTGCAGATTTCGCAGCCAAGTTCCCTGTATTCGGAATTCGCAAAAGAGCATTTGTCCCCTCCGCCTCTTTCCCCTATACTTTCTGTCTAGTTGCATATTATGATTCGCTTGGAAGATTGCTTAACAAACAACGATTTCAATGATTTTATTTTGAGCTGCCCGATTTTTCAGCATTGCCACGGTGTATGCATTTGAGTTCTAGGGTCCACGCTTATAAAGTCGTAGGGGAGCAAAGCAAATGAGCCAACTTGAAGGCATATTTTAGTTACAAAGTTGGCGCATACTCACTCCGGGGGATCGTCCAAGAATTGGGTAGCAAAAATAAATAGCCTAAAAGAAAAATATATACTTTTTCTTTCCATCTTATTTTTGCTTATTATTGATATGTTATATAAGGAAAGAACAGGCGCAGACGGAGTGTGTTTCTGGGAATATTAATAATTTTAATAAAAGTCGATGAAGTGCCGTAGGACGTTGATACTATCACGCGCGAAAGGAGAAGAAGAACAAGAACAAGAAGAGGGCGAACAGCGTAACCAAGCCTTCGAATTGTTATGCCTCGTTGTTCTTCACCATATGACCTGACTGCCAACGGCCAACTGTTCCTGCGAACGAGTAGACTCCGACTTACATTGTCGTCCTCTACACATCGCCCGATGGAGTCATTCGAGGGCGGATTGGACGGACAGTTCAGTTTACTCAAGAGCATTGCCGCGGGAGCTTTCGCCAAGGTAAAGCTTGCTATCCACGTACTGACGGACGAGAAGGTCGCGATCAAGATAATTGACAAATGTTCCATCGGGAAGGATTTGCATCGAGTGTATCTGGAAATAACGGCTCTACGGGACTTCGCTCACCAATACATCTGCAAGCTGTACCAGGTGATCGAGACGAAGCGCAGGATATACCTCGTTCTCGAGTACTTTCTCGGAGGCGAGCTTTTCGACAACGTCATGCAGAGGGAACTACTGGACGAAGACAAGGCGAGACATTTCTTTCGACAGATAGTATCCGCCGTAGCTTACGTCCGTCGGCGGGGATACGCTCACTGGGACCTGAAACCACAGAACCTGCTCCTGGACGCGGACGGCAACATAAATCTCGTCGATATTGAGCTGTGCGCGAAGACCAAGTCGGGGATGAGCGCACACCTCAGAACGTCCTGCGGGAACGCCGTGTACGCTGCTCCCGAGATCGTCGCCGGCCAAGAGTACGTTATTTCCGTGGCTGACATCTGGAGCATGGGAGTCCTGCGGTACGAGCTTGTGCGTGACCGCCTTCCCTTCAGCTCCGATAATACGGGCATCCTTTTCAGAATGATTCTAGTGGGCAAGTGCAAGTGCCGCGAGTATCTCTCTGATAGGTGTGTACACCTTCCCTCCCAGATGATGGTAACATCGGAAGACAGGCGAACCACAATGGCGCAGGTCGTCGACCACCCGTGTCGCGTCGTAGGCTACGAATGTGCGGCAAGTGTGGAGAGCACTTTTCGGGGTCTCTTCTCGATGATCAAGTGGTCGCCGAGATGGGTGTTGGCTGCTGCTGTCTCAAACATTCCGTAGCAGCAGAGGTTGACCAGCGAATGTGCCACTATACACGACTTTCATGTACCGTCTAATCGTCGAGAACAAGAACCGTGGGTGGTCTATTCGGCTTCTGATACGCCATTCTGGAGCAATGGCGGCTGGCGTGAGCTCGCATAACCACGTGGTCAAGCGACTCGCACGAAGAACATATAAGCGCAGATCTACCTTTTTTAATTTGACGGAACGCACTGCCTGAAACAACGCACTGTGGTCAGGGATAACGTGGGTGGGATTCGATCCTGTCTCCCACTTCGAGCGTCTGAGGAACTGCGAGAGGGACGTGTTGATCCTCGAGGTTGCGACAGCAACGCCACGACCCAGCAGGACCTCCTGGCGCCCGAAATGACGGCACACAAGGACACACGGAAAGCGTTCGCTCTACCGCAGGAAAAGGGCGAGCTTCTGAGCGACAGAGCTTCGATAGCTGCCGATATCCTGCGAAAGCGAGTAGGAACACGATTGAACGATAGGCGGCGGTGATACCAATTCATCTTTGCTTCAGGAGATGGGGAACTACATGTATGTTTACTTGTACAATGCAGTCGATGTGATGTGATATTACTCATGTACACTACGTACATTGATGGAAACCACTCGCTAAGCCGTTTCAGTAAGCCAGTTTTTATTCATGATCATGAATGAAACGATATATCGTGAGCGCATATATTCAGTTGTGGCTGCCACACTGCAAAGACAGAGAAATTATTGGAGCCTGTTTCTTCTTTGTTTAAACATATAGAGTACGCATCGCCACTGGGAATATACGATGCACTGAAGTTAAGTAACCAGTGGTGTACGCACCGACGTTTCAGAGGGAAGCAGGTTGAACCCCCCCCCCCCCCCCTTGTTTTTCTTTTTTTTTTCTATGTCACATCCATTCCGCCACTTTCAGTGAGGAGCTCTGTTGGTGTTGTCATGGCAATTCAGGAGGCGGCTTTCAGATGTATCGTTTCGCGAGACTCACCGGAAATATAAAATGTTCTGTGCTTATAGTTTTGAGCATACTCAGCTGCGGAGTTTTACTAACAGCCTCGCACGACTGCAAACTGGCCGGCATGTCAGCACGCTGTCGATGCGCAGGGCGACAAAATGACTGAAATAAGAGAGGACCGACGAACTTCATTGACGATGATGTATTGTTTAGCGTGCATTGCACATTTTATGATTCACTGCAGCTTCCACCTATATTTTGGCACACGCTCCCGGACACTCACCATTATATGAAAAAATCGGTCAGTCATCAGTCCTGCAAAGAATGAATGATTGAATGAATGAATGAATGAATAAATGAATGTTTCAGTTTAGTCTTATTCCATACGAAACTGAAGTTGGCGAGAGAGAGAGAGAGAATGGGGGAAGGCCCCTGCCAACAGAAAGAATAGTCTTCTTGACTCCTGTTATGTTCCGCTAAACTTCTTGTCCGGTGCTGCCTATCGCTGGAAGGCGCACACGCGTACAGGCATTCGCGTAGGCGCTGTCTTACCGTAAAATACCGTGAAATTTAAGATGAAAGCAACAGAAACGGGAATGTCAGCAGCGCCGGCAGGCGGCAAATACCTGTGAAGATTGCGCACGAGATGCCAAGCGCAAGGGGCAGGCCAAACTTGTGTAATGACAGATGTCGCGAATCATAGCTTGCCGTAAGAAGATGTAGGCACCACGTTGGTGAAATGGAAAACATTAAGGACCGTGCGCTAGATTCAAGAGGGGTTTTCCCTTTACCCACTCTGATCAGGACAGAATATTCGTAGGAGTCCTGAGCTATCGCGTAGGTGGAACAAAGGCGGGAGTTTAGAGCCCTGTTTGGTGAACTTGAGACCATTGCACAACCTTTGGCAGTCGAACATCATGTAATTTCTCGTAGGCCGGAAAAGTTAGCATTCAATCAAACGACTTGCGGCTCATGCCACCACGCCCAATGCAGGTACGTTTAATTAATTAATTAATATGTATTACCCGCGGGTATTACGGCAAGCGTTACAGAGGGGAGAGTCCAGGCGCATCAAGACGCACAAGTTGCCTATATCTAATACAAAGGAAAGCAATTGAACATAATTACTTCGGAAAGGAACAGCAGAATTACATGAGCCCAATGGTAGCGAAGCAAAGTACATCCAACTATCGTGAAGATCGTTCATCGATACAGAATGGCAACAATTGGAAGTTGTTAATGTCATGACGTGTAAGACATGTTGGTCATTCATTTCTATCTTTCCGTAAAACCGCGTAAAACCTTACCAATTATTATTATAATAATATTTGAGTTTTTATATTCGTTCAAATTTCTGCGTAACTCCTATGTCGCATGCATAACAGCTTCGCTGCATGGTCGTCCACTCGTTTTTTTCTTATAATTTTTTTTATTTTGCTTTACTGTTTCTTCTTGGCCTAACATCTGCGTTATGGCAGTCATTCCAATGGGATGCAGGCAGGCATGTAAGCAGGCAGAGAACTTTATTTAGTTCCTGAGGAACTGCGCTGAGACGTCCCAAGGGGACCTTATAGGGGGAGTCCGTAACAGTTGCGGGCCGCTCCCACGCAGGAACCAGAAGACAGTGGCTCTCCACCCTCTGGCAGGCTCTGCGGACTACTTGTAGTTGAACCGAAAGGTCGCCTCTTCTAAGGGCTTCCTGCCAGTCCTCTTCTTTGTTGAACTCTGTGTCACGTAACGCATGACATTGCCAGGACATAGTGAGCTAATGAGCAGTAAGCCCCTCCGCAGTTCGGACAGTGCGAGTTGGTGTTGGAAGAGAAGTGACTAAATCTGCCCCTTGAAGGTAAAGACCCCGTTTGGAGCGTCCTGAAGGCCGATGATTGTGGTCGAGTGAGTTTAGGGTGAGGAAGTCGAAATACTCTCCGAGAGAGGTGATAATGAGTCATGATCCAGTGGAAAGTAAGGAGCGGGTCCCTGTACCTTCCGGCGTCCCTGCCTGTGAATTCGCCAGGACTGCCGCGGTTAGTGAAACCTCGCGCACTGTCATGGGCAAACTTATTGGCGTTTGGAACATCGGGGTGTACGTTGGCCCTCATGTGTGCAAGGAACCATCTCGTGATGTGATACCCGGCAGCCCCCTCGGTGCCGAGGATAGCGGCTGCCTCCCGCGAGATCGAGCCCCTGGCGAAAGCTGCAGCTGCGGACTGCGAGTCTGTGAATACATTTGGGTCCTTTTTCATTGCTATAGCAATGGCGATTTGCTTAGTCACCGTTGCCGAAAGCTTTCTCATCGAGGCAGAACAGAGGAACTTGTCACTATGTTCGACTAAGACCACTGCGAAGCGATCCGAAGGCCCGTACTGGGCTGCATCGAGAAACGTAGCGAGGTACCGGCTATCTGCAAGTGATTTCAATAAAGAACGGGCCCGAGCATTATGCGGCGTCCTACATTGTATTATGGGTGGACATTTCTGGGAAGTCGATCTACCGTAAAGTGATCAAAGACGGTAGAGTCACGCTATGCTCGCTAACTTCTGTAAGACCGCAGCCAATGGATTCCAGGATGCACCTTCCAGCCTGCGAGGACGATATACGCACGGCTTGAGTCATCTGCTGGGCCTCGATCACCTCCGAGAGGGAGTTATGCATGACCAGTTGCATTAGCTTTACGGTGCTGGTGTTGATAAGCAAGCCTTGAACTCGCTTTATACATTTACGCATAATTGCGCCTATTTTTGCATCTTCCCTTTTAGACCAGCGCAGTGCCGAAGCGACGTAATTAATTCGGCTCATGAGGAACGCATGGTAGAGCCGAAGGAGATTGCTCCCGCTCAGCCTTCCCCTGCAGTTCGAGAGCGTGACCATCAGCCTAAGCATCTCCGTCTTTGAGGTGATGCGGGCTATAATCTGAGAGCTGCCCCTCTTGGACTCCAGCAGTAGTCAGAGGACCCTGAAGGAGCATTGGCCTCGAGTGCCACCACTGGAAAAGTCGGCGCTGCGGTCGGCATGACGTAGTACGAGGGATTACGTGCCTGCGTCGCCTGCTTCTGAAGCGAGTAACCGAGCTGAAGACCTGCCTGCGTGCGCGGCGCTTCTAGTTAATCGGGAAGGCTTAATTTTCTGATTAATCGGCGACCGTGTTACTGTGCGCTCGCTGTACACACTCAGCAATAATAGCGTCTGTAAAGCACGCTGTGTTTTGTGTTTGGTCGCAAAAATAGTACTTGGCAGTAAAATACTTCTCTCGTTTTCATAATACTACCAGAAATGGTAGTATTATGACGCCTACAGCCAAAGTTATGAGGAAGCGCGGCGCGTTATCCCTCATACTACGCAACACAGGCGCTCCCGATAGATGGCGACTCCACTCCTCGCGGCCAATACTCTGGGGGTTTTCTCTACAATCCGTGTGTATGGATCTATCGGAATATTCTCTAAAGGAGTGAGGTAAACGGAGCGGCGCATTAAAGCGGAAATATTTTCGTCGTTTTCCGCCATATTTTCAAGGCGCTACGTGCCTATTGGAATTCTATGAAGATCGTGCTACATAGGATTCCAAATGGCCCACAGCGCCTTCAAAATATAGCGGAAAACGACGAAAATATTTCCGTTGTTATGCGCCGATTCTTTGGCAACCTTTTTGGAGACAGGTAAAGTTGATTTATTGATTTATTTTTTAATAATTAAATATATAATGAACTATATATAAATATAGAAGCAGCCACACAGAAAATACGACGACCGCCTTTTCTTGTAACGTTTTGACTTGCATTTATTCCTTATAAAGTTGGAACAGCGTGAACTGATTATAATGAGGTACTAATTATTGTCTGTGTGCACGTAAGAAATGTAGAATTTTCAGAAGGAGAAGGATTCCATAGTGAATAGAACAGGCGTGCGAAACACGGACACAAGGGGAAGAAGTGGACCTTGTCCATGTTTTGCACACCTGTTCCTTTCACTATGCACCCTTACCAACTCGCTCAACTTTCTGTCCTTTTGAGAAACGTTAGCAACTTCCAGACTTCACAAGCCTCCTTTCTTGTATGCGGTAAGTTTTCTTTAAAGAATACTAAATCTTTTTACTTTTATTACGATGTTTCCAACATTTGTAACATTTCCATGTCCTGCATTTCGGCAAGCATTGTCCCATTTAAGTGCAGCTTTCATAGCTACGTTTCCTCTAGTTGGAATTCTCAAAAGGGTGTTTGTCCCCTCCGCCTTTTTCCACCTCTCTTTTTCTAGTTACATGTTGTGATTCGCTTGAAAGACAGCTTAACAAACAAAAATGTGAACGATATTATTTTGAGTTACCCAATTATTCAGCATTCCCGCGGTGTGTGTATTTGAGTTTTAGGGTCCACCCTTAAACTCGGAGGGGCATGAAGCAACTGAGCCAGCTTGTAGATATAGATTCTCTACACAGTCGAAGCCTACTCTCTCTGGGAGATGGGAATAGAATTGGATAGCAAAAATAAATAGTCTAAAAGAAAAAGTTATATTTTTCCATATTGTTTTTGATTAGCATTGATTACGTTATATAAAAAAAAGAACAGGCGCAGCCGGAGTGTGTTTGTGGGAATATTAAATCATTTGAAAAAAGTGAAGAAGAAGAAGAAGAAGAAGAAGAAGAAGAAGAAGAAGAAGAACAAGTAGAGAACGAAGGGCGTAACCAACCCTTCGAATTGTTATGCCTGGTTGTTCTTCACGGTATCCTGACTGCCAGCTGCCAGCTGTTTCTGTGAACGTGTAGATACCGACTGACATTTTTGTCCTCTACACAACATCGCCCGATGGAGTCGTTAGAGTGCGATTTGGATAGACAGTACACTTTGCTCCAGACCATTGGCACGGGATCTTTCGCCAAGGTAAAGCTTGCCATCCACGTACTGACGGACGAGAAGGTCGCGATCAAGATAATAGACAAATGTTCCATCAGGAAGGATTTACATCGAGTGTATCTGGAAATAGCGGCTCTGCGGGACTTCGCTAACCAATACATCTGCAAGCTGTACCAGGTGATCGAGACGAAGCACAGGATATACCTCGTTCTCGAGTACTTTCTCGGAGGCGAGCTTTTCGACAACGTCATGCAGAGGGAACTACTGGACGAAGACAAGGGGAGACACTTCTTTCGACAGATAGTATCCGCCGTAGCTTACGTCCATCGGACGGGATACGCTCACCGGGACCTGAAACCAGAGAAGCTGCTCCTGGACACGGACGGCAACATACTGCTCGTCGATTTTGGACTGTGCGCGAAGACCAAGTCGGGGATGAGCGCACACCTCAGAACGTCCTGCGGGAGTGGCGTGTACGCTGCTCCTGAGCTCGTCGCCGGCCGAGAGTACGTTAGTTCCGTGGCTAACATCTGGAGCATAGGAGTCCTGCTGTACGAGCTTGTGCGCGGCTGCCTTCCCTTCAGCTCCGATAATACGGGCATCCTTTTCAGAATGATTCTAGTGGGCAAGTGCAAGTGCCCCGCATCTCTCTCTGATAGGTTTGTAAACCTTATCTCCCGGATGATGGTTACCTCCGAAGACAGGCGGACCACAATGGCGCAGGTCGTCGACCAACCGTGTCGCGTCGTAGGCTACGAATGTCCGGCAAGTGCGGAGACCACTTGCTTGGGGTCTCTTCTCGATGATGAAGTGGTCGCCGAGATGGATGTGGGCTGCGCTCATCCCAAACATTCTGTAGATGCCCAGATTCACCGGCGAAAGTGCCAACTGCTACGTACAACTGCTACGTGCCATCGACTCCTCGAGAAAAGAACCGTGGAGGGACGATTCGGCTTCCGGCGCAGCGAGCGGCGGCTGGCGTGAGCTCGCATAATCGCGTGGTCAAGCGGCTCGCAGGAAGAACCTCTAAGCGGTGGTCGACCCTCTGTAACTTGACGGAACGCTGCCTGAAACAACACACTGTGGTCGAGAATGGGCAGGATTCGAGCCTGTCTCCTACTTCGAGCGTCTAAGGAAATTCTAGAGGGACGCATTGATTTGATAGATGGCGACAACAACACGACGACCCTGCGGGACTTTCTGGCGCCTGAAATGACGGCACACAAGGACATGCGTAGTGTTGGCTCTACCGAATGAGCAGGACGAGCCCCTAGGTGCCAGAGCTTCGATAGCCGCCGAGATCCTGCGAAAGCGAGTAGGAGCATGACTGCACGATAGGCGGCGGTGATATCATTCCACCTTTGCTTCAGTAGATGTGGAAGTATTTACGTGTACGCGCTCAGTCGATGTGATGACATGATCACGCAAGTACACTTTGATGGAAACCGCTCGCTAAGACTGTTTCAGTAACCTAGTTTTTATACATGATCAGGAATGAAACAATATATCGTGAGCGCGTATATTCAGGCGTGGCTTCCACATTGAAAAGACTTATTGAAATGATTGGTGCCTGCTTCTTTGTTTTCTTTTTTATCATAGAGAGTACGCATCGCCACTGCGAATGTACAATGCGCCGAAGTCGTCAAGTGTCCAGTGGTGCATGCACCGGCGTCTGGTGGTAGGGGGAGGCAGGTTGGTGGCCCGCTCTCTCTCTCTCTCTCTCTCTCTCTCTCTCTCTCTCTCTCTCTCTCTCTCTCTCTCTCTCTCTCTCTCTCTCCCTTCTTTGGCCACAACCATTCTGCCACTTTCACTGAGGAGCTCTTTTGGCGTTGTAATGTCAATTCAGGAGGCGGCTTTCAGATTTATGGTTTAGCGAGACTCACTGGAAACACAGTTAAGAGTTCTGCTCTTATCGGTTTCAGCATAGTCAGCTGCAGAGTTTTAGCAACAGCCTCGCGCGACCGCAAACCGGCTGGCATATCAGCACCTTGTCACTTCGGAGGGTGACAAAATTGGCTGAAATAAGAGAGGGCCGACGAACTTCTTCAGTTCTATATTACGTTTTCGTTCATTCAATGTTGCTGCTTATTTTCTACGTAAAGTGCTTTGCAGGATGTCTTCTTGGCCCTTTCAAGTTTCTCCAAGATGTCTGGGTAAAAGCTGAAGAAATAAACATCATCATCATGCTATACCTGCTATTATTGCTTTTTTTTTTTTGCTATTGTAATGCTTCAGCTGACGCAATGAAATTGAATGTTGTGTGAGTTGCCTGCTGCTTCGCACGACTCTCCTGGGGTGGGGTGGGGTGGGGAATTCCTGGGTGCGCTAGTGCGTGCATCGTTCGTCGCCAACCATTCAGAGAAATGTACCAATCTCCTAGCTGCCTTACTCTCGTGCTTTACTTGCAATTCTGGCCTGGCAAGACAAGCTGGTAGGATATCGACTCAAAGCGACTCATTGCTGCAGTAGTATACTTGAGCATAGCGCTTTGTCTCACGGGGCTGCCATCACGGGGCTGCCTTCAAGAGAAGAATTGCCTTTGGCGCTGTCAGCGGGTCCCGCCTCTCTTGCCAAAAGTGTTCACAGACGTGACTGCGGTGGCAACTTGGAGTACTTGGAGAAACCGCCACTGAGGCGCACGGTTGTTTGCTAAGGGGCGCGTGCTCCTTTGTTTCTACGATGCTGAAGCGTGCGAAGTTGCCTGCATCCACTCCGTTCCCACGACATGATCCCAGTACGAATGACTTCGCGGTTTGGAACAATGTTACGATGGCCAGTACAATTCCCCAAGCTGTAACAGTGCTGTGCTATTGTGGGATGTGTTTTGCGTTTGGTTGCTTGTCGTTGAAAAAGCGGGTTGAACTTGCTGTATATGGAGATGTTGTGGAAACCGAAGAGAAACTGACCCTGTACAGAAGGCTCACCCTGTTCGCTCGTCCCTGAAATCTTGCTCCTTGTTTGTAACTACATTTTACAAATACATGCCAATACATTTTACAAAAATGCCACGAAACTCCTTCCTTATCGTTTTCCCAACTTCAGAACTCCGTTCATCTCCATCCAACCTGAAGATTCGACACGCTATCAGGTGAGCTAAGGGTTCGACTTGGGCGACGCCGCGCGCGACGCACTCCTGCATGTTGAATAAATAGTTCTGACATCTTCCAGGCCTCTGAGAACACTGCCGTGATGAGTAGCGTCGAGAGATTTACGATGCACCGTCTTTCACTTTACCTTTTGTTGTTCTTTGCTTATTAATGACTTTATCGCACTACCGTAAATTAAGTTCCTTGAGGAGCATTACAGGCATATCCACCACCGAGTGATTTGCCCATAAATTCCAGAAAAAAATGACACACACACACACACACACACACACACACACACACACACACACACACACACACACACACACACACACACACACACACACACACACACACACACACACACACACACACACACACACACACACACACACACACACACACACACACACACACACACACACACACATTTCACGCATTTAAAACATCTACATTGGCACATCTGCACTAAAATATACCCGGGAGCCTTCTCTGCTAGAAATTCAAACCGGCATTATCGTAATTGGCATGACCTTAAACTTTCACGCCTCATTACGCGCAGATTGACCCCTCACTGCTTTGGCCTCCTACACCCTCCCCCACCTTTTTTGTTAGATAATTGGCTCTCCCTCGAAATTCACCTTTCGGGAATATTTCCCTTTTTTTATTTTACAATTGGCTGTAAGCCCGATATACCTTCAGGTGGTGCGGGCTACCCCCACATTATTTTAATTTGGTTTCGATCGCAGAGGGACAAATTTAACACACACACACACGCTAATGAATCTCACATAAAATGGACGTGTGCCGATTCATATGTGAATATACACTGAAACATAAGTTTAGTCATGAAAATATCCA